>VWZN01010525.1:72035-243612 GCA_013396955.1 Regulus satrapa | reverse complement strand
CTGAAAGGAAGGAGGGGAAAAAATATCCAACACCACCAGCCAAAAACATACAGGAGTTTTCTTTCCCACTAATGCAAGGGATTTCCATGTAGAATTATGGGGGTGGATGATGGTTCATGGTTTGGAATTTGGGCCTTTCAAGTCTCTTGCCCACTCTGATGGGAAAGTTGCTCAGTGCCTTCATGACAGTCACTAAAATTTCCTTCAGTCATAGCCAGGGGCACAACACCTGCTGTTCCAAACATCCTCTGACAAAGTGCCAGAAGGTTTCACCAGGGTAACTTGAGCAAGACAGCAGGACACAGATTAACAGTGGCAGGAGCAAAGAAATGCTGGTGACATTACCAAGGAACTTGGCACGTGGCAAAGGCAGACAACTAGAACACAACAAAAAGGCACCTTTCTTTAGTGACACACAACAACAAAAAAAGAAAATGAAAAGTGGGAGTTGTGGGTCACTGTTTATTGTGTAACCAATATCATCTCTCCTTGCAAAGTAACTTGTGTACAGTCAGCAGCTTTCCTGCTGTAATTCGTGGGAACCTTAGGGGACATCCAAAAATAGTCAAGGATATGTTTTTTCTTAAGGCTCAAGCTAATCCTTATAATGAGCATTGAGGAAGAAAAATGGTTGGAAGCAGGAACACACTGCTCAAATTCATTCCCATGGCCTAACAGCAGAAATATTTCACATTTCAGCTGACAACTAATCATTCACAATACTAATTCTCTGCCTGGCTATTTGACAGGTTATTTTAAATCAAACAGTGGTGTTTGATTGCATTTCATTAAAAATACACTGAATAATATAAACACCAGGGTTTTTTTCCTTCCAAATGCACTTTCATCGTATCTGTAAGTCAGCAGTTAGATTTGAAGAGATTCCACAGCTATACAGATCATGCATAAGAGAAAGTTATTCACTAGCCCCAATTACCATTAAAAGGACCTACCATGCATGCAAATTAGACCCAGGAGTCAACAGGTTGGGGTTTAATGTCACGGGCATCCACCAGATTCACCGAAGCCCTGTTACTCCTGTTAATGTTTTTCCTATTTGTGTCATTCTGCAGCACAGGGTGAGGAGTTAAAGCAAAACAGAGCGGATTAATCAAACAAAACCACCAAACAAGTCAGCTTAAAGTAGCACAAGGGAAAATTAGTGGTAGAGTAAGAAACAAGATCAGCAAAGGCACAATACTGACAAAAGCGAAAAAGGCCAAACTTCCTTGAATTCCCAGCCTCCCCTGAGCTTTCGCACAGTTCCCGAGCTACAACCCCCACAGCCACATTTCTGTTTGGCAGCACAGGAGGAAGAGCAGCAGCTGCTCAGCTCTGCCCAGGCGAGGGCAGGGCTGTGCACACCTTTGCTGTGTTCAACAGCCTGGATTCAGGCTACCCCAAGTGCTCAGAAACAAAAGGCAGCAAAGGCTGTGGGTCTCACACTGTTGAGGTGAAATGTTTTTTCTCTCTTTCTCATAAAAGCAAAGCAGCCACTTGCTGAACTCTGGCTGTGCTTCACTTCAGTCATACTCCGGAGTTAGGGCTGCTTGATGTGATTTTGAGGGTTGCATTGGACCATTTAAATGAATTTTGAGTGGAAAAAAACCCAAGTATGTTAATTTCCCTACCTTCTCCTATTTTCCTTAAAAGGTATTTTTTTTGCCAAGCTCCTATTGATCAACATTCTTATATAACTTACTGCATCCATTCCTGCTGCATCCTTGCAAAATGTGATGGAACTGTGATGAGGTAACTAGGAAGTTTATTTGATTGACACTGGCTCAAGAAGAATCATCTCTTGCCAACTGGAGGAGAGGGACACATTGGAGGACTTCAGTAATCAGCCTAAAAAAAGTCCAGGCAGATTGAAGCCACTCTCCATGGTGTAACCTTCATGGAGAACACAGCAGAACACAGCAGGAAATGCCTGACTAGGCAAGTTAAAACAGGCAGGCTGGTGCAGTAGGACATCTTCTTAGTTTACCATCTATGGAAGTATTTTTCTCCAAATCCCATTTGTTTTACTTCTCTGTTCTATGATGGTGGGTTTGCCTTTCAACTGACTGAAGTTTATCTGTTTCCACTCAACACAAATCACCTGGATTTTCTAGTATTATCAGCAATGTGCTGAAGGTTATTGAGGACAGCCTTTCTAGACTAGAAAGAGTGTTTCCTACCATTGACTCTTATTTCAATGAATCCTCATTTTCCTTCTCAAAATTACTCTCCCCAGGAGACAACCCAAGCTTGTTTTAAGGCTAGGGAGAACTGGTAGTCACGGTATCAACACACTTTTACTCTGAAAAGGTACAGAAGTGCAACAGAAATTACAGACAGCCTACTGAGCCACATTTGCACACAGCCCATAATACAAAAATAAGAATTATTTTTAATTAGAAATTTTTAATTAGAAAGTAGTCTGAATTTGTATTTAAAAGGCACACACACAACTGTGCATGTCTCTTCTTGCTCTCCATCTCCCCGGCCCACCATCAGAACTGTGAATGAGTGTTGCAGAAATGAGTACTATTCACCACACTGCTGGACATGGACACACAAGATCACACCTATTTCTTGTGGTGAAGACAATAAAGCAGCATGACAATCTGAAGAGACTTGTCAGAACAAAGTCTGAGCACAGTTACACAGCTCAGGGCCAGAGAATGCTGCCTGGACAAGGGCGACAGAACAAACACTTTCTATTTTTACAACCTCATCCATTTACAAGAGTAAAACAACTACCTGCATTTGCTCCTGCACTGGAAAGCAACATTTTGTTTTTATTTCTAGTTAGTCAAGTGCTAAATTACAAAATAATGCCTTCCTGTGAAATAAAAAAAGGCCCTTTACAGCCCCCTGGTGAGTGAGTACCCTGTGTTTGTGGCTGAGGACACTTGATTCCTTTCTTCCCAGGCACTAACTAGCACTCAGCAGTAAGAAGGAGCTCACTTTTAAAGGTTCCTTCTCGGAGGCATCTCCTGTGTTATCACTGGTCTTGTACTTGCGCTCCTTGTCCCGGTGGTCGATGGTGGAATATCCATCTGAGGAGAAAACATAACAGCCGGGCATGAAGCACAAACGAGAGCAGAAATGGAGCTGATGCAAGCAGAATTCTTCAGCAAAGGAAAAGGAAAACAAACCGCCACAACCCAAAGATGCTGGCAGCCTGGTTCTCATGTGCTCCAGCTCTGAAATTTCATTTTTACCAGCTAAAAACAGAGAAGCCTTCTTTTTATAGCACTGCCAGATGCTGGCACTCATTAGCAAGCAGCACTGTTTTCATCCCAGCCTGCTGCACTTTTTAGTGTGCCCAAGGAAAGCAGCAAGTTGTCATCTCATGCCCTGTGGCTAATGAGCTCCAAATTCAGCCCAAATCCTGCGTTCCTTGCTTAGCAGCCTGATTAATTGGCTGTGTTCATTCTCTGAACGCTCTGCAGCCTGTTCCCACTTTTCTTGAGCCTGACTACTAGCAGGACATGACAATAATTTGGAAGAGTCCCCATCAGAGCACTGAGAAAAAGGGCCTGTCGAGTTGGAAGAAATCTCAATGCAAACCCTGCTGTGCTTGGGCTGTCTTTCATTACGAAGCAGCACCTGTTGGTGCCTTTTCTCCTGACAACTTAAGGAAGAGCATGAAAGCATGATGAACACAAGGAAGGAAACGATGAGAGGGTTTTTTAGAGAAATGGCTGTAATTATTTCAGAACCTTTGCTTTGAGTTATTGTCAGACAATGCAAAACTTAATTTATTTTCGTGATGCATCAAATTTCCCTCATTATCAGTGACAAATAGATCCTTGCCTACTCTGCTTTGACAGCATTGTAATCTGGAGTAAATGACACTAGAATTTATACCTCCCTGTAGGCTTTTGTTTTCTCCTATGTAACTGAGGGATCATCTATGTTTTCTTGTCCTGACAAATTGTGTTTTCACAATACCACAAAAAGTTTTATGTAAACTATCAAAATGCGCCTCTCTCAGTTTATTACTTGCCTGTAACAGGTCATTAAGGAAAAGTGAGTGATGTGTTTGTGGGCTTCTCGTGGCACTGTTTGTCCACATGACAACTGCACACAGAGCCAGATCAGACTGAGAAGAGCTGCAGTGAATGGGCCTCAAACCCAACTGCACACAGCCCTGCAAACAAAGGCCTGAGGCAGGATGTATTTTTGACATCATGGGCAGTAAGAGATGATTTAACCACGCTGACCAAAAATAATGGAAGAATTCTGGAGTTATACATGTAGTTCACAGATCATACATGAAGCATGATTTGCTACACAGCACTTAACTTAAAATTACTTTTTGACAGTCAAGATGCTTGACATTCTTAGCTATTCCTTTTGAACAAAAAAAGAAAACCAGCTGCACCCAGCTACCCAGCCAGCACTCATGGAGAATGCACGACTGGTAATTCTCTTTCAAATGACAGGCATGAACACTGCTAGGAGGCTATGTCCTAATCTACAAAGTCATCATTTATTTAGGACAAAATACTTCACAGAAATATGTATTAAGTGATGGAAAACCAGAAAATCATACTTGCAGCAACTGGGTGGTAGCTTTTTAAGATCTCATGGTATCTGTACTCACAAGGATGTAATAGATCACTTTGTATTTTTGTAGTGCCATCATCATGGGTGATCGTTTTTCATTTCTAAAATGAATTTTTATTTGTGTCCAAGACACAATGGAAACCTTTACACTCCCCCCAGAAAGCAACAGCCACTAAGTGAAGGATGGCAGCTGTGATACTTCCTAGGGAGCAAGGTCATTAATAGACTGTAATAATTAAAAATAAAAACTGAAACAGATCTTTAATACTATGAAAAAAATTAAAACCTTAACCAGGATACATCAGCGAGAGGAAAACCCCACTTTTGCACCGGCAGTAATCTGACCTCAAAAACCACTCAAGAACTTTGCTCTTTGTATCTAAATTCCAACACATTCTGCATTTCATCCTGTGTGTCCTTGCACACAGACCAGTACCAGCAAGTCACGTGTCC
Organism: Regulus satrapa; assembly: GCA_013396955.1. NCBI lineage: Eukaryota > Metazoa > Chordata > Aves > Passeriformes > Regulidae > Regulus > Regulus satrapa. Next base: position 238,599 of record VWZN01010525.1, on the reverse strand, counting down.
AAAGCCCACACACTGTACTATGCCTCTGTCAAGATAAGCAGCAGCAGAGATAGGAAATTCATGATTTGATCAAATAAAATGAGAAATATCTTGAAAGAGGCTGCATCAGAGAAGTAATACCTAAATGCTGCGAGAACCATGGCTCTGCAAGGAAGTTAGAAATACTGCTTCTCCCATGGTTCAGATTAATTCGAAGAAATTACCAGAATTAATTGCTTCTGTGGCATAAAGATCTATACATATCTTGCTTCTCCAAGGTATAAGTACACTATTTTGACTTAATACAATCCCTTGTATAGACAGAGGTTACATTGGTCAATGGAGGAATATCCCATCCTTGGCTTGTTTCAGCTTCCTGCTTGTTGTTGTCTCCATTGCTGCTCTATCTCTACACATTCTACAGCAACATTTTTATGTCATCACAAATTACAGGACCAAATCCATGCCTGCCAGCGTCAGTCCACCTGTGCCTGCACAAACCTCTCAACTTCAAAAAGATCAAACCTCTAGACTCCTCAAAGACGAGGAAGAGGAGGAGAAAGGGAAAGTCACACCTGAAGATGGGCATGGAGGACAGTGACATCTCTGAACTCTGCTCTGAACAATTTCACCTCCCCAGTGCTCCTGTCTGAGTGACTGCGGGTGAACTGAGGCACGCACAGAGTTTTGGAGGACTTGGCATAGACTGGAGATCACTGTTCTGCTGCCTCTGCAGAGTGACTGAGAGCACTGCTGCTCTCCAGCCTGCCTGGAGCTGGGAATGCCTGACAGACCTGAGCATCCCATGGTAACTCCTAATGCCTGCAGGGTCTTTCTTCTATCTCCCAGCACATCCACACCCTGCCCAGGCTGTTCCACTGCCCCAGACTGCAGGGATCTGACTGGTCTAGTACTGCCAGCTGATAAGGAACATATCCTGTCTCCCTAACCTCTGACAGCAAAATGATTTCCTCTGTTGAGGAGGATGATCTCCACAGTCACTTCCAAAGAAGCTGAGACAGCACCAGCAATTTTCTTTTTGTGATCTTGAAGTAGAGCCAGTGTGAGTTAACAGGACAGCCAGAACACTGGTGAAGAGAGCCCACAGACACAGGCAGACAGGTGGGGGTGTCCTGGAACAATCAGTCCTGTACATACTCTGCAGGGGATGAACACTGGGCTGGAAGGACCAGTTCATTCCAGAGTAGAAAAACAAAAAAAACACTCCAGAAAAAACAGTCCACAACGAAATTTAAATCAGAAAATATAGTCTAGAGCAGCCTTCTCATGTTACTATGCCTATAAGACAAAAAACATGCAGCATTTGGAAGAGCCTGCAAGAGATGAAATGTTTTTATTCCAGTTCTCTGGAATTCAGGATAGTAAACTGGATAAATTAAGTTAGTCTCTTTTCAGCTGACCTCTGAAATAGCACCAAAAGTTATAATCATATTGGAGGTAAATGCACTCAAGAGTTGGGATCAGGAGAACTTGACAGATCTCATCTTCTAAAGATGATAAAAAGCCTGGAGAACAGCAGGGCCCAGAGAATCTGCCTGATGCTGTATATATGCTGTAACTTTGCATTTTGTTTTGTACTCAGGGCTGTACCAGTATCTCCTGAGAGCATAAGGCAGCAATTAATACTGAGACTATAAACAATCAGCACTGCCCATTCTGCAGCACCTGCCAGCACAGAGCTATTCCTGCCAGGCAATCCTCTCTGAAGAGATTTCCTTCCATTGTGAGAACAAATGTTTCAGTGTTCCCTAAGGCAAAATACATATGGACAGCTGATTCATGGCAGGTGGCATCTCATTTTTCCAAGAATACAAAAGGTAATATATACCTGTTATTTTACTTTCTAAACATGCTTGGCTTTTTCTTGGCTCTAACTTGCTATTATATTTAGCCACAATCACTAGGAGCAGTATACCAAACTGTTTGATCTGGAGGCATTCATATAGGTGCATTTAAATAAAAACAACATCAACGGGAAAAAGTAAAAGCAAATTCTCAGGAGACCACCCATCACATTTATCTACATTGGTAAAGAAAAAAAAAAACCCAGACGTTTAACACTACAGAGTTTATCAGTCTCAAAGCACATTACTGAAAGTCAGTGGCTCTTCTCAGCCTACAGGAAAAGTCAGGCTCGTTTAGATGCAGATAAACGGAAAGCAGAGCCAATGAATATCACACACACAAACCTATTTTTGGTTTTACCAACAAAAACAAAGGCAGAATAGACTTAAACACAAGCAATTGAAGTACATTTTCAACTCTTTTTTTCTGAATCCCAGAGACTTACAGATCTCTAATACGGAATGCAGCTGCCTAAGGGACCAAAGAAGAAAATGAAAGCTGGGTCAGTGTACCTCCAAAATATATGCATAAAGCAGTGGAGAAATTGGTGTGTACATTCTACATATATACAAAGAAAAAAAAAAGACATTGACCAATCTTTTGTGAGGTAATGTTCTGTTTTTAAAATGTCAGCTTTATCCATCTGAAATAATATCTCCTACAGAAATAGTTGAACTTTGCCGTGAGTGACAGTGTGCTCTATTGAAAGAGACAGAGGATTTGATCTATGACTGAATTTACCTGGGCCAAGTTCATCCATAGGTATCATATCACGACTCCCAGACTTCTCATTATCTAGAAAACAGAAGCATTGGAACAACTTGAGCTGAATCTGATTTTCTCAAAACCTGGTAGTTTTGAATTGGTCACAGAACCAGAGAGGTCCATAAAGTACTGAATGCAGACATTACTGTAAAAAAATTCCCAAACTATTCAACTTTTATCCATTCAGAAAGGGAAGTCTGAATTGAATTCTCCAGAGAGCACAGGTAATTCCATATATTTTCTGCTTTGGCACTGTAATACAGGGCTTTCTCTCTCCAACAGAAACCACAGTTCTGCTTTGGACTACCCACCATGATTAACAATGTTCTCTTTGGTCCCTTCAGAATAAAAGTGAAAGAAAATAAGTAAGGGTGCAGCTTCTCATGGCACACAAGCCAATCCAGCAGCCTGCTGAGCCAACAGAAAAGTAATCCACAAAGACAACAGGTTTTTTGTCACATCAGCAAGCTGACCCCTCTCATCCTCTGTCTGCATAATGTGCCAGGTTTGATCAAAGCCAGGGAAGGTGGAAACAAGCAGGGCAGCGTGGGGCTGTTGTTTCTGCAGTAACCTGCAGTTAAACCAGAGAAAGTGCACCAGGCAAATCCTGCTCTCAGCAACCAGAGCCAGGCTCAGAGAAACAGCAACCACGGTGAAATCAAAGCTGGTGCTACACTGGTGTTGGCGTGGCTGTGCCTCATGAAAAAACACAGACAGGATTAGTTGGAGCTTGAATAAACTAATCTCCAATAAGAAAACCCCTGCATGGTAGAGGGAGAGGCTGTGCCAAAATGGACACATTTGTTTAAAAAAGGGACAGACTCCAATGCAGAGGAGGGGTAAGGTAAATCCCACTTGCAGGAAGATTTAACTGATAACACTGCATCCAAGCTGAGAAAACAGTATCGCTATAGTATTTTGTAAGGGAAGAAATTCTATCTATGACCAGGTAATAGGGACTGATAATTTTGAGACTGTGGTAAAAACTACACACGAATAATGCATTTTTACCCCCTCGTGCTGTAAGACAGTCACAGCAAATCCAGAAAACCAGTAAAGCACTATATTACAAGTGATAAAGAGCAGAACTGACCTTGACTTTTATCCACCAGGGGCAAAGTGCTGTCATCGTAGCCAGACCTGCCAGCAGTACCTTTGGAGCCCTTTGGAGCTGCAGAAACAGACTACAAGACAAAAACCACACAAATACCAAACTGCAAATCATGGAAACTGAAGAATAAAAAGAAACAAACCAATAGTATGGAGAGAGATTATGGAACATTCTTAAGTCCCCCTTCTGTTGATAATATGGAATATGGAAATGGAGTATTTTTTATTTTCATAACATAGATGGAGGAGTTTTCTCCCTGCTTTCTCAATGGCAGCACTGTTGCCCTGTAAAAGGAGCAAAACCCTTCCAGGAGAGATGAGGAGGCTGCATGACAAACAGCCCTAGGCTGCTGTACAGAACATTTCAGATGAGACAACTAAGACAAGACATGCTAATCCTTCCACCAGTAAACTGGGGCAAACTCCCCAAACCTGAAGAAGTACACTTGCCAGACCCCAGCAAAGCACAGTCAGCAGCTCTGTGCAGGATGGTGTGAGTGAGCAGGGTACAATCCACTGTGCTCTCACCTGGAAGAACAGAAGGGAAAGCAGGGATCTAGAGACTGCAAGCCCAAGTAAGGACATCTCCACTCAGGCATTTTCACAACTAATTTAAGAGCTTTACCTGAAAGTGTGACTTGTTCCACCCATCCTTCTGAAGAGCGTTTCGTAGCTCTTTATAGCTCCAGATCATCTGAAGAATGTGAGATGCTGCTTTTGTTTCTCTGGCAGACTGGCTGATTTGTGAGATAAAATTACAGTTTAAGTATCAAGCAATGTCTGACTATTTGTATGTTAATACCTAATACTCCACACAGGTATTATTTGAACCTATAAGTAATGGGATATATGTGAAATAATTCAATGACTTCTTCATATTTATAGGCATTTGCTAACAGAAACAAAAAAACCAAAGTGTTATGAATTTTGCACATTTCTGTGTTTTCACAAGGATTGCTGGTCAATATTTGATGGTGACCCTTTTGTCTTGTAGTTGTCATTAACAAAGAACAGATTCCATTCTGTGTGGATTTATTCAGGAAAAAAAAAACAAACCCAAACCAAATAAATGTTCTAAGCCATTTTTCAAACTTTCACCCCAATTCCTCACAATTCAGTGAAGTTGCTCCATGGTTTAAGATACCTTACACAGTAATTTCAGTCAGCGAAAAACATCAGCTGTTTTTGAATGCAAACTGAAACTTTATCCAATCCTTACTAAGTCAGTACATGGACACCTTTTATAATATAAAACAGGCCTAGATTTTTTTTTTTGGCTCTCATATTTCATAACAATCCAACCTAAGAAGGCTATTTCAGCCACTCTCCCAGAAGTTTGCAGCATACACTCCTACAACATTTAAGGGCTGAACTACAGGAAAAAAAAAAATTCTCTACAGCAGCCAGAACACAGTTTTTAAATGGAAGAAAATTTGTCACTTCAAATTACCACCACCAGCCCTCTGGCCAGAACAATTCCCACAAATCATTAAGCATTTCACTTGAAAGAAACAGATTTCCAGAAGTGGGACTCTGCCACAGAAAAAAGGCCTTCCAAACTAAAACCAAAGATCATGGTTTCACTGCACACGCTGCCTGGTAAGTGTATACATGGTGCTAAGATGTCTCTGGCAAGGAGAGAGCACATCTTAACACGACTGAAGTGACTCATCAATTAACCTTTTTCATCAACTAAACCTTTCAGAAGTGCTGGCTGGTTTGACTTTGTTTATATTAACTGCTGAAATTACAACTCTTAAAGGCTGGGATGCTCCAATACTTTCAAAGCAAGAGCGGCTGTTCATAGTGACATCTCCCTGTTTGCAAGGAGTTCTTACGCATTTTGCTTTCAACTGTCACTTACCTTGACTTGCTGATAGCTACCAGCTTCTGAATGCCCTGTGTCTGGATCAGAGACCTTGCATTTTCTGAGCTGTCAGTAATGATTTCATGGATGGTATTCAGCACTGCAACCACTGTATCCTCTTCTAGGTTCTTTGCAGATCTCTGCTGCCTGCTGGGCAAATTTCTTACCAGCTCACCCATGGCATAACTACCTAGATGAGGGGAAGAGACACCGTTAGGCAGCCCTAACAATTATTTCAGCTTCCCATCCAGAATGATGAAAGTCAATGGTGTTTGCTATGTGAAAAAACCTCTAATAATGCATATGTTTTAAACCCTAAGACTGTAACTTCACAGGGTATTTATCATTCATTATTTCAAGGTGATTGACAGCTGATAAAGTTAAGTCCTTCATCATGGATTCTGAAAGGTATTGAGGGGAGAAAAAAGTCATTTTTACTGAGAATTTTACAGCCAACATCTATCATATTTTGCAAAGCCCGAGGCAAAAAAGCATCCAGGAGCTGCTAACGCCACTATTCATGCTAATACACGCACATGGTTTACTCAACTTAGCCTTGTAATAGGCCTTCTGGGGCAAGGTGTGCAGCCGTGCATTTATTAACCTTACCCAACAAAGGTAAGAGTGTTTCCTCTCGGGTGCAGTTAGCCTTCTCCATATATAGTGCTGGAGAAAAACCAGGGAATCTGGACTTTATCATTCCCAGGTATCCTTATGTACCGTTTGCCTGGCTACACCTCTGAACTGTTAAAATGAGAATCTGACCTACTAAGGTAGACTCACCTTGCTATTTGCCAGTATCAACTTCAATGATGGCCCTAAACATGCCACCAGTACCTCCTGGCCTGACAAGGTTACAGTTTAAAAAAATACCTTAGTTAAATACAGAAGTCATCTAGAGGAAAACTCAGCTGAATCTTTCAAGATTCCTGCTTATGAGCAAGTGAATGTCATTTACCACTTTGGCTGGGAGCTGGAGCAGTGTTGAACACCAACTTGAAGAATATTAAGTTGTTTAGTGTCCAGCTTCTACAAGTACCCACCAGGCAAAGGGATGAGAAAGGAAGGAGGAAGCAAAAAACCAAAGGTACATCTTTAGAGCTTCCTGCACTTCCCCAGGTTAGCTCAGCATGCCAAAGGCCAGACTCCCACTCTAACTGGAATAGCAGGCAGGCCTAAGGAGCAGCATCTGTGACACGTGACTATGAGCACAAGTCCCATACCAGCCAGAGCTAAGGAAAAGACAAGAAACCTCTAAACCCATCCCGCCCTCTGCGCATCTATACACACTCCTCTCCTGCAAAAATCTGCACCTAGTGTTACTCTCAAGTTAGAGATCTCCCTCAAGCCGCAGCTTGTTTGAGTGGGCTGAAAATATCATTCTGAGCTGACAGCTCCCCACTTAGCAGCTACAGCGCAATCCCAGACAGCAGGGATGGAAACTGCAGAGTGAACAAGCCCTCAGCACAAGGGACAGAAAACGTGAGGTCGCCCAAGGCTCTCCAAGATCCCAGGCTGCCTAGAGAAGTTCAGAAGGTACCTATGAGATCTTTATTGCGTCGATCCATGGAAAGGTTTCTCAGGGCGATGGACACAGCCCTCACAACCTTGTCCGAGTCAGACTGGAGCAGCTCCACCAGCACTGGCAGCCCCCTCTCCTTGCGCACCGTTGCGCGGATGTACGTGGACCACTGATCAGGACACACCGGGGAAAAGAAACAACACCAAGTACTGTGAGTTCACATCCCTGCCCTTTCCTTGCCCCAGGCATTTCTTTCAGTGCTGTAAACCCATTTTTTCATTTGCAAAGACCTGTTAGGCTGTGCGTGCTGATTTATCCTATTGCCTTAACCCTTCATTCAAGTTCACCAGAAGAAAGGGTGTGTGAGTCCATCCTACAGCTAAGCCAGCTTCTGGGGAAAGAGGGCAGGAGGAAAAGGAAGGAGCATCATCCACCAGCATATGCTCTGTACACACCTTGGTGTGGAAACACATCCCTCTGGATTAGGAAAAAAGAGGTCACTTGGAAGAAACAATAAAGCATCTAAAATCTTCCTCCTCTTCCTCCAATTTTATGCTTTTATTCTGTTTCATGATTGTTTTTCAAACAAGCCTGTATTATTTAAAATAAGCTGTACTCAAGGGAGCTGTGAAACACCACCCTGCCGACCCTCAGGCTGCTATCAGTCCCATTCTGCTAAGCAGTTCGAGAAGCGATCAGGCAAATCTTTGAGAGAGAATTGCCTGATTAGCACTGGGGATGCTTCACAGAGGGTATTAGGGGACACTCTGGACTGCAGTTTCCTCAGCAAACTGTCAATCCAACAAATTAGGTATTCAAAACACATAACTATCTAATACCAGGCTTTTCTGAATGGACAAAGCAATGGTTAAGTGGTTGAAGTAGTTAAAGTTGATCACGGTTAAACTGTGGTGAGCTCTGTGCCACTTCCACTACATATAAAATCACCAGCCCAGAAGATACAATAGGTCTTCAGTAAGCAAATGGAACTAATTTCCTTGATGCTCCCACCTCCTTTTTAAAGGAGATACAAACGTACAAAGTAACAGTGGACTTATAATGGTGCATCCCCCCTGCTCAACGAAGGAAACAAAAAAGACTCAAGAGTGCACTCACTGTCCAGTTGCCAGCACTAAGGTTCTGCAAAGCTCCTGCTGCAGCTTCCAGAGTGTTGAAGTTCTGACTTTCAGTGAGGATGGAGAGGTACAGTCGGACCACATCTGGCTGGTACAATAATTCAAAGCCTGCAGGTGGGGCAAGAGGAGAACAGAAGCAAGAGAAGCAGAGAAAACAATGTATAAACACATATCCTTATTTAATAAGAGAACAGCCAAGTGAAAGCTGCTACAACACAGAAAGAAGAGTTTCTGCCATATCCAGGACATTGTATCCACAGCTGTTGGAAATGGTGTTGACAGCAACTCATGCAGAGATTTATTCACCTGGGCTGCAGGTCACTTTGCTTGTCCTAAGGTTGACAATTCTTTTTGGAATCTGTGCTATGCTATCAACTGCCCAGCATGCAGGTAATGACAAGGTGACAAGAGACAATTTTTGCCTGCAACAATTATTACTTTGCATCTCTAGACTGCGCTGCAAATTCACCTTGCACTCCTGTCCTTGTTCAAATCTCTCTCAATACTGTTAGAGACACAAACAGCAGGGTCAAAGAGAGTGAGCTACACCATCCTGTCAGCCACGCCCTGCACACACCCAGGGGACAGCAGGAAGAGGCAGGATGTCAAAGAAACCAGAGCTCCAAGTGTGAGGGGCAAGGAGGAACACTGACTCCAGTTCAAATATTCAGCACAGAAATACGGCGGCATTGTCCCACACTGGGACACTGTGACAGCCACATCTGTTCACTGCAGATCCCCAGAGTCACTGTATCAGCTGTGCAGTTTAAGCATGACAGAAATGAGAGCTATTCCCAGCTCTGCCAAGGATTTCCTTTTGTGATGCCGAGTAACTGACAGTACCATCGTGTCCTGACTTCCTCATCCACAGGACTGGGATTTATGCATCTACACACATTAAAAAGGGAGTCTTAAGCAAGAACTCCATCATTCCAAACTGCTGAACAATTGGAAGCAATTTTTATCTATCTTCCTTCACTAAGTGTAGCATGACACACTGCATCAATGAGGGCAGAGTATGCCAAGCATCTGCTTAAAGGATTGGCTAGACAAATGATCCCAAAGTACTGTTCAGCTTGCGTGAACAAAAAAACTAAACCCCTAAACTGCCTTCGTGGGTGCAGGATGGCACAAGCAACCTCTGGTCAACGTGGTTCATCTGCAGTCACTGTAGCTGGCCTTCAGGATATGTGCAGTATTTAAGCATTAGATAATGCAGCAAGCATTACCTGGGAGAGGATTTCTAGAAAAACATTACATCAAAGAAAGCACAAAGGAATGAAGAAGCCTGGGCAAAGAGGGAATTTCAAGCTTGTTTTGAGCAAAATAATTTTTATTATTTGTACACATGAAAAGAATGTTCTTAACATAACAAGATGCTGTCCTAGAACTGTAGCATAATTCAAAGCAAGTTTTCCACTAGTAAGACAGGAAACCTCCAAACAAATCACTTTCTTTCTTCAGCACTTCCTCTTCAAAATCACCCATCTCTCATATGCAAATCACAGATTACTGTATTTTAGACATCTTGGAGCACTGTTGTCCTATTCAGTGGATATCTGATTTTTTTTTCTTCCTTGTTGCTAAAGGCTTCTTGAAATAAAAGCCTTGATTTTAAATGTTTCTCCACATCCTTCATAACAGTTATGGCTGCGTGGTTTTCTGAGTCAAGATCTTGGAACTCTGAATCTCGTACAACACTGCCTATGAGCACAAGCTGTGTTACCCCCCTGGCTGTACAGGGGGTACTCATCCCATTGAAAGCAAGTGAATACAATCAGCCAAGCTTTGTTCCATATCAAAAATCCGACATATGCCTGAGGATCCACGAGGATCCATGTGCTGGCTCATACTTTCCGTGCTCAGCTTCTCACATGCATCCCCAGCATGCTGGATCCTTCTCCAGTGACCGGATACTTAACCTGCTCCACGGCCGTGCCTCCTTTTAATGCCACCACTTGCCTGCTACACATGACACCTGACAGATTCGTGTGAGCTGCAACAGATGGCAACCCCCAAAGGCACCCTGCCAATCCATACCACTGACTTTCCTCTTCTGCAATGTCCTCTCCTTGCACTGGGATCATTGCCCTCTATATTGAATGTTGAGGAAAAACTATCGTTACTTAATCCATGAAGCATGAGCAGTTGCACAGCTTTTCTCCATTCCTTGAATAAGTCTGTGATTATCTGACTCCAATACGACCTTCATATCACCCTTCTCCCCTGCCACTTCACAAGGTGAATTGGCAACCTAAGAACTTCTCAAGAAAAAACACTGCTGATAAACGCCTGGTGTTCCTTTCCTGAACACTAATACCTAAAAATCTCTTAGGGTAGCCTACTGCAATTTTGACACTGTTATCTTTTAAGAAAGCTTTTCTGAAATGTAAATCAGATCAGCAGAAGAGATGAAGGCAGGTTCATTAACAGATAATATTCATACGGAACATTTTCTGCTTCTATATCTGAGTTCAGACTCGCCCGTGGTTCAACAGTGGTTCAGCCAGTCTTCTGTTTAAAAGTACCCAGTTGTAATTTTGGCACTCAAAAACAGCCCTGCACTGTTACTCTGTCCTGTTATTTAAATGCAGTCTGTGATGTGCCCTGTCAGTCTGTACGTTTCTTTTTGGCTGGATAAGCTTCCATCTTCAGCCCCTTGCTGTGTGTGAATCCTGAGATCCTCCAAGCCCCTCACCTCTGCTCTCCTCCCACGGCCACAGCTGCATTCCAGTCACGCACCTCTCACCCGCTCTCTGTCATTACCTCTCTCCATGCATGAAAGCCTCTCCTTTTTCCTACTTACTACTATATAAGAGCATCTCAAAAATGCCTTCACCTTCTCTCTTCAATAATCAACAGCATTTTCTCTACCGGCCACCAGTACCTTTCTGCTTTGGGGCATAGCTCCTTAGCAGGTGGGGGATGATTCCCACCTCACTCCACACCCCTCTTTTCCAACTACATTTATGCCTTTGCCCTATTGGCACCTGTCCTAAACAGGCAGCGAGTGCTACACACCACACACAGCTCTGTCCTCCCTCCTGCCTCTCCTGCTCCTCTCCCAGCACTGCAGCTCTTCTGGCTCAGCCTGGGTATGCTAAGGAAAGGCAGCAGGAGTTGCTAAAGCCAAGCAGCAAGAATGTCCCTCATGGAGGTTGCTCATTAGCAGGGACGAGAAACTAATAATGAGAAAGTTGCTGCTGCACTGGAGGGTTTTCCCTCTCTGACAGCAAGCTGACACCTTTCATAACCATTATAGTGCTTTAAAAAGAAACAAACAAGTTTTGCATTTTCTCCATCTGCCTCCTGTCCTAATGAATCCAGCTCTGCTATTTATAGGATGCAATTTGTCTGAATTATTATAAATTTTCTTCTAGTGTTGCATGAAGGCCTTGCACATTTTCCCATGAAGCGCTTCAAGCACATTCCTGGGAAGCACAGCTGGTCTCACCTCCATTAAGCACTTGCTTCTTTTCAAAAGTGATTTTCTTAATTTCGAGATCATCTTAATTATTTTTTTCAGGTAATGCTACTTTTATGCAATATACAGCTAACTCCTTATACCCATTTAAAAATGCAAAGAAAAAATGAGACAAGAGTGTTATTAGTGATAGAGAATACATCAAACGAGGAAAACATCCACAGGTTTTTTTTTTCCTTTAAAAAGCTGCTTTAATTATAGCCCAGATTCAGCATTGCCCTTAAAAAGATAATCTTACTGGAATAAATGAGATTTTTCCATTGGCTATGGATTTGTGCTGAGTTGCAATCTACACTGTTTCCTCCTGGAAAAGTATGGAGATAAGTAATTTATTGCTTCTTTCATTGCAGAAAGCAAAGTAAACAGGTTACTTCACTGTTAATACAAACTGTATTAGCTTTTGGCTTTCAGAGAAACAGAGAAATGTCTTGGACACTGATGTCACTGTGAGCATCAGACCTTTTGCAGTGTGTAAGCATTCCCCCAGCTAACAACACCAACAATGTGCCACAGAGGAGTCTCTTCCATCTTTGAGTCATCTCCACCACACTGCAGTCTTGTCTTTCTGAGAAACAGGAAAATCAACTTTTTTTTTTTCCAGCTGAGTTGCTCAAAATTGGCCAATGAGAGTAGTTCTGAATGAAGTTCACATTACCAGGACGCAGCAAATAGATTATTTGCCCAGAGAACAGTGACAGCACAGACAGCAATTTGAATCCTGAATGGAAAACACCTGAGGAATGAGCTGGGGCTGATTAGCCATCTCCATCCCTTCAGCCCTCAGTCCCTGTGCTGAGAATGATGCAGCAGCTCCTGGATTATCTCCTCCACAAAACTATTTGCTTTCATCTTGGCAATGCTGATCCTGTGCCTATACTTAGCTACATTCTAGCAATAACTGTAAGATACTGCACCAGGTGCCTATCTGATACACTCGCTTAATCCCAAATTCAGACAACTCTTTTTGGAACAAGGCTGCCAAACCTATTCCCCTTCCCCACCCATTCCATTTAGGATTATTCCCCTACCACAGGCATGGAAAATTATACACGCGGATGCTGGACAGATGAGAGATCTGTTGCTGTTGCAGCAGAAATACACTGCTTAGTTTTCTATCCACACAAAACCTCTGGACTGATGCTTCAAACAACTGTCAAATTTCACAGGAAGCTGGAAGGATGCTGGCAACCCTGTAGAAAAAAAAACCCTAAGCAGCTCCTAAACCAGGGGAGTGTGTGTCTGTGGAATCACCGAAGTGAACTCTGACAGCTGCTCACTCTTGCAGTGAGCAGAGCCAATTCCCACTTACTGCACTTTGGTTGCCGGCAGAAGGTGCAGCAGCACCTGGACTCCTTTTGGGCTGCCACTAGAGCAGGAGGTGCATTTCCAGCACAGAGCCCCGAGGGGCTGCCAGCACTGCGAGCTCTGGAGCCGCTGTGCTCGCCCTGAGCCGCACCTGCAGCGCCGGCAGATGGAGCGAGAGGAGCCCGCACCACACCTCCTCTGCAAGGTCACCCCAAACCAGACTTTGCACAGTGAAAAACCATCCCCCTCAGCAACCAGGAAGCTATCAGCCAAAAGACAAAAACAAAATAAAAAATTTTAAAAAAGTAAAGAAGCATGACAGAAGAAATGAGCACTCAGAATCTGCAGGAAAGAAAAGCTCCGCAGCCCTTGGACTCCTGCCCTCTGCTGACAACCAGTCGCTACCTTCACCACAGCCTGTGCGGCTCATTGTCTGCAAGGTCTAAAACCAGGGCTCAGTGATATCTACTACAAAAATGTGTTCAGAACACTTCAGCAGCAGATCAGTCCTGCAGTTCAACCCTCCCCTCCCAGGAACCCCTCACCCTGCAGTGTGGTTTTATGGCAGACTACATGAAAAGCCCCACAGAAGTCAGGGGGAGGCAGCTGGTTACTTTTGTAAAAACAGTAATCAGATTCCTAAAAAAGCCGACCCATCGGCTCTATTCCATCTGTACGCTGTGCTTCAGCACCCAGTGCAGAGAGCAGCTTGAATGCCAACATAAACTTGCAAGATTCTTCTAATTGAAAGGCTTAACAGTAGTGAGAACGCAGCCAGCTCCAGCAGAGCCAAACACTTGGCATAACTGCCCGAGAATGCAGCTCGATGCAGATACATGCAGAATACTGAGTGTCACACAGCAGAGGCACAGCAAACTCCGCAACGAATGAAGATGAAATAATAGGTGGAAAGTTCTCAACAGTCCCTGTGGCTTCAACATCAAGGTACAGCGCAAGTCAGGACAGGTACTGAGCTTACTGCAGAGATTCAATCACAAATGCAGCATCCACCACTGAGCAGTAGCTCTGAAGACAGAGCAGCCTTTGAATAGTATTGAAAAGAACAACCAGAATAATGTGGGACACACAGGACTCGAATCAGGCTTGAGGGAATGTTTAAGAACAGTTCTTCTATTTAGGAAATGAACACGACAATGCATGACCTTTCCAACTAATCTACTAAATCACACACAAGTTCTAAAATGATGTAAACTCTTCCCAGCTTATCACATACTCCCACAATGACAGCAGCACTGGCACACTAAAAAGGGAAGCAAAACAAATCCCCAGCCCAAAGGATGTAACAGGAGTGTTACCAGCACTACCCAAGAGTGAGGTATGCAAAAAACCCACAGGGACCTAGGGTGACAGCAGGGAAGAGAGGCAGCACAGAAAGGAAATGGGAGGGCAAGGCAGTGCAGGATAAAGAATGCCTGGGAAAACAAACTGCCTTTTGCTATTTCTATTAATCTTCACAGTTCTCAAGTTCCACAAGCTGTCATAAAAGCACCTTCTTTACAGACTGTAATTTGTACAAGGTTGGTTACATCCCACTTCATATCAAAAGAATATGCAATTCAACAAAGAGGTGGCTCAAAGAAAACCCATTTTGACCTTGTGTGAGTTCCAGCACTTGTTTTCTGTGACCACACATTTCAAAACTAATACAGTCTTCCCTTTCCAAAGGACCTGCAAGCAGCATTTCTCCCAACAGCATTTGACACACTGCCCAATACAGTCTTTTTCCAACCATATGCAGCTAAGTCTCTTGGCAACTGGAGATGTTCCATTAACAGCCTTTTCTCCCCACTAATCAGTAGCAAAGGCTCTGGAGGACCAATACTTAATAAGAATCGCAAAGCTGCTGCAGATAACTGGAGCACTACCCAAGCTACTGGTTCAAAGGGGAACGCTCTGTCCCACAGGGCTGTCCCTAAAGCACAGGGAATCCCCAGCAGCCAGTCTGATGCAGGGATGGCAGAGCTGCTGAAGGCCGGCACCCGCAGCAAGAGCAGACACGTGGGTGAACTGCAGCACATTTCAGCATTTCTAGGTCACCTTTGGCAATGTTTTTTATTTGCTTTTGAGAAACACCATTGTTTTAAGCAACAATGCTTTGGACTGGAGTTAGCGTTAAGCCCTTTGGCTGCATGATTAAAATGGAGAGTTCATGTAAATAGCTTCCTTTACCCCAGTCCCAGAAGACTTGCCTCTGACCTTGGAGACTGAGTACAGTACATGAAATGTTAACACTTGCTCTCTCACCAGCTTCTCTAATCCAAAGTTATTTTTATTTACTTCACAGTGATAACTGAATGCCTTTTCTTTAAAAGGGAAAAGGGCAATCATATTATTCCAAAAGAAAATCTGTTTTGAAATGCAGTTTGTATCTAAAAATCAAACATTAAATAAAATTTGCTTCCTCCCTCTTGCACACAGAGCACACACTGGAGTCTCTGGGCTGTGAGCTACGTATCAAATGCAAACTGTTTAAAAGGACAGGCTCCTCTTTTCCCACCACCAGTTTACCGTGGTGTTTGCAAGCCCCCAGAATGCAGCCCAGGCCCTGCATCACCACTGCAACATTGCTAAGTGGGACTTGGTTCAAAATCCTGGCTCACATACGTAATTGAGTAAGAAACTAATGTGCATCAAAGGTCTGCCAGCTCTGCAGGGTTTCACAGTGTGACACTGCCAGCCGTGCGAGGTACGGAATTTCTGGCAGCTCAGGCACACCCAGGACTCTGGGCTAGCGATGAACGCTCTCTGGCCCGGAGAAAGGTTGTGCCTAGGGGAATCTCTCTTACTGGTTCCCCCTTACTCTTGCCTCAAACACCACAGTGTTTTAAGACAAGAGACTAATTATGCTTATCAGGCTGATGGTGTCACTGACAGCAGATCAATATGCCAAGGGAGCAGTAAGGCACCTCGATGTGAGCAATCCTGCCTGCTCCCTTCAGGGAAGCTCCTTCCTGAAGCTGCCTGGTTGGGCTCAGACCTCCAGCAGCTGACACCAAAAGGAGCTGGGCACAGTGATGATGTGCATTGCACTGGGGACTTCTTAAACAGACAGCAATTTGGTCCATGCATACAAGATCAATATCAAGCGTGTCATTGATCACATTATGCTTCCCTGGGAGGGAAAACCTGAATTTCCAGATGCTGTCTGCTACATCACAGGGATATCTGAACAACAGTGACAAGGTCAAACACCCATGCTTATTCTTTTAGATCTCAGTGCTGCTGCTGCTCCTATTGGCCATGGGTGCTTCTGATACGTCTGCTCCAGTCTCTGCGAGGGTCTGGAATTACATGACTGACTGGTTTTCTTTCTCCTCTCTGAAAGGACCCAGATGGCAGTGCTTGGTGACCCATCACATGCCCTGAGGGGTGTCTCCTTGCACGTGTCATCAAACAGCTCTATTTTGTCACTCCTCTTCTCAGCCAGAGAAAGCAATTGCAAGGACTGGACTCCTCTCCAGAAAGGAGACCACTGCCCAGCCCGCCTGGCTTATCTGGCTCCTGGTACCTGAGCCTGTGACACCAGTAGAAAATATGGAGAGGCTTGGGAACTGTCAACTTTCTGACCTCAGAGCTGCAAACTCCAGCCAGGAATGTATGGGGATGCCACAATAATCCAAACCCGTAGCGTTGCCAGAGATCACCTCCTAACTGCAGCTCTGGAAAGATGCAGTAACGAGGTGACACTACAGAATGACTCCTCTGGGTACAAGCAGGTGGGAAGCAGCCCTTTCTTCCTCATGGAGAAAGACTGTAAGTGCAGGAATCTCTAGGCCTGAACATGCTTACTCTCTGCCTTGGTAGGGCTTGAATCCAATGTGCTCTTTTGGAGCACACTGCACGCATTTTCCGTTTAGGTAAGCTTTCATGAAGGAACAGAAGAAATAAAAATATGCCTGGAAAAGCTAGTGAGGATTGGGAATGTGAGGAAAATTATTACTTTCCATATTAAATAAACAAATGTGTTTTTTCAATTGTGCATTCACATATTCATGCCAGAACATGTGTGTTTTCTGGGACTTTTCCTTGAACTGAGACAACCAAATGAGGCAAAAAACATTTTCCTTACACCCCTCACCTACAGCTCTGTAAAGCACAATACAGCTTTCTGATCATAGCTGACATGTGGTGCAGCTGAAGAGACCTGAGACTCTTTTCACTGCCATTACTGGTGCAGATGTCTAATTGCCAGCCCAACCATCAGCAGGTTTGAGCTTAGTTGTAGAAAATGTGTTTATTAAAGAGAGTGATTCCCTGAAGGAAAGACCATTACAAAAATAGTAATTTCACCACGGCTATGTCCAGCAGCAAAATACAATTGTTGCTGTTAGTATCTTATCAACAAGTCTAAGAGCCTCATAACACAAAAATATCTCAGAAGCTGTTATCACTGAAAATCAACATCACTGTTAAGGGAATTCATCCCTTAACTTGTGGCTGCCATTTTCTTTCTTCTCGTCTTCAGTGTGTTTACCCAAGGATCATGTGTTCCAAATTGCCCTTTTTTGGCCTTAAGCCCCTGTAAAACTCAGCCTTGCAGTTCCAGATGCCAATCAGCTGCTCTTACTCCAGGAAGCTAACGAGCTTTTAGCTTCCTCCCAGCTCAGTAGAAACCTGTCTGCAGAGAAAAACTTACTGCAAAAAGAACCGTGCTTTAGTCCTTGGCTCCAGATGCCACCTAAGCATATTTATATTATTAAAAAGATTATGACTTTATTTAGAACTTCTGAGATATTGAACAGCTTTATAAACTTTCTGTTATAAAATGTCAGCAAGCAGAGAAGCACAGGAGAGGGAAGAAACATTTCAGCAGACAACTGCATGACAAAATAAAAAACCCTACATGGTAAATGCACATTTAGTCAAAATATCCACACACCCTCAGACATTAAATACTGAGGTATGCAAGAAAGGTAGAAAAAATACAGAACACACTTTCTTACCTCTACAGATTTCTTAAGTATCTTCTTTCCTGCCTCCAAGATGGTGTGTGAAACGTGCTGGATCATGAGGCCAGGTATGGTCCACCAAGTGCCCTCCCCTCCCATCCGAGATACTGGTCCCAAAGCCCAGCAGACCAAAGGCAGGAAAGGGTTGTGGAGTGGAGGAGAGGCCGCAGTACCCGCAGTGCAGAGCTGGGGGTGCAGCCCAGGCAGCAGCACTCACTTGGCAGGGCAGAGCCGAGAGGGCTCCGCAGAGCCGGCAGCCAAAGATGGAGAGGCCCCCGGAGCCCGGCTGAGCTCAGGGGGCTGCAGCAGTGACCAGAACTCCTCCAGAGCTCCACAGATGCTGTTTCACCAGGTCTGTGGGGAGCCCAGGTGTGGGAGGACCCACAGCACCTCCTGTGGTCAGCCCTTCTGGGGCGGGTCCGCACTGTGGTGCTGGCACTAAAACCAACCAGCAAGGCAAACCTAAACCCTCCATCGTTCAGGAATTTACAGAAACGGGATTACTTTGTCAGGTGTGGGACTTACAGGGGTTTCTACTGACTGAGCTTCAAAACCATTGCTGCTGCTGAGGGACCTCCTGCTCGGATTTGAAAGCCCACATGGTCTCGACAAGCGCTTGGGTGGATCAGAGCCGGAGCTGCGACAGACAAGGATCGACTGGCAGCATTTCCACTTGGGCTGGCACCTGTCAGGTTCTTCCCTTTGCAGCACGTCTGGGCTTTATCTTCAGTGCCAAGGGAAAAAACAACGTCAAAACGCCCCCCAAATCTACCAGAGCTCACGCACGCTGAAATATGCTTAGAAGCCAAATGGAAAGCTTCTTTGTGGGTTACTCATGCTTCACTGAGTCTTCTTATACTTCCACTGCTCATCATGATTTTTATATACAGTCTCATAAATGGTCATAAGCCATTACACAGGTATTTGGTTATTCATATCAATTCAGCTGCTTGTTAGAGGCCCGTCTGCTTAAGGCAGTGAAGGGCTGCAGAACTCCACAGCTTGAATTCCTCAAATAAGAAGGCAGAATAAATTTTTTCTATTCTCCAGTGGATATACCCTCACAGTAACATCACATATCTCAAAATACATCCCAGTAAGAAGGAAATATTTGGATATAAACAACTCATCTTTTTTTGGGGAAGCTTATCAGAATCCAAGCTGAGCAGAAGCTACCAGGTCCAGTCTCAGCCTGCAGAAATGAAAGGTTAGTGCCTCCTAATCACTGGGACCGAAGCCTGTTTAGTTCATTACATGCAAAGTCCTGCAATCTTGCCTTTATAAGCATTTTATAAGCAACTGCCATATGGAAAGACTCCCCCATGTTAATAAATAATTTATTATACGCCAACCCAAACACTTCCTCCAATCCTGTTTGTGTCCTGACATTGCTAATTAGTTCCTGCTCCAGCTTCCAAAGTCAAAAGTGTGTTTCAATTCTTCTCTCCGTTTCACAAAAGCTGCCTCGTGCACCCAAAGGCAGCCCAGTGCCTCTAATCTGTCTCAATTACAGTCACTGTGCTGCTGTCAGGCAAGTATCTCCCAAGTATCCAAGAAAAAGAATTTGATGCTTCCAATGTCACATGAATGTCAAGCCAGAGTGAAAGCAGCACAGGAGATTTTCTAACTTCTCTAATAAAAAAAATGGACCTCCCAGCCCAGCTTTTTAAAGGTACCATATTTGGGTACTTAATTCTCATGGATTTCAGTGTAAGCTAGAAACATTAATGCCCCCAAGAAGAGAGATTCTGGACTCATCCTCAAAGCACTGTATCCAGGCAGAGATTACAGATAATGAGAGACAAGGGAAGATGCTGCTGCTGCTCCTCCATCACTTAAACTGGGACACACTGGAACACATCACATCAAAGCACTGAGTGAACAGGTATTCTCCCCCTCTTCCTGCCAACCATTCTCTGCAGCTTTCTGGAAAACCAGGGAAGTTTCTATTAAATGCAAACTCACCTGCTGTTCGGTGTGCTGCCTGAATACTGGATAATCACAGGCAGAACTGACACAAGACCAGCTCTGCCTATAGAATAATAGATTTCCTAGAAAGACACATCTTGCAACTTAAACTTGCACTAAAATGTGAGGTAAGGCAACATGATCTGGAGAGAAGTAATTCCCTGAAGCCTTAGCTGCCTAAACAAACACACACACACACACACACACACACACACGACGCAACCACAAATAAATCTATTTGCAAGTTAAAAAGGAAAATAAAAGATTGGGGTCCCAGTGTGTAGCAATGAATAAGATACTCTGCTGTCATGAATAGAGGGAACAGAGAAACATTTTTCAAGAGGCAAAGACGAACATTACACAGCATCTAACTGCAGCCTGTCCCATCTTCACCACCCTACAGCAATGTCCTGCATTCGTAAAGCAGCACAAAATCATATGAGAAATTCTACAACAAAGCCACAGCAGCCACTACCTCAAAGCAACTATTGACAGCTTCTTTGAAACCACTTCACTGCCTTTAAAACAGTGAAAAGATCCCCAACCCAACAGCCACTTTGTCTAGGAGAGTTTTCAATTTCAATGCAGCTTTCTTATGGTAATATTATGCAATTAAAATTTGAGCTTAAAATTACCCATGTAAAAGATTCTAAGCAGAAGCTGACATTTACTGTGGAGGCTGTTCATGCCTATAGAAAACTCTGAAAAGGTCAGTATAAATGTAAATAAGGTGAGGTACTTCTTCAGGAGCACAGAAATTTCCATCACCAAATGGGTTAAGGCCTATACCCATTTCTCCGTGGAAGGCAATGTTATGAGTGCCCTTGCTGGCTTCTCATGGGACATACAAGTCCAGAGCTGGATCTAAAAACAGGCCTCCAGACCTCAGTGAAACAACGGGCACCAAATTTTCAGTGTTTTAGGACAAGTTGGATCCAGGCACCCAGAAAACTGCCAATACAGTTTCTTGTCCGTGGGTTTAATCTCAGCAGGGTTTTCAGCAAGCCGGGATGTTGGATTTGGAAGGGACATGTTTGTTAGAATTTAACTATTAAGGAAAACCTTGCAGAACTGCCCAAATCCAAGTCACACGTGCATTTCCCAAGTCCTACATTATGGACACTATCACTAACCTGAAATACTCTCCTGGGAGCAGTGCTCATGTAACTGAATAAATGGGATTAGGTCTCAAGCTCCTAACACCACCAGTTTCTCATTCCTTGAGAAATTCTCAGCACACTGCCAAGAACACAACACCACCTCAGTCATCCTTCCTGCTTCTCTCACCCTCTTCTCTCACACATCTGCAGGTTGCCTTGGGTGCTCTCTTGTTTTATTACTCAATGTGAAAATTAGCCCTAAAAAGGGAATGGGAAACCTGCATCTGCAAGGAACACATGCTTCCCATTTACTAAGGGTTTAAAGGTCACTGAGGACACTCCAGGTAAGACGGATCTTTCTCTAGACCTTCCTCTTGCCCCCTCACACTCTGAATGAGTCTTTGGAGATGCTTTTCTTGTTCATTATTTTTAACCTCTCAGCATGATAAAATGCAATTATATGCTCAGCCATGATTACAGATTTGCTGGTTGTGATTTCAGAAGTCTCAAAACAAAACTCATTAGATTAAATATATCTTCCTAGCTTTGTATGAGAGAGATACGAAGATCTGACATCTCTAAATGGAGTGGGCTAGCATGAGCAAGCTAGGAAGATACTGCTTTAGGAATCAGGAAATCTCATCTCTGTTCCCAGCTGTGCCACTGAAACGCCTTCTCACTGCACAACGCACTTCAGCAGTGGTGCCCCCCTTACCCGCCCACACAAGTTCAGTCTTGCTCATCCAGCTGGCTCAAGTGGACTGTCAGTGTGTCAGTACTTAGACTTTACTGAAGCTACTGGTAAAATGCCCACAAAGTTGCTCTAGAGATCTCTGAAAAAATCAACGAGATTTTTAGTAAAGAGATGGCAAGGTGCGCAAAACACAAATGAACTGGGCACAAGGTGCAAGGACTGCTCTCCGCATTGCCTCCTTCCAGATCTGCCTGAAACAGGGTCTATTCCTGCACAGACAAATAACATTTCATGCTATTACAGACTTCCAATTTTCCCTGTGATCAAGACACAGAAAATTCAGGGCCGAAACTAATGGTCTGTGAGGCCGAAATTAAAACGCTCTCCTTTCTACCACATACTGATCAACATTCTCACTGATCATCTGGAAATGCCTGGGTCAGCAATCAAGCTCTCAGTGGGCTCAGAGCAACCAGCAGTTGGATTGACATTGCTTTCTGAACCATGCAGAGGTAAGGTTCCCCCCGCCTCCAGTTGACAGGTAAATTTAAGTGACTGCTTTACCATGTAAAATGCCTGCCTCTCAGTTCAAGGTCATTTTTCTTCAATCCACAGTTAGAGGTATATGGCACATTAAGTCCTATAATTCCCCTGTCATGGTGGAGAAGGGGGGGAGCTTTTAAGCCTGCGCAGAGCACTCAGGGTTACAGAAATAAATATGGCTTTACATAGCAGCTTTCACATTCAAGATACCTCACAGTGGTTTATAAAGTAATGAGTCAGATAATAGGGCTGCAGCACCTGAGCAGGTACACTCACTGGAAATAAATGCTGAGAAAACAGAAGTCTTAATTTTTTTTGATTCTCTTTATTTGCTCTTCTGCAAAACATGACTGCAGCTTCAGCCTGACTGATGAGCATCAGTGGCTTCTGCAATTTAAAATGCCCAGGTTACTTGACACTCCAGTTTGTTTTGATTTTTGGATTAATTCTATGATTAAAGCTCTGCATTAACTACAACACTGTTCAAGAAAAAGTGGACAAAATGCATGTCTTGGCTGCACTTTAAGGAAGGTCTCCCTGCCTGATCTCTAGTACCACAATTTACAATTAGTTCAGAATCACACAACTATTTGATTTCCATTCCCCTTTTCTCTCCCCCATCATGACCTGTTATAAACAGACCCTCAAAGGCTAATTATTGAATGTTCTGAGGATTCCATGGTTTATTGTGCTGGCACTAGTGAAGTATATATTATAGGTAAAAATATATTTTCCTTTGAAACAAGCTGAATCTTGAGGTGCAACCTGATATACTCGATTTTGTATACATGCTCCTTTCTCAGGTTCCATGGGCAAATGGACTTTCTCATTCTTCTCATCTGAGTCACCTAATCCACCAGTTGTGGATTAAGTTGTTTTGGAAAAATGCACTGGTTTTATGCAACATACTTTTCCAGGCTGACTCTGTAATCAGTTAATGAGCGTCACACAGAACAACTGGGCTGAAAGGGAACGTGGGAGGTCACCTGGGCCAGCTTCCTGCTCAAAGCAGGCTCAATGCCAAACTCAGACCAAGCCATTATGCTTTTGTCCAGTCAGGTCTTGGAATCCTTCAATGATATAAAGAACCCTTCAAACCTCTCTGAGGTACCTGCTCCAATGCCCAATTATGTGGCATTAACCTCCATTTCTGTGGGCAGAAGAATACCAGATGGGACAGATGCTTTCAGTGAGATTTGAGTGATGTCTGTCTAGTCCTGAGTTTGGAAAGCACCGAGTCACCTCAGGCTCTCAGAAATCCACATTCCCCTTACTCCTAAAGGCACAGCCTTCAGAACGCTCACCCAGGCCTGTAACTACCTCCTTTGCTTCTGCTCACATTATTTCTGGAAATCTGGAAAGGGATTTAAATCAATATTACACCATTTTTCTGCCTCAGCTGTTCTGAAACTTTCTGCAGTTCTCTTAACTTGTCAAGCAGCTTCGTCAGCACAACTTTGCTGCGGTGCTTTTGATGGACACCAGAGACAACCGTAACTTGGTGCAACAAGGTTTTTGTAATTGATTTTGACAGAAATTTCATCTTTAAATTCTGCGAGAAGCTGAGTTCCTCTTCCCTGAGCTTGCTGGCTATTCCGGCTGGGCAACCAGGACAACTTTCAGATTCGTACCCCTCTTCAAAGGATCATCGCATTCTTTACGCTTTTGCTAAAAGGGAGGTGGGGGGAAACTCAGAGAAATTTCACCGTTACTGTTTCTTAACTGAAACTAAGTGGCATGGCAGAAGCTGACATAAGGCAACAGTGATGGATGGGTGATGGAGTGAGTCTTTCACTGCAGTGACTGAGTACCAAGACTGAGGCAGCTACAGTTATGAGGGAAAAGCACCTTCCCATCGACTCTTGCTTTTATTCCTGGCAGGCTTTTTTGGCACATTCTCATTTTATAAACAGTCCTGGAGCAGCACCTGTATAATGAGCTATGGTCTGTAATAAGAAGCGTTCTGTTTTAGAGCAACAATTAGAATTGCTTGTAGAATAGAAATGCTAAATGAGACATGCAAAAATATATACAAAACCTGAAATGTGGGGAGGAAGAGAATTTACCATTCTCAGCAGGGCAAACAGTACAGCAAGAGCTGTGAAAATTAAAGACATATGACTGACAACTACAACTTTCCAACATTAACTATTTTTCCTCAGAAATATTAGCCAAGTGGAAATGACATAAAATCAAACCAGTGATTGAAGAGTTAAGATGCTGCACTGCCAGAGATCACACATTGGTATAACTGAAGTAACTGCAGCTGGGCAGTAAAATTTCCCAAGGTTTCCAGTTATGCATTGGTTTATGTGTACACTTTTCTATACAAAGCATCATAAATAATGCAGTTGAACTTCTCAGTAAAAACACACAGTAAGTGCAATATGCATAGTGAGAGCACAAAGCAATTCACAGTATTACATATTTGCAAAATTCTCTCTAACGTGAATGCCTCAGTCCATTCCCACAGTAGCTCATCTCTAGCATCCACCTTTAACTGAAATTATATTTTTATTTAATTTTTCCATCACTGTGCTGCTAGCAACAGCTGGGATATTGCATACTTCACCAGCATTTTGCGGTTTTTACAAATGTATCATGTGCACTCCATTTGCACTGGCTATCACAGCAGCAGTGAAAACATTATTTCAGAGAAGGTAATTATTCTAGCTATTATTTTGGTGAAGTGATTTTTGTAGTGAAGGCAGTAGAAATAGCAGGCTTTCCATGAACAGGTTGGCTACAACCCCAGCAACTAAATGCTATTAACTTGCTTAAGGCCACTCAAAAAGTCAGCAGCAATGCTGGACTGGGAAAACGAGACTCTTCTTCTTATAGTTCTGTCTTGAGCTGAAGCTCCAGATCACTCCATCTCCGTATTAGCTGCTGTAATTACCACGTGCTCTAGTGGAGCTCCTGCTGTTTAGTTTTTCCTAGGCTACTTTAATATGCAAGTATATATAGGCCCTTCCTGTTTAAGATGCCTAAATTGCATTTTCTGTGCACTTAACTTGGCCGCAAATTCACATCAAGCTGGAAAGGGAATTTACCACCTGGGATTCCTGTCTTCTGACGATACTGCTAGTTATTAAAACAGATCTATATTCCTGGGTGTCCACCTCAGGCAAGGAGCTGGAAGCTGACTACTGGAGTCTTTCTATAGTCACCTGAGAGCCACTGGTGAAAGGATCTGAAGGTGGGGAGGGAGAATCTTGTCTCCAGCTGCCAGCTTTTCCCCTCATGTGCTGAGGGAGACTAAACATTCGAGAATGCAAAGAAGGAAAAAGAAGAGGAATAGCTGTTGATGTTGATTCACTATTTCCAAATAACCAAAATATCTTAGAAGCGAGTCAGGATTTTCTCATTCAGAAGGAAATGTTTGAAATTATTCAGAAACAAAGCTGTTGTCCTAACTAATCCTGCACATGACCTCTAGCTGTTAAAACAGAGGTAGAAGACAAAGGGAAAAACAGTAGTTCTAACAGACAAAAACTATAGCAAAGCCAAAGACAGACAAGAACCACTATCTTATGACTTCACAAAGAGTTTCAGCTGCTATAAATACAGAGCTGAATGGAATTCTCCTATCACTACAATTGCTCCTCCTGCCTCCCTTGCCCAGCAGTTGTTTCCCACTGCTCTTTCAGCCTTAACTTCAAAGCTTTATGACCTAAACCTGAAAGATATTCACACTACAAAGTGTCCAGGCTGGGGGTGGGGAGGTGTTAGTGGCATTTAAATATCACACTTGTAATTTCTTCCCCAGTTTATGTTTCTTCTATATCCTCCATGTAGCAGAACTATTTCAAGTCCCCAACTCATATCTTCCTGACATGACCTCTCTCTCACCTGGGCCCTTCACAGCACAGTCTATTCACACAAACATTGTGCCTTCCCTTACTCAGCTGTGAGAGCTTTTGTGTTCCACAGATGCCATTTCACCCCTACCAGGAATCTAGCCTGTCTTATATGCAAATGCAGTTTTTGCCTGGATGTCCCTATGGACAAAGCCAGGGACTGCAAACCACAGCTCAGGGCTGCAATGTCAGCGTGTTCTCTGAAGCCAGAGAGCAACGGTTTGACAAACATGGCAGCAATTACCAGGATGCAAAGCCAAAAGTATTCCTCACATTCCTGAGCAGACAGATAACACCAGAGCTGGTCCTGTAACCGTCTCAAATTCCTCTCACATGATTTTGTGGAATAACTCAACTCCACACAGCAGAGCTGTGAATCTCAGCAGCACTGCTGTACACAGTTAATGTACAGGGTTTCAGTCATATAATTTAGTATTTCTCCCAGAAAAAAAACTATATTACCAAGTGAAAAGAATTAGTGGCAGAGACAGAACAGTACTCCTGGACCTCCAATTCACATTCCAACTGCATCTCCCCATATGACTTTTCAAAGCCTTCAGTTTCAACCCTTAACTTACAGTTTATATTCTACATATTTAGATTTAACAGATCCATAGGGATCACAAAAGAGTTTTCACCTGTAGAGCACAGCTCAGCGGACCAGGGAGCAGTTCATGCATGTGTCCACCAGCTCTGAACAAGTAACATCACAGAACATAGAATCACAGCAGATTATGACAAAAAAGGCAGAGGATTCCAGAACAGTTAGCAGTCAGCTATGGAAAGAATGTGTGCACAAGAAAGGAAAAATCAACAGGTGCCTACTCTGAATTCCTTGAAAATACTGGAAAAAGGAATGGGAATTTAAAGGTATCAGATTTGAGAAAGTTTGGCAAGGGCAGGTTCCATATGGGAATTTGCCTATTAGAGGCAATAAACTTTCTCTGACTCAAAGGACTGGAAGACAGATGAAAAACCTTTCACTTCTTTGTAAATTATGAAAGACACATGGGACCAAAATGAAAACTTGGCTTAGGAAAGCAACAGAAATAGGAGATAGTTAATAATTTTGATCAGAATTCTCAGTAACAGGCATGAAACGCTCAAAAGATGTCAATACAAGAACATGTTACTTGCTCTCAAAGAGATCTTCCCAGTCCCTGACTTTCCATCAGCAGGCACAGGAGGGGTGTGGATGGTGCCATTAATCAATCAGTTCTACTCACTTATTCACAATACGACAATCAAAATTAATGATGGAAGGGAGCTGGAAAGGGCAGGTGAGTGCTTGAGTCAACTTGTAAAGATTTGAAGAAAGCAAATTAAAGCAGTAGTGGAAAGCGAACTACAGCCAATCTTAATTACAAACTAAAGCCAGAGTAAAGTGAAGTTTCTCTCTCCTTCCACTACATGTTGCCTTTAGCTGAAGACAAATTGCTGGCACTTTTGTAATCTACTAAGTTAAAGTCATTACCCTGACAGTGCCAGGAAGTCTAATTTCCTGGAGCAGTAACACAAAGATTTATAAGGGAATTTAAACACTCACCTTCTGGAATAGAAAATTTATCATCAGCATGAAGCTACATGGAAAGTGACTGAGGATCTCAGATAATGGAGAAGAAGAAATTCACCTGCTGACGAGTTCATCCAAAATCTCATTCCCTGCCTACATAGGCTGCTGACCAGGGTAAGTGTACACACAAAGCTGAGCTTTCAGATAAATTCAGCTTTTCTGTGATGTCCCCACTGCAACAAAATAGCCTTCTCTTCAATTACAAGCATTTTTAACACTAGTTCAGTATTTCAGCACAACTCTCTCCTAAACTTATGTTCCAATTAAAATTGAACTAAACTTAAGTAATCAAAAAGGAAAAGAGAAATTAATAAGCAGCTTAATGACTGCTTTAAAGGAGAAAATGAGATAGCTCATCCACAAGGCTGAAATGTACCTGCACGTCTCGTTATGGCTGAAGACTTTCAACTCCCTAATGAGATAAACTGAAATGAGAGCTGAACTTCAACACCCAAAGCTCCAGAGCAGCTACTGCTCTGCCCTCAGATGTATGTGCGCATAAACAACAAGCCAGGAGATCTGCTTAAACCAGACCACACAGAGGTCTGGATTTAATTAGCTATAACCTAATGCTGATTCCACACAAAAAAAAAAACCTATTCTGCTCCTCTGGACTTTCTCCTCCCATGTTCCAGCACTGAGGATCAGAGGTGGACAGTCCAACACCTTCACACAGGAGGGTGAAATGTTAGAACCCCTGTAAGCACCTCTGTGGGGCTGACACATGTCAACCCTGATCCTGCTCAGAAAACCTTATTGCAGAGGTAGTGCCATCTGAGACACTGCCTTCCCCTGCACAGATATGATTAATCCTCACCTTCCCCAAGTGCCTGAGCCTCCTGCCACTATTCCTGCTCAGAAATTAAGGACTCTGTGAACAAAGCACAGGAGTTGTACTATGCTGTGTATTTAATGTGTACACAGGAGAAATCAGCGCTGTGGTAGTGCAGAAGGGAACACGCTGCAGAGGAGGCAGCCAGCACCACTATCACTGACCTACTTTAGACTGGGAAAGGGATTTCAGTGAGACTTCCCCCTCCCACAAGCAGCAATTTCTGAAAGTCCTAAATTTAGCAAGGTTCTGAGGACAGCATTCATAATTTCTTGTCAGTGCTGTTCCCTTCTCTATGCAAGCTCATATCACTTTCCCCCAAAATTTATGACGACTCTCTGACTATCAGAAAAAAAAAGAAAAAAAAGCTCCTTTCAACAAAGAGGAAACAAGAAGCTTCTCTTTCACAATCTTTCCTCACGAGGATAGGAGTACCATGGACATTGCCAGGACATATACATTTATTTTTTAATATCAGATGAGACAGCTTCTGAAAGCACTGCAAGCTCTTCTGTCTGACATTATCCAGTTTACCACAGATAACAACCCTGAACTGGAAGCTTTCCCCTGCTAGAATGCCTAGCACATAGAATTATTAAAGGCTTAGAAATGGTTTCAGGGCTGCTCAAATGATGTGCTGCAGCAAAACCTGATTCCCATTAAGAACCCAGGAGCCATCAGGAAGAGATTCTAGTCATCACTCTGAAAAAGAGAACTGCCTTCCTTCATTCATTCCTCACCAGAAGAAACAAATTCCGAGGGAGTGAGGGGGGTGGGAGGGAGGGGAGGGAAATACCAGTATTTAAACTAGGTTACAACCCACGGGACCCTTTGGATTGCTCAGGATATGAGGGTGCTCCTAAGCTGTTGTACCAGCAGGACAGATCTTTGAGAAACCTCTGCATCCTGCACAGACACCAGCCAGTCCCCACTCACAACTGGCACAAGTTCCTGGTTCTATGATTGCCCGCAGGACAGGCAGAAATTCCTGCCACTGAAGTAACTTGGAGTCAAAATGAAGTTTCCAGAGCTGATAGAAAATAGGTCTGAACTAGTTTGGTGCTACTAGTCCACTTGGTTTTTCAAGTGTGATCACAAGCACACCCTCAATTAAACTCAGTGGTCATACCAAGGAGTATCTTGTAGGGAAACCATGATGTCAAGTTCTTGAAACCACATTTTTAGACCCGCCAGATAGAAGCTCCATGGATGTTGACTGTAAGATTACAGGAAACTTAACAACACTACATGCCAATATTTGTTACTGACCAAAATGTTCATCTGCTGCACTGCATGAATAAATCTTATTACTGCAGTTTCATTTGCTCACAAAGATTCCAGCTGAAAATTCACTTTAATATGGCTTTAATAATACATGAAAGAGATTAATCTGTAATTGTTGATTTTTGAAATAGCACTTCATCATGTCACTCAGTCTGAGTGCTTTTGATCATTAAAACTTGCATGATTTTTCCATCTTGGAAACGAGGTTCTGCCTCAGCTGAGAGCTGATCTCATCAGAGCCAATTATACTCTATAGAAGAGATCTGACCAGAGCTCTTAAGAGTTTGAAAACTGCCATTTTATTTTCTTTATTTTACTGAACAATTTAAAGCTCAAGCAACCTTGTTAGAACCTTTAGTATCCAGGAATTCTCAAGTAAATGAGATGCTTGACAGGAAACTACCAGAAAAAAGTGAGCAAAAATGCATCACTGTCTTGGTTTTCTTACCCTTAGCACAGGTCAAAGTTTCCTTACTCTTTATACGAGTCAAGAGTTACTCATGCCTTTTTTCATGTCAAAGCACTTCTTTCAAAATGCTGGGGATTAATCTCCTGACTTTATCTAGCATGAGATATGTAATCTATTTGGCTTTGATTAAATGGGGGTCTCTCAAAATTATCAAACATCATCTTCAGGAGTCTGAGATTTCTAGCAACCGAGTATGTTAAAAAGCTCTGTAAGCTCAGAGACAGATACATCTCCCATCAGATCTGCACATCACTTCTACCATTAACAGAGCCGCATGAAAGATTTTAATCTTATTTTAAAGAAAGCTAGGCAACATACATTTACTTGCAGAAATTCTTGATTTCCGTCTTTTCCCTTTAGTGGCACCTACATTCCACTCGCATTTAGAAAGGAATGCATATACTGAAGTCTTTTCTGTATTTTGCATTCCTTTCTTTTCCTGCATCCTAAAGGTGTCTTCTTGCTTTGCACTGTAATCAGCTCCCAGCCTGAACTGGCAGCCTGATGGCAGCCAGGGAAGGCTGGTTAGAAGTTTCCTGCAGCTCTCTAAATAGGATGGTACTGCAG
Organism: Regulus satrapa; assembly: GCA_013396955.1. Lineage (NCBI taxonomy): Eukaryota > Metazoa > Chordata > Aves > Passeriformes > Regulidae > Regulus > Regulus satrapa. Next base: position 207,705 of record VWZN01010525.1, on the reverse strand, counting down.
CTCCTGAGAGCTTCATCAGAATCTTGCATTATTTCACACAATACAGAAGATCTTGGGCAATAACGCACCAAATGAAAATCAGTGTTTAGACATGAGCCTAGAAACTGCATCCACTATAAAGGGTGTCTTTAAATAGATTAGATTCACCTAAGTATTAGGATGCATATCATCAGAGTTTCACTTTGAATTTAAGTGAGTGCAGCACTGTGTATGTATAATTATTACACTATTACTGACCATCAGCACATCTCTAAGGATCTCAGACATGGCCTCTGTTATTGCTCTCAGCTAACAGGAAAGAAATCAAAGCATAAGTAAGTGGACTGGACTAAGGTCACCAAAAGAGCATCATTCAGGTATCCTAAGTCCATGGATCTTTCCATGACTGAGTCAGACTGTCTCTTTATACTCTCCAAAATTCTCTACGTGCTGCAGGTAGAGCTCAAAATTTTTCTTCTGAGGAATACTCAGGTAGTTCTGGGTATTCAGAGCTCATTAAGGTGAGGTTGACAGGGTGGCACCGCAGCGGTTGCCATGACAATGGCTGGATTTTTGCAGAGACACTGCACACACTCCAAATCAAAACCCGTGCAAGTCTCAAAACACCATCCAATGCTCTAAGAACTCTGACAAAATCCCAAATCACCTCCTAATCTCCAATCTTAAAAAGTACCATGCATGCGAGAAGGGAATGCAGATTGTAAAGGATTCCACCTCTGCCAGAGCTGAAATACAAAAAGCACAATGCAAAAGAGCCTCCCAGATTTTGGAAAGCTACAAGTACCGCTCACTACAGACAGGGAGGAATACTGTGTTCAGGAGAAGACAGACTATCAGTAAAGGCAAAAATCCTCAATCCCTGCTGTCACCCAATTCCACAGAACACTGAAGAATGACAGAGATGCCAGGGAAGGGAATGGGTTAGTGTGTCACATACCCTCCCCAAGTGCATTTCACAACTCCTTACAGTCAGGTCTGGTGCAGGTGGGTTGCAAATACAGCTGCAGAGGAAGAGAGTTTGCACTCACCCTTCTCTGGAGTTACAATCACCTAACACCAAATCAGACAGGCTTCTACAAGATCCCACTAATTCAACAGTCTTAAGATAAAATATCATACCCAGTATTCAACACTAGATAACAGCATGCACAGATATATCCGTTATTTCAATTAACTGACTACAAAAGAAAGAGATCAGCCTGATATGCTCCTGTCTCAAGTCCCTTTAAGAGCCTCCAGCTCCCAAGCTACTTGTTATTTCCAAAAGCACAAACATTAGCATTACCTTTCGCTGCTTCGGACCGCTTAGGCAAATCAAGTGTATCAAAATTCCTCTCCAAATCTCCATTCTTCTTTCCTGTGCAAAAAACAAGACAACAGATGGAGAAGACTGTCAGTATACTGACAGGTAAGTTACTGTCATATGCATCTACAAGAAGGGAGAAGATACAGACCCAGCATATAAATCACAGACTGCTACCCATAATTGTATGTATCTGACTCACAGTTCAGCTGCAAGCTGTGGTTTTAGCATGAGCAAACTTCGGGAAAAACCAAACCCATGCTGCTTTTCAGGTTGGTCTGCAAACATGCTTAGCACTAGCATTTCAGAGAATCTTAGGAGTGCTTTAAACCTTGGAAAATTGTGCCATTTCCCGTCTTGGCAAAGCTGTGCCCCTCCCTCAGAAGCCCGGTGTTTACTTGTTGTTTTCGCAGAGGAATTTTGACCTGAAGCTCAGCTCAAGCAAAAACTCAGCAGCAAAGCAAAAAAACAACAGCTTCACTTTGCAGCCTCTATTCTCAATGCAGCAACAAGCAGGAAGACCTAGATTTAAATACACTGTACACACAGCAGCCAACAACTTACCCTTGAATTGCTCTTCAATCGAAAAAGTGTCATTTTTACTAGAAGCTAATGGAAGTAATTCCATACTTTTGCTAAGAAACAGTGTCAAACTATTACATCAGCTTTAATTTATACAACCTTAACGTAAAACAGAACAAAACCTGCACTTTTAATTAGGTTGAGAATACGGGCTTATGTAAACACATGGGGAGGGAAGGGTTAGCTTCCATACCCCAAGGAGATCCACTGCCTTGGGTAGGCCCACATGGATGCTGTGGGATAAGCAGGATCCTTGCCACCAGAGGAATACTGGCAGCAGAGAGAGAGATTTGGAAGGTAGTGCAAGAATCTGCATGGCTTCTGAAGACAGCAGCATACAATTTACCTTTCCCAAAAGTTATTTTGAGGGGGGAATAAAATCAAGTTATTTAGTCCCTCTCCCTCCAGAGCAGGGAAGGCAGGTGCGAGGAGATGAATTCAGACAACGCAATTTAAGCTGTCAGAAGTGGCTTCTGCACAGGGACTACCAGGCTGTTAATGGAGGTTTTACAGAAAGGGCTGCAAGTTCCACCAGTCAGGTTGCTTAAAAGCAAACAGGAAAATGGTGATTGAAAATGTAATGAGGAGATTCATCAGTCTTGACTGCCAGCAGGTCAGGAGATGGGAAAGGCCAGTCCCTGCCTTGTTACTGCAGGGGCTTGGTACATGCACAGTGAATTCGATGGGTCACTCTACCTTTCCTCTTGACAGAAGGATAAAAATAGTACTGTACAGAGAAGAATTAGAGCTTTTAAATACCATTATGGATATTTAGGAACAACATTAAAAGGGAAAGCCCCCCTCCCCCCCGAGGCAGTATTCTATCCTTTCCCTTTCTTTGGGAGGGGATGGCATCACACACTTTTCTTTTGAAATGCATAATTAGAATAGCAGCCAACTTCAACTGTTGTGCAAAACAAAACATGCATCGATAAGTTCTGCCTATCAGAAGTAATTTCCTTAACTGAAGTATGTAAAAGCCCATCTAAGCTGACAAAAGGTCATGCAGCCAGGTACCACAGCACTCCTTGGAAGATATCTTTTCTAAAGGAAGGGACAGCAATCAGTGGCACTTCGCAGCCTTCCATCAATTTTGTTATTCTGTGAAAGGAGCAACACATTCCTTGGGGAACCAAATACCAGAAAGAAAAAGTGCTGTACATCACCAAAGGACCTGGCACTTCATGATGGCAGCTGAACCCAGTTACTGGCTGCAAACCCTTGCTGACCCTAAGGGCATTGGCAGGAAAAAGCAGGGCAGAGGGAATTAAAAGGAAAAAAGCATTCAAGGAAGGAAGTCAGCGCAGGAAAGATTACAGACTTAAAGCAGACCAATAAATGTGACTCCATCTTATCTACAACTAGGACAAACTGTTTTTTCACATGACCCCAAATTTCATGTCTCTGCCATTAGATAGTTTAAACCTCAGAACATGTTTTCAGAGAGCCAGACCTTACTTGACACAACTACTCATTTCAGAAGTTCTCTTTATAATTTAAAGGTTGGTTTGGCATTTCTATCAGCCCTGCAGAACTGAGATGGCACAGTAAGAACTCCCTCCCTTCTTCCCAGTGGCAGCGTTTAGTAAGCACAGTGTCTGTGCACAACTTGTTCAGGAGGAACTGTCCGGAAGTGCAGCGTTGGCTGCTACTTTTGAGCGGGGAATGCCGAAGCAGCTGCCTATTTGCTGACCTATCTTTCATAAAGACAGCATCCTTCACCTGTGCTCTGGGCTCCTCAGTTGCTGTCTTTGTTTCTGGGCCAGACAGCAAACACTGGCTGGTGTGGAAGAGCCTCTGCTGGTTTGTGTCTCGGCCCTCTGAGGAGCTCCCACCTCACAGGCCAAAACCCATCTGTTCAGAGCAGAAGCTGCCAGCTGCCTGCAATGGCAGCAATACAGAACACAGAACTCTGACCAAAGGGATTTCAACTCTACAAATTACTTGCTTAATCAAATGGATTGTGTTTGGAAATACTCTAAGCGCCTACATTTGCAGGACTTTCCTACAGAGACAAGGTGAGCAAGCTACAGGAATACTCCCAGAACAAATCCAAAGCTTTCAACCTGAGGCCCAGTAGCTATTTTTTCCATTTGACTTTCACAAAAGTTTCTAAAACTTCTGGAGTTTCTAAAAAGGTGACCAAATTTAACAATTCTAAAGTCTACTGGTTAAAACCCTCTCAGCCACCCCCGTGTACTCCTGATAACATGAGAAAATCAGCATCACTGCCAGATTCTGTAGCTCTGAACACCCTGCTCTGTCCCTCGAGTTTGTTCACAGCTCGGATGTGAACACACACAGAGCCCACGTGGCTGGGATTTGTATGTAGCACACCACTTCCACTCCCGGGATCTTTAAATCGGGCTGTGCACCACAGGGATGCTGAAATCACAGCACCAACTGCACTGGCAGTAGGAGAGAAGTTTAAGATCTGTTTTCGTACATTTCAATTTCCACCCATGTCCAGGGTTCTCCAGGTTTTCCAGCCTGAGGGGTGTCAGAGAAAAGCCAATGCTGTTGGATGAGAAGCATAGTGCCAAACTTTGCCAAGAGACAGTTTTGAACATGCCTGCTGAAGGCCTGGTTTTATGAGACCTGACTGTAGGATTGGCACAGCACTCTGGTTTGGGAAAACTGCCTGACATGAGACTTGCTTGTGTAAGATGCAATTTACAGTCTCTGAAACAGAGGGATTAAAATTCTTCCCCTCTCCCCCCTTGCTACTTTTCATTATGTAAGAAACAACCAAAACATGACCTTCAGCATTTTCCATCTGTCAGAAACTCCGTACAGACTCTGAAGTGTGACCCTGTGTTATTAACCACTAATATTGTTGATCTTCCTCAAATGTCATTTTGCTTTACTAGATAATCAAACCATGGTGCAGCCAGACCATTTCTGCTAAAGGATTAATTCCCAAATGCTTGCTTTCTGGTTGAAATAAAACTGCTCCATCAAAACAATCCCACCTTATCCTCCCTAGTGCTCATTAATAAAGCCACTGACCTGGCCACAAAGGAGTGGCAGAAACCAAGGGCTGAGCTGTCCTGCCAACAGAACATCCTCCCACAGCCTCACCACTCACAGACCAAAACCAGCATTCTGCAGAACACTACCCAGTACCATTTGTTGGGTGGAGCAAATGGATTTTGGTTGGTTGGTGTTTCCCTCTCCCCAGCATTTCTCCTGAGGCCCAACCTTCCAGAACCCATGATCTGAAGCAGGTGCCATGACCTGAAAATGTCCCTGCCTTCACCCCCAAATCAGTCTCAGTAAAGGAGTCTCCCAGGCACACACAGCCCATCAACTTCCCAGCTGAGCGAAGCTTTAGCCTCCAACTTGTGTCTTCCAGGTGCAATTTTACTTATTGTGCTGGGATGAGAAACTGAAGCCTGAGATGAGTACTGGAGTAGTTTCATCCAGCTCCTGTGTATGCCAGTAACAGAGCTGCAGCAGCCCAGGCTCATGCCCAAGCAGCCCCGAGAACACACACGCAAGCTGCCGTGGCTCATGGCTCCTTCCACTCCCCAGACCAGCCAGCAGAGCCTTCCATCTGACGGGGCTGGTGACACAACTCACACATTTGTGTGTTCCTGCTCTCCAGGGCTTAGCAGGCCAGCTGCACAGCAATTCCCCTACTGCACTTAGACCGAGAATGAAAAATTCCTTGGGTTTTCCATTCATGGTGTGGAAAGACCAAACTGCAAAAGCTCCCTGAGAGGATTTTTCCATGTCTGCTGAAATGAACAGGAGGATGCACTGGGGGAACAGAGGAGAAGGTGGATGAACAAGACCTTGATCTCAGCTCTTTGCCTTGCATGTGAAAGCTGAACAAAGCATGTTATGGTGATGATGAAAAGAAAGTATTGCAGACTCACCTTGATTGAACCACTCCTCTAATTACCAGAAAAGCAGCGAAAGGAAAACAAAAATTTACAGGATGAAGAAAATACAAAGGAACAGTCACAAAGAGGCAGAATTTCACAGAACAGGTTCAAAACCTGAGTATCACAAGACTACAGAAGTTTCAGCAATTAAAAAACTAAATTAAACCAAGGTATTTCACTTTCTCCCTTTTGTTACTGCTGAACTCCCCCCAATCCTTTTTTGAACACTTTTTTTTTCTCCTTTTCCTTCTCCTTTTATTAAATGAAAAGGTACTCACAGAATTGAGGGGACAGAAGGATGACTAGCCCTTTGCAGAGGTGTTTGAAATACTGTGATCAATGACCATGAAATAAAATAAAATAAACATGGAAACACTGCGAGATTAAGTGAACAAGAAAGAACAGATGAATTTTGAAGTTCTAGACTGAGAAAATTAAGGTTCAGACCAGTAGCCACATAAATTTAACAGTGTGACAAGGGAGCTTCTCTTTATGGCTTTAAAAGCACATTTATGAATGGATTATTATAACTCTTATATTTAAGCACAACAATCCTCTATTCTTTTCAGACCCTCTATTCTTTTGATCTACATCCTACGAGCTGTGAGCTCAGCATTATCACCAGTTGATTTCCCTCTGGGGAACAGCACACTTTCCAAAGAGCACTGTGAAAAGGTGGAAAAATCATTAAAATATATTGTCTTTTCCTGCTGAACACACACAGCCAAACCCAAGCTGTCACTGAGTGCCTGCACTGCTTGCTGCAATCCACAGGCTCATCCCCAGAGACAGATGATTTTGAGACCGGTTTGTCCAAAAAGACGTGACCTGGTGCTTCAGCTGATGAACAGAAAGAACCCAGGTGCACAGTCCCAGGAGAGGCATCTCTAGGTGGGCCCAGGCAGGCACCTGGCGTGGGACACACCTGAGAACGCTCTGGCCACACACCTGAGAGAGCTCTGGTCACTGCCATGGAGGGGATGAGGACAGATGTCCATCAGCACAACACCTTCTTCCCACAGGGCACTCTGAACTCTCATGGCTAAAAGTGTTTCCAGCTACTGTGTTGCTCTCAAGCAAAGCAACAGCAGGGACTGCAAGTGGCAGGGAACAGGCTCGAGTCAGCACACATGCAAGGTTTCCAAAGGGTATCACACTGCAGGTTCAGTCAATCTCTGTGAGAACAGGCTGGCCAAGCAGGCAGAATTATTTCTGTAGTTTTCCCCCATGTCTTTAGAAGAGTTGCATCAATTTTTAATTTTAAACAGTTTAAATATAGTTGATGACAGACCAGTCTGTAAAAGCAAATTCACACTGTGATGACTTCCCTAACACATATGGAAACACATAATATTTAATAATTTGTGCAGGTCAGATCAAAGAGTAATGTGCAGCACACAGTCCATCAAGTTCAAACAATTCTGTATCAGCTCTTTAGGGGCAAAACCCTTCCTTGTACCTGGCTATAAATAATAAACCAGGATATGTGTACACATGAATGAGGAGAATGAAGCCTAGGCAGAAAATGGAATTAATTATCTCTGAATCCATCTAGAATAGTCATTTCTCTAAGAAAGCAAAGAAAACAGAATTCAGTCTAGAATAGTAATTTCTCTAAAACAACAAAGAAAATGGATATAATTTGAGTGTCTCTTTGTAAGAAACATGGAAGGGGGGGTTACTGAGACTTAATCCTCTCTTACAATGAAACTCATTTGCAACACTCATGCCCCAGAGGAGAGAACAGGTCTAAAAGTGACTGACAATTAAAAGCTACAAAATCGTGTTTGCAATTTAAATTACTGAAATAGTGACTGAATTGGGAGGTTGTGTTTTGGCTGAGTGGGAGGGGAGGCTTTTAGTTTGTTATCAAGTATGAGAGTCTGGAGGCATGGAAGATGTACAGGCAGGAGAGCCATGCACAAGGATGGTCCGTGTTGGCCTGGCTTCCCAGGAAGGGCACTCATGCTACAGAGCCAGGCGAGGGGACAGAGCAGAGATGACAGATGCAAGAACACAGCAACGCAGAGGAGAGGCAGAGCACATCTACCCTCTGCCAACAGCAGAGTGTCATCTGTCAGCATGCAGCACTCCTGCTTAAAGCCAAACAAAATTACAGCAATCGTGGAAAAAAGCATCCCCAACACCCGACAGCGATGCAACACGGGAAATGAATGCATGCCAGAACACTGCAAAGACTTCACAAACTGCACCATCCTAAACGAGCCCAATGAATGTGCCTGCAAGAGCAGGACTGCACAGCAACATCGCCCCCAAATCCAATTCCAGTTCTGAACTTTTCCAACACATACCTTTAGCTTTTTTTCCACCAAAACAACCAGCATCATCTTTCTTCTTCTTCTGGGAGCCTCCTGGGCCTGTAGTTTGACCAGCATCTAGCTCTTGGTACTTATCAGCTCCAGGGACCTCTTTGTGGACATGATAGGAAAGGTTCCGCATGATGCACACACAGTTCTCCACAGACTGTTACAAAGAGATGTATGTTATACAAAGTATTGCACCCTCTTACCTGCAAACCATTGTACTGTGCAGAGGAAAGCTTGGGGAAATTGAAAAAAGGCAGCCACCTGTCCCAGGAAAACCACGTAGCTCTCAAGGAAGATTTAGTCAAGACCCTTAAATTAAAGTTCATCCTTCTTCTAAACCCCATTTTATTTTTCCAAAAGTGAAGTGCTTTATAAATAGTATCCATTCAAAATGAAAACTCTCTCATCAAAAACGCCACTTGATCTTACATAAAGAATACAATTCACCAAAAGATCAAACACTCAGCAGAAAATGATCATATAAGGATCTTATTTTAATCCAAGTATCTCTCTTGTTCTTCCAACATTTACAATCTCCAAGGGGCCCATTTTATTAAATTTTCTCTGGGTCAAAGCCTAGGCCTTGTGAGGATTTCAATGGGAACACACGTTGTCCTGTAGTAATAGCTAATCCACAGCACGTCGGGTTCTGACAAGAGCAACGCTCTGTAGGTTGCAATGGAAACCACCAGGTGGTTACAAAATCCACTTCCAAAATTACCTGATTAAGTAACAGGGCTTTGTAACCCCCTTGTTCAGACCATCATATGGTGAGACTCAGAATAAAATAATGATGCTTTACAAACCTTTTGGTGTTATAAAAAAATAGTATGCTCTCTTTAAAAAACAGGTTAAAGTTATGATATTCCTCATGCACACAAGCACATTTTTAAGTGCCATGGAATGAGATGATGATAAAAACAGATTAATAAAATCTGCACTGCAAAAAAAATAGCCACGGTGAAAAGTGTTGCAGGTCTGAAGACATTTCTTAATGCCTAAGCACTTCAGTCTTCAGAGGTAGTGCTGAATAAAGTCTTTAAAATGGGAACTGATTCCTTTGCTACTTTGTGCATATTCTGATTTGGAGACTGCAGTTATAAATGCCAATTAAGTAATGCAGAACAAGAGCAATAATGTCACTGACAATAAAGGACTACTCTCCCCACCTCTCTCAGTGAGCAACCTTTGCTCCCTTTATCAGCCATAGAGGGAAACAGCAGCATCCTGATGACACCACATGAGCACTAGCATAGACACCAGAGATGAGAACAATTACTCTGTTTTCTGAGGGAAGTGTAATTCTCAGCAAAAAGGAGTTGGACCCCAGTGCAACACTTGAGTATAAATTAATGCAAATATCCACTATGTTTTAATGCTCAAATTCACCTTATTGTCCGTGTCCTTCTTGCCTACCGCAGACTGCAGAGCATGAAGGAGGGCATCCACCAGGCCGTCACATTCTCTCAGTCTTCTGCGTGCTTCTGCTCCATCTGAACTTACATTCCTGACAGGAGAGAGTTGAAAGAAAATTGAGCCCTGGAACCTTCACTATAAAGTTGAAGTTGCATTGATTTATACTACAATTACTAAGAACTCATCACCTTGGATGAAAAATTAGAAGGCCAAGTAGAGTGACCAACTTACTAAATCTCAGTAGAGTATGGGCAGCGCACATCTGCAACTCTCTGAGCCTGAACAAAAAGAGGAACACAATCCCACAAGTGCCTACAAACATATTCCCTGCTTTGCTGGTGAATCCAGGGACTCACCTTAAACCAGGCTGGAGTTTGCAGGGCAAACAGTATGCAAGCCAAAAATTTGATTTCAAAACGAGCAGTTCCAAACGAAAAGATACTTTCACCACCTTAGGAAAAACATGCAAAGTCACAAGATTTCTCAGCAGCAACATGGCCACAGAAACTAAAAAAGGTGTGTGCAGCAGATTCAGCACAAAGTCTGAATCCGTCACCTTTAGTAAGGAAAAGACGACAGTTTACATGGCTTTGAATTTCTCAAAACACTGCAAAGAGAATGGCACAGGTAGAAGAAGCAAGACAGAGTGGAAGGCTACTTGGAGGTGTGTAAAGTTACATTTATCAGTGATGGCAGAAACTGTCAGAGGGGACACCTTTGAATATGGCCTCACCCATCCAGCAAGCACAAACTGAGACCCCAACCTTGCATAAGCATCCATCTGCCATTATCTAATAAATTTTCAATAACTGAAAATAAGTCAATTTTCCAAATGCTGCCTTCCCCACTCCCCTCCCCCTTCTTTAGGGGGAAAGTGAAGTGACAAAATTCCTCTTAATAGTGCTCACTGACGAAGCTCACTGACTGTATGGAAGCTCTTCCCAAAGCTGAAATGCAGTAATTTTGACAATAACACAGACAACCTTTCAACTTTCAGGTCTTTGAATCCCACTAAGCTGTATAAGGTTACCTCTCAAAAGCTCAGGACACCATCATTACCTTCTATTATCAGGATCATGCAGTCAGATTTTGCTTTTTAGAGAAACTGCCAATCTCCAAGGAATTAACAAATCAATCATGGTTCCCTCCTGTGTCCTGGTCATCTGGGCAGGCTGCTGTGTTAATTGGATAGCTAGGAAAACCCACATTTTCTCAGAGACATCTCAATCTGAAGGCACTTAATTGTGAACTGGTTGCTGTAACAGCACATTAACTTTCAATTAAGAACCCAAATGAAACGCACAGATAAGCGAATTCTTTCCTCAAATCCTAAAAGAGCTTCACCTCTAGCAACAGATGATAGGTGGCAGGTAAAGTGGATATTAAAATGATTCCACAGTATAGATGGAAGACGATTCTACATGCTGGTTCCCCATTCCAGTTGTACTAATCCTTCTGTATCAAAAACACAAATGTGAATTTTAATGCTACATCTTTATGAAACTGAAATTGGAATTCAAATTCTCTGAGATACCTTTCAGGAGTTGTAACAATAAATGATAGCAGCTCCACCTTCAAGCACGTCTATTAATGTGGAACACTACTTATTAAGCTTCAGGTTGACAGAAATGGTCTTATCTGGAGCTGTGTATCACATTTTTTATTCCCTCATTAAATCTCAGCGTGTCAGAATTCATAAGCAACACTTATGCAAACTAAAGGCAGAACAGCTCAACCTTCACACCTTCTTTGCCCTATGGCCCATTCAGGAGAGATTTTTTTCCTCTGGCCCATTTGTGCTACCACACTTGCACCACATTTATTTTATATTTGGGTGTAAAGAGCATCACAGTATTGTGTATTTTGATTTTACTTCTTGATCTGTACTGGGGCTAATATCAAGGCAGACAATAATACGGTTATGATTTAAAAAAAACCCAAACTGTATGATTGTATAATAAGTATAATATAGTATTGTAGAATTGTATAATTGTATAATAAGAGCGTGGCCTGCTAGTATCACTGTCTCTTCAACTATAGAAAAATATACTGAAAATTACTGCCTCGAGAAAAAATTCCCACATATATCTCACATAAATAAGCATGAAAACGCCGCAGCATCAACTTAATAGCTAATTAATGCTATGACTAAGTTATCCAGACATCAAACTTTGCAGTTCTAATGTTTTAACTAGCACATCAGAAAATGTATCCTTATGAACACCCCATGTAGAAACATCTGCTCTATAAATACCCAACTCTCGGGATTTTCCTGTCCTCCCTCCTCGGGCAATGAGCTCCGCACAGCCCTTGGGATTTATCTCCCATGGAAGAACAGATGCCATTTCCTTGTCTGTAACTGCACCCCAGAGCTACAGGAGAGCTCAGCTCCCACTCCTGTCCCGCAGCCCAGGCAGATCTCAGCTGAGGAAGCCCAGGGAGATCAGCATCTGCACCATGAGTCTGCTCTTGCTGAGTCTGCTCTAGCACTGCAAAAGGCAACAAAGATCTCCCCAACCCCATGGAAATATCGACATTTCTGATCTGTGCCAGATATCCTTAAGCTCTAAACTAAGGTGGGCCCTACGAAAACAATGTTTGTATGGAAACTAAGTTCTCATCCCAGGAGAAGTGCTGCCAAGTTTGTTTTCCATGCACCAGAGCTGCCTTCACAAGTCTAAGCGACCCAGGAAAATGCCGGGTTGCCTTTCTGCCGTGGCCTTAAGGCTCTCTACCATCCACATCCTTGAAAAGCATCACCTGGTAGTCATTGATCAAATTCATGCTGGGTCTTCAGAAGGACCTGGAGCATAAAACGAAAGGGATGACCTGGACAGGAGAGCTACTGCTGGCACTGGTCATGAAAAAGGACAGAAACTGCCACGGAATAATCAACCTGATAGTACACTCCACTGACAGGAGTCAAGAAAAATCTCTTCCCGTCTCACATCTGCACTGGGATTGCTCTGCAGCTTCTATCCGTTAAATGGATGTGATGGAATGAAAGACATAACCAAACCAGCGTCCAAAGGCAGCTTTCAAAGCAAGGTTTCTGAACACCCTTCTTCCCAGAGTGCTGGAAACCAACAAACATGACTGATTCCAGCAGCTAATAGACACCAGCAGTCCCCTTACACGGGGCAACAGTCCACAGAAGGAATGCACAGCCTCACCCGTGCAATGTAGATATTTAATATATGGCATCCAAACTTGGAGAAAGTAGAGAGCTTTGCTTTTCATTTAACTTTTCTACACATTAGACAAGCATTGCCTTACACCAGAAGCAATTATTCAGGGGATGGAGTGTTTCACACAAGACATCAAACAGAAAGGCAGCCGAGACCCCAGCTGAGGTGCTGCTAACTCTGTTACTTAGGAGACAGGCTGCTATGCAAGAACTGGAATGGCCACAAGACTTTGCAATTAAACAAATGATCTCACTGACTTGCTTGCTGGGGCAAATTAATATCAAGAATCTCTGTGTATATAAATCAAAGACACTTACTGATGTTTGAACAACTCTGCAGGGCTTTTGAGACACTGATGATGGGCAAATAGCCTGTTACAAATGAAAATAAAGTTGAGTGCCCATTTAGAAGGGTGGGAATGGTGAAGGGGAAAGTACCCAAACTAGTTTTACACAAACCAGTGACAAATGAGACCTGCCATTCATCCCCAGGGTTCTGTACAGTCTGCCTCCCTTGCCTTGTCTCTTCACCCCCAGGAAGGTCTCTGCTGCTTTCCATGACTTTCCTGCTTTTCAATACTTTCCCAAGAGTCTATTAAATGACAAATGTATTTTAAAATCAGAAGTGTCTTTCTTACATCACAATGCAAAGGGTAACAGAAACCTTCAGTGTGCTTCCTGTAAACACACACAGTCTGAAGAACAGTTCTAGAAACAAAACATGTAATTACTGCCCCATGACTCCAAGTACATAAGAAAGAAACCAACTGGATGACTGATTTTATGTAAAATAGTAAAGCACAAAATTCATTCCAGAGACTTTACATCTCCAGCCCTCAGCTAGAAAAAGCAACCTGAATTCTTCCTCAAATTCTTGGAGTCCAGACTGTGGCCAGGACCAGTGAAAGAGCATTTGTAAGGATGTTGCAATAAATGCTTTCCCTGGGAAAAAAACCCAAAACCAACAAAACAAAAAAGCACTAAGTAAATGTTAAATAAAAGTAAATATTACAGGCATAGAAACTCATCAGGCTACGAATGCAGTCTGTTGCTATTAAAGACTTCAGAGAGTGAGGGTGAGTGTGCTGAGAAATCTGTTCACGCTTTAGATAAGGTTATCATTATCACCAAAGACTTGCCTTAATAATATGTAATTCTGAATGCTACATTTATATCTGCAGAACAGAGATGGCATTTGTCACCCCTAGGAGAGGTGAGCTGTTACTACTGTCTGTGCCACACACCAGAATTATCTACAAGAGAAAAGATGTAAAAGTAATTAAGTACAGGGTACTTAATTTGCACTCTTTCAATGCAATCATGTTCCGACAGAGTGGAGAGGTGGAGAGCTTTTGGACTGTTTTCTTTCTAATGACTAAGAGAAACTTGAAAATAAAGGCAGAGACACCTTCTCCTCCAAAAATTACAACTCGTATTGCCAGGACTATTGTGTCTCTCACTTGGCTGGAGAGCACCATCAGTTGCTATTCGACAGTGCTGCAGATGAAGCCAAGGCAGTGTTACTGAACACTTACCCTCCCGCCTCCGTTCAGCAGGTGTAAAAAGCACTTTGTTTGGAGATCTAGCTCGGAATGAAGACAACAGCTTGGAGAGAGATTGCTTTTTCTATAAACAAAACGATGAATGATAAATTCATCTATAAATTCATCTATAAATAGTAAGAAAATTTCTATCTTGAAGTAATCCTCCTAAGTAACACTTCCACCTTTCCCTGGAAGAGTCACGGCTGAGAGGTGAAGCTGAGACAGTTACAAGCCCTCTTTCCAACCCCTTGCTAGACTCTGATGAGCACCATCACTAAGGCTCTGCCTTCCAGACACTGAGTTTTGCATATTTCAGCTGATAAAAGACTACCAGTTTCTCACAAGTCTAGCTGAAAATATATTAGTTGTTCTATCTACTTACTCTGGCAGGCAGAACCCTTGCTATACAAACACCCTTCTACACCCACACACTGCTTCACAATAAAGAAATTTTTATTTGGATGCCAGCCAAAGGAGATGGATCAATAATAGTTGTAGTAAACGAACTCTATTTCCAAGAGTATTTCTAGGTACACCATGTCTCAAAGGAGGAATATACAACATTCAAAAATCATTTCATCATTTTGTGCAGAAATAGAATGGATTCCATAGTTCAGTTCACATCAAGTACCAGAAAGTTTAATTGGCATTAAAGTTCATTGTTCTGAAAACAAGAGAAAAAGAAAGAAGCTGCCTGTGACACAAAGCCTGATCCAGGCTACTCTGGTCAGAGGACCCTGTACAGCACAATGCAGATTGGCAGCAGAGAGCTCAATCAGAAATCAAGCAGAGAATATGGTAAAGAAAGCAAAAGAAGCCAAAGTCCAAATGAAATGCAGAGAAAGCCAGAGGAGCTCCACTGATGCTGATTTAGGTAGGGAGCAGCTGGGTAGCAGTCGTTCAGACCTGGGTTCCACTCCAGCATTCAGTGACCATTTACACCCAAGAGAGAAGCTGCAGAGCAGCCCCAGTTTCTTTGCATGCAAACCTTTCCAACCTATTTAAATAGTGCTTGGTTTTGTTTAGTTGAACAAACACTCAAGAGGACATAGCTAAAGTCACCCCTGAAAAAGGGCTTAGTCTGTGCTCCAGCAACAGTGGCACAAAGCAAGGCCCCCCTGTCACAGCTCATATCCATGTCTGTACTGCCTACAAGAGCTCTCTAAAACAGGCTGGGACTCAAGAGTACCATTTAACAAAGGATGGACTTGACATCTGTACTTGTTCTCTGTGGCATTCTCTACCCAAAACACCTTGTAATGCCTTTTCAGTAAAATGCTGACTGGTTGCCTCCTGCATGACCTACTTGGAGGGCCTTAGCTTGCTCTCCTGTAACACAGAACGATGCAAACACTGCCTGAGAATTCTGTGATGCCTAGCAGCTACTTAGCTTCCAAATTATTCCAGTCTCTGCCTGGAGGAAAGGCCAAAGGACTCTGCTTGCTTGATCACACATGCTTGCTGCCATGACAAAGAATTTCAAAAACACAGAAAGGAGGTGGTACTAATCTAACAAAGGATCAGGGCTCACAAGCCTTCCAAAGCAGACTACATCCATTAGAGTGACTGCAGGGAGCTTCGCTGCAGTCCTGCTCTTCACCCTACCACAGCAACAGACATTTCTGTAGATTCCCTTTCCTGATAGCCAAGAGAGGAGGGACCTCAATTCATTCCTAAGTAATGACAAAAGGCAATAAAGCAAGTGCACAACTTTAAATTTATACCTCAAGATATGATTGTAAAGCATTAAGGTTGCATGTAACTAGGTTATGTCTCTGCTGCTAAAATCTATGCATAATTTATTTATATTACAAGCTAAACATCAGGAACTGTCAGGAGGAACCCTAACAGCTCCTTACTAGCACAAATTAAACGCTCTGCTCATCATATAAGCCCCAGGACAGCCATATGCTGTGATCCTGCACAGGATCAGTAAGCTAATTAAGAAACTGCCTTTGCTCACTCCTCTCTTTTGTGTGGGTTTTTAATTTGAGTTGATTTTTTCCAGTCTGGGTTGGGCAGATAAGCTTCTCCCTTTTCGTGCCACTTGCTGCCTCTGAAGTGAAGATTCACAGGCAAATTTTAGTTCCATTTTTATCTCTTTCTGAAACTTCCTTCTCTTAAAAAAGTCCACTTCAAAAGCACCTGTTACACACCAAGACACTGACAATATCATTAATTCCAGTACCCAGAGCACCAGTCTCCCAAAGGCTGCACCCCCTCTGAACACAACACAAGCACAGCGGCCTCTGAGCCCTGCAGGTGAGTGGGGGGGACAGAGATGGTAGCATCTGCCCTCAGCTCCCCTGGGTGGGACAGAGAAGCATTAACCTTTGGGAGGAACCCTCTCCAGATGATCTTGGTTAAATAAGCACCCTGCAAAAGCAGAGGAAAGGACTATTTGAACTAGGATAGGAGAACACACAGAATAAGAGGGAACATCAAACAAACGACTTCATCCAAGAACCCTTTTTGGAGTTGGGGAGAAGCGTAGCTGCTGAGGAGGGCTCTCAGCTAATTGTACTAATGCAAATTTGCTGCAGCTAAAAAAGAGGGAAATGGGAGTTTTCAGGTGCCAGCCTTCAGTTTCTACCTTCTCTGTTCTGCCATGCTTCCGTAAGCAAGGCTCCCTTGACACCAAGGGCAGCTCGTGCAGCAGCATCACCTGAGCCTCACCTCCTGCGCCCTGCTCTGCACTAGGCAGCACTTCCAGTCACGGATTGGCACTTCAGTGCCTTCTCACCTCAGTCAGCTGGAGACAAAGGCTGCCTCCAGAATATGAGTGCACACAGGACAAATATAGGTGACTGTCACCACATACTATCATCATGCCTGCAGGATCTAAAGATGGATAGAGCTTGAAAGTAATACATTTGAAAAGCTCTAATTCCCAGGCACTTCTCTTCAGAGAAAAGCCATGCATTAATCATTAATAAGAAAGGAGGGCACAAGAACCTGCTTTTGACAACCTTAATTCTTTTCGTTCCTCAAATTCAGTGCACAGAGATGGGAAGAAAAATCAGGCACACCAACACCACTGCTACACTCAATGCAGGTGTTCTCAGGGGCAAAGAGAGAGACCTTTCCTGCCCAAAAAAACCCACATGCTGCTTGAAAGAACTTTATCTCCACGTGCCTCACAGACACCCACGCTACTGTACAAACCCTTTGTGCAGGGCATGTCTGGGTATGTGTTACAGAAATATAGACAGGAGGACTTGCTGGCAGGTTAACCTGTGACTGAAACACTGCAAGGGACATCTGCAAGGCAAGGGGCACAGGCATGGCCACAACACCCTGTCCTCCTCAGAAAAAGGCTTAGAAAATTTGCATACAAAAACAGTTTGACACATCCCAAATATTACTGATTTACCATCAAACTCTTGCAGTTGTCTCTCCTCTGAAGTACAGAAGAGAAGTCTGTGATACTTTTACACCATTTCTCAACCTCGTGCAGTATATTTCTGGCTCTGAATCCACTGAGTCCTTATGCCATGCCTTCAAATATTGTATCTCCTGTTTACCAAACCTCTCAGGTTTTGATTCCATGCGACCAAACCATTAATTTATACCTACAGGAGTTGCTTATTCCCAGTTGAGGTTTGTAGGATGAACCATTTCAAAATCCTTGAACTACTGGTATTTACAGGAACTTCAGAGGAAGGTACATACCTAGGTGCCAGTCCCACATTTAAGACAGAAGAGTGAAGATCCATGAAGGCTAGATTCTCTAAAGCACCTAGCAGCCTGAACCTCATCAAAGCCAGAAGGAGACAGGGCTATTAAAAATTAGACCACAAAAAGGTTTGTACCATTAATCTTGCCTGTAACTATGTCAGTGCAGTAGCACAACAACAAATAAATCCACACTTCTCAAGTCTCCTGGTACACCTCCAGCCACCAGGTTGTCCCTTCCCTGCTCAGAGCTGATGTTGGACAAGCTGTTATGTGCAACTTCCAGCTGAAGAATGCGTGATTTTAGGGGAAGTCAGGTGGGTGCAGTTTGTTTGTGTTCATACACCTCAGCCAGGGCTCGGAACCTTGAGGATATTTGTGAATGCGAATTTCTGTATGCTTGGAGAACTGACAAGAAATGCTGCAACTACAGATGGTACCCCTGGAAAAAGGAGCACTTTGCATCTGTTTGCTATGCAAATTAATTCATTTAACATTTGTTGACAGCAGGTCAGTTTAGCAGAGGAATCAGGCTAGAAAGTTGGCAATTTAGGAACTAAGTTCTACTCTGTCCTCTTACAAGTGAAAAAATCCAAGAGAGAATTAAAAGTAATTAGGCAGAAAACAGCAATTAAGCTCAGAATGAATTTAATTTTTAAACCATTAAAACCCTTGCTGCTTCCAAAGAACTAGAAATCATGGTGGGTATCTCCACAGAAAACTAACAAGATGCTGTTACTACATCAGTGCTCAGACCCACAGATGCAGCAATTTCCCTCCAAAGCAGGGAAGCACCTCAGGAGAAACCAGGGGAGCCAGGGAAGGTCTCTGCTAGTGCCTGGGTGTTTATAAACCACAGATGCATCTTTTCCACAAGAGCTCAACTCATACTCTTCTCCTAAAGCACCTCAGTATCTGGGTAAAAGCTGTAGGAAGGATCATGATGCACCAAATCATTCCATCATTTCACCAGGAGTGCAATTTGAAGACCAATGCTTCTGGATTGCAAATCCCAATAAAGATTTAAAAGAAAAAAAAAGAAAAAGGGGAGGCAGTAACTGGAAGAGACATAAGAGACATTCTCCACATACCTAAAAGAATAAAATACAATGTGAAGGACATAAAACTTGTAAATAAAATGAAGAAACTTCTGTGCATACTTAATGATTTCTCCTATAGTAAGCAAATGTCTTCCTTCTTCCCCAGTCCTACTTCATAACCAAAAACCCACTTTGCTTTGTTTTTTACTGCTCCTTTCCAGATTTCTACCATACATGTTTCTTTTACCAGCTTCAAGAGAATATAAGAATACCCGTTGTATAAAATGGCACCCAAGGCAGCATCCCTCACAAGGCTCATGACAATTTGCAGCAGTAAAGTGATTATGGATATTGCAGATCTATTCATCATATTGGGTGTGTCTTTATAAACACAGCAATATAAGAGGAAGCATCTTTTCCCAGATCTCAAGATGAGAATGGAGACAAAATTATCATCACCTACACTAGTTTCTGAAAACTTGAGTGGCCAAGGTTACAAAGGAGCATCCAATAACTTTCATTATCAGAGCATACTTTGCAAACTGGATGTTCTTCCAAGTTTCCAAAGGGGAATACAGGACTCCCCCAAACATTTCTTTAAACAGTTTTGGTCAAGTGCAGAGTGATGGCACAGAGAAACTAGCAGCTGTGTTACAGATGATACCAGGATTCAAAATATCCTTACAATGGACACAGTCACAGGAGAGGGCTTGACTTTAGAAGGAGCCCTTTAAATAAAGGACAGTCATCAGGGGTCTTTGCCTCCCTGGATTCCCACTGGCTCTGTGGGTGTGTAGTCAGCTAGAGAGGCTTGGAATGGACACCACCGAGTGTCCCAGCTAATCCAAGGATGAAATTACATGGCAAAGCAGCTTTCTTGAATGGCTTTCTTGATGATACACTGTGAGCAGCTTCTCTGATTTTCAGCTTGTAAATGACCAGGTCCAATGATTTTAAGTATCAGACACAGATAAAGAGCAAGTCCATTGCTGGGTGTAAATCCTGTGGCCACACGAACCAGAATCAGTATCCAGCACCAGAGAGGGAATTTTGTTACTTCAGCAAGTGAGTGAATCAGGGCTAAAGAAAGCCAGTAAGCCACCTCAGCTGCAGCCAAGGGCAGAGTGCACAGATCATGGCTCTCATCTTGTTAATTCCCAGCCCTGGTGTAGTACAGATCTTTGCTCAGGCATTTGCCCCAGTCACTGACCCTGCAGCTGAAGCATCCTTCCATCCCACAGGTGCCTGCCACACCACACTGTCCCTGCTGCCAATGCAGATCTTAACCCACCCTGAGGCACTGGGCTGAGGTGAGCACGCAGGATCCCCCTGACCTACCCACACCTGCACACACACCAGCACCCGAACCCCCAAAGTGAGACACAAGTTACACAGGGGAAAATGGGCAAGCTGGAAAGGAAAGAGGGATGGACCAGGAACTGAAGAAGAGGTAAAGGTAAATAATTGTAGTGTGGGCTTTTTTAATTACTTGTTTTTAATTATTTTGAAATTAGTGTTTTCATGGCTCCACATTATCAAAGGAGAAACCTAGATTAAGAACAAAGCAAAGATGAGTAAGCAGTGTTAGAAAAAAAAGGCAAGTAATAATTAACTGGCAGTTCATGCTGTGAATCACTGAGTTTGAAACAAACTCGCCTACATCTGTTGATCAACTTCATTAACTGAAAAAATGATACTGAAACAAATGATACTGAAACAAATGCCATCCTGCATACAGCACAATGCCTGTCTTCTTAGATACCTAAACTGCAAGGACATCTGAAACCTCAGAAGCTCAGAGATTGTTCCAGTTATTTTGGGAGACAACACAGCTCACACCTGAGACTCACTTCCAAAGGGGACAAAGGGAGGCTGGCACATCATCAAGAGGCCTAACCTCCCAATTACATATCAAACTGCTGAACAGTTTGCAGTCTGCAATAAGCTCCATCCGTGGAAAATTGAATTTCTAGGACCAGCTACTGTGTCAATGAGAGAAGCGTAGGCAAAGGGGTTTTTAAACACTGATGTCTATCAGACAGATGGCTGCAACAATTTATTTTCTGTTGGTGTTAAGTATCACATCTTGCTGCTGCTTTTAAAGATGAGCTGCGGAGGACTTCAACGCACAACACAAAATCATTTCCAACAGTTTTAGCGTTAATTACTTTTGATATGTCTATTTAGACCCCTAGATCGAGACGTGCTCTGCAACAGGTGCATGTAACGTCCCTAACATGGGAACAGGAAGCATGATCAGCTGAAATTCAGCTCATACCCTCCTGCTCCTGCAGCTCTCTTGTTCCTGCCCTCACTCAGCTCACTGCACCAAGTGGGGAGACAGCAGGACAGTTCTCCCCAGCTCCTGTGCCAGAGGCTGCTGTCTCCATGGCTCGGCAGAGACATGGACAGATGACCTTCTCCAGATTACCTTTCCCTGCTCTCACACCCCCATCTACCTCAGGCTGCCATGAGATCACCTTGCCCCACATCTGATGGAAGCTTCAGATTTTCCACGAGGAAGCACAAAGTCTCTCCTGACAATGAGAGCAGAGACCAGGGATGAAAAGATGGAAAGACATTTGCCCCTTCAATGGGAAGGCTGCAGAAGCAGCCACCATGGGTGCTGGCCTGACACATTTCAGGGTGCATCAGGACCACTCTGAAATACCAGAAGTCTAAATTTTCTAACATCTCAGTACCGTGTTTCACACCCTTCTTCACAGGTTTTAAGAATACAATGTCAAAAAGGACACAAGCTTTTGAGTTTCCTGTAAAACCAGTGCCTTACTTTAAAATTAAAACCAACAACAACAAAAACCCCCAAAACAAAACAAAAACCCCCCAAAACCCAAACCCAATTGACTGACAACACAAGAGATACCCTGAAATACATTCGTTTCAGTGGATCCACATATTAATAAAATTTTATTATGTGGATTAGGCTAGTCTACTAATGACCAATTTCTTGTCTACACTTACTGGAGAAACTCATATTCATTGAGATAATCCTTTTATTCCCTCACCATAACTAATTTCCTTGCAGAACACCCTCAGAAATGAGACGCTAGTAAGTAAAAACCCATGATGTCTGGAGTCTGCTTGAAGGACTTCAGTTTCCAGTGGGACTGCAAATAATTTCAGTAATGGGCCCTTTCAGAACACTTTTCATTAGTTTCTTCATTTGTGAAGTTACTTGGGGGAATAGTTATTGCAATTTAGAGACCACAAGCCCAAGAAACAGGAATGAACCAACTTCTGAAGATGCATTAATCAGTAGAAATCTGAGAGGAGTACAATTAAGAGCCACAGAAAGTATAATGCCAAATCTTTACTAGTTTTATTCAAACTAACTGACTTCATCAGAAAGCTAAGAATCAAAACTGAGCATCACCATTGTTTCTCAAAAGGAAAGCAAAATGAGACCCACTGTATTTAGGAAACACAGTTCTTCAGCTTTTTCTGACTGCATTAGGACTCCTCCTGACTCCAGCTTTTAGCTCGGACTGTCCTGCTCTCAAGGCGCTTTCAAGAATTGCCAACAGTATGAAACCAGAAAAGGCTCCTTTGTGAGGAATTCTAAAAGGAATACTTAGAATCCTAAACAGTCAGGAGCTCAAATTCTTCACTAAAACCCCCAAAAAACGACAGGAGAAAGGCCTATGCAGCCGTGCCTTACCGCAAGCAGCCAGAGGTGTTCTTGAAGACCGTGGTCCACTCGGCGTCGCGCGGCTTCGAGTCCTCGTTGGGCTCGCTCTCCCAGCCTGAGTGCGGGATGATCACCTCGTTGGTCAGCGTCTGCAGACCGTGGTTGATGATCACCATCTTCAGGGGCTCGTAGGAGGATAAATTCCACAGGGTGCCTGCAAGGGATTATTAAATTACTGGAGTATAACAACTATATTGAATCGGTAGGTTAAAAAAGAAGCATAGGATTCAAGAAGTGCTTGAAAGAGAAATCATAAAACTAAACAAGAAGGCAAAGCAACTTGATGAGATATCAGGCTAGAACCAGCTTAGGAAAAACCCCACAGCTTCTTCAACAAAGCAGGAAAGCACTTTTATCAAGATGTGGATATTGTTGAACTCATCAAGCCCTACAGAGAGTACATAAAAGTGATGTACTATTGGAGATTAATAGGATTTTTCTGCTGTATACAAATTTTATTACACTTTTGAGTCTAACTATGCCTCGAAAAGTAAAAATTCATCCAGTGAAGTAAAATATATTGAGCAAGTCCTAGGAGAGATAAATTTCTGAAGAATCACTGATCTTATGCTTATCTTCTGTACAAGATAATGTTTCATTCAAGTATTCTCTCTGTTATTTACTTTCACATTTTGCTGTCACAAGCAATATCTGTGTTCAAATCTCCTGGTGCCACAAGCATAGGATTCCTTGAAGAAGCTGGAAACCAGAACTCCACTGTCTTTTCATTTTTACCTCAATGATGAGCCAAAGCAGCAAGAAGTCAAACATCAAAACAGAATAACAGAACAACAGCTTTATAGCCGCAAAATACCCAGTGTTAGATAAGTGATACAGACTCCCAGCAGACCTGTATCAGTGTCCTGACAGTTATTAATCATCAGAGTAGGACTGAAACAGAACACTCACTTCAGAGAGAATTTCTGCATAGACCCAGCCTGGTACCATCTGAAAACTGTCAGTAACAACACTTGCAGGGAGTCAGACACACACTTTTCGTCTCCAAGGAAAGTGTGAGCTCTAGCAAAATTTCAGACAGCCCAAAAAGAACACCCAGATTCCCCAAAATACACAAGGAATCTTTCCTAAATGGATTAAACATCAACCTGAGGCTCCCGGTGTCATTACAGCTATGAACTCATGCAGATTACAGTGCGAACTGTAAATTTCCACCTCATTGTACACACATCTAAAGAACACAGAAGTGCAACCTTTTGATTTAGCCCCTTTGAATCCTCCCCAGTTTAAAACCTGTAATTTTCAAGCTTTAAAGGTAAGGGAAATGCTTTGGATCTACTACCATGGGTATTTGCAGGAGCCCAGCAGTGAGTGGCTATAGAATAACAGATTCATTAATAAAGAAATGCTGAGGCAGACAACAGACTGAACATCATTGTATTTCTTGTAGTCTTTTTTCTGAAGTCATACAAAAATAACACCTTTCTGGCCTACAGCCCTTGCCACTCAGACAGATTTTTATAGCCTAATTTTAGCTTTCAAACAAGACTGTATAGGTAAAATATTAATCTTATCTTTGTACCTACTACAATAAATCACCATTTGTCGCTGCAAAATAACAAATGTTGTAGAATAAGAAAAAAGGCAAAACTAAGCAGAAAGGGCTAATTGACCCATTTTGTTTTCAAAGAAAGCCTTTATGTCTTGTAAAAGACTGGCTCAAAAATATACAACATACAAAAAACAAATGCAAGTCAGCAGCCAACAAGACTAAAAAACCAGACATATAAGCTACCCTGTTAATTTTAAATACTTTAGTAGACTGTCTTTCTTCAGTTACTCTACACCGATTTCTTAAGCATGTCAGACTCACTCATATAAAAATAGTAAGTACAATTAAATCCCTGAGTGCATGGCTGGCTCAGGACTTGAAAATTGAAATTCTAAATCTGAATAGCCAGCACTGAATGAGATGGATGAATCCCTGGAAGTTGTACAGGGTAGTCATCTCTGGAGCAAACCTAGATTCAAACTGAGAACAGTGAGTGCAGAGTACCCTGGCTCTGGAGGTTCCCTCTCCAGACCAGAAATGGAGCACAGAGCGGGCATTTGCAGTGGTCAAAACTTCATGATTTGGAGAAGATGGCATCAGCCAAGTAACCCACTACAGGGTTCCTAAGGATCCTGTTCTTCTGAAACTATAAAATATTTCATTTGGAAACACCACTGAGAGGGGAAGAGCTAAGCTTTAAAATCTGACAGCCCTTCAATGTAAAAAGCTCTTTCCTGAACACACATACTTGTGTTGCACCCAAAATGACAGTCTGCTTCTTCCCCTTTCCTGGAGCACTGATGTAACCCGTTACCTCTAGCGGGGAACTACAAAGGCAAATTTTACTGCTTAAGAATAAAGCAGATACAGAAATAAAAAGCCAAAAATTCCTATAAAATTTCCAAGAGCTCTAGTATTACAGGATTGTATGAAGTTTTCCAGCGCTCAAAGCTTTTGCTTGTTTTGACTTAGAGATTTGTGCCTATACTTTAATACCTTCAACCCCACCATACAAAATAAAATCATCACCTCCAAACTCTTCCTATTTTCTCATTTTCCAACTGTGGATTTAACAGAGTTGCAGGTGGATTGCAGCAGTAAACTGCCCATCTACCACCAGCTATAATCCCACCCTGACCAAGAGAACCACTTGCCCCCATGGAAGCAGCTCCTCTATATACACAGAATTTTTATTAAGGGGCTGGCTGCAGCTTATGCAACAAACTATTCAGGGCAAACACAATTTGACTGTAAATCTCAGTGAGTGACCAGCAGGAAAAAGGGAACTTGAGTTACACAGAAAACCTTTCCCCCACCCTCTCTGACAAAAACACCTCCAACATTTCACAAGCTTTCAATTTCTCATCTGCCTCCCA
Source organism: Regulus satrapa (assembly GCA_013396955.1). NCBI lineage: Eukaryota > Metazoa > Chordata > Aves > Passeriformes > Regulidae > Regulus > Regulus satrapa. The sequence continues at coordinate 182,146 of VWZN01010525.1, read as the reverse complement.
TCTCTACAATCTTGCATACTAAACAATAAACTGAAGAAGAATAAAAGACAGCCTTACTATTTAAAAAATTAGTGCAAACTCTTCAAATTATTCAAAAGGTCAAAGCACTTAAAATGTATAATATTCTCCTTGATGGCTGCATAAGAAAAGACAAAAGAATCTCTCTGTTAAACGGCATTTAACAAGGGAAAATGCACAGCACTTGAAAGAAACGTAGCACAAGATGAACAGAGGTGAGGGACTCCTGTGATTCCAAAGACAGGGAAAAAACTTCAGGTTGAATGCTGACTTAATGAGGAAAATATTTCAGAAGAAAGGATTTAGAAAATAAACACACTGATGGTACATTTTTCTTATTCAAAATTATGAAAAGAGCTCTAAATCCCAGCATCTTTCCTGCTCTGGAGAAATCAAATTCTATGGAGAAGTCACTGATAGTGACAGCCTTTAAGTTAAGGGAACAAATTCAGATCTGAGTCTAGCATTTAGCAGTACAAGAAAAAATCTGAGAGAAAAAACAATTGCTGTAAATTTGACATACGTCTTTAAATATCACTCCTTGTTTACTATTAGCAGAGCACACTGATGTTTCAACAAGCTGAAAACCCTGTTTTTAAAACTATAATAAATTCAAATGAAGAGCACTCAGGAGAAATCATGTCACTAACACATCAGCACAAGGTGAATGAAGTTATCTAAGTTTTCCATGCACTTCCATTACAAGCCTTGGCCTTTTTGACCACAGACTGGATGAGTTTTAGGACCAGAGAAAGATGAAGTACAGCTCTTCAGATGATGAACATGACCACTACCAATGTGTACTTTATTCATAAATACTATGAGTACTGTACTTAGAAATATCTAACTTCAACCACTGGCTCTGATTTTTTCAGCATATTAAACAGGTAAAATAACTACAAGCTTTTATTTAAAAAGAATCCAACATCACAAAAAAACTAGAAGCTGTTTAATTCCTTTTCTGTGGTCGATACCAGATAGTTTATCACTTGGAAAAATAAGCACACTGCAGTATATTCCCTGAGGAATAATTCTTGTTGCATGTTGGTTCGGGGTGCATCGTTTGACAGATTTGTTTGAATCAAAGTCCCAAAGACTGGAGCTGTCCTCTTTCCAGTAGTGGTCAGGTTGAGAACCTCAACATGAATCAGCGTGTGACAGAACGCATCATGAGCCTCCGAGAAGCCTCGGAATAGAAAATGGAAGGAAAAAGGAGATCTCTCTCCTCGGAGATCAGCAAGCTGAAGAGAGCAGGGTACTTCCAAGAGAGGTCCAGGTCTGAGCAGCTGACAGGACCTCAGCACACAACAGAGTCCAAGAGCTGGGAGTTCTGAGCCAGCTGATTTATCTGCAAGTTGTTATTTGAGCATTAGATCAAAGTATTTCATCTGCAGAGCATTTTGAAGGTCAATCATTTTTCAATTATAACCAATTTGGCAGCAGAAAAATCACGTCCTGCACCACTTAAAATCAGTGCAATGTCATTAAACAACAAAATTACTCCAACGTTCTCACAAAGAATGAAATTATTCATTAAAGCTACCAACTTCTGATTGCTTTTCAAAGAACGTAATAGAATTTTGGTCTTGCATATCTGATGGAAACATTTCTGCCACGAAAACCTTATCGCTCAAGATAAAACTTTTGTAGCTTTCCCAATCAGAACAGATTTAATTCCTTATCAGCTTAATCCTCATTTCTCTCTTTTTCTCAATAAAATGATCCACTGAGAGTACAGCAGTACAGCTACGAGCCTAGCAAGAAACGAAGGAAGAATTTCAGAGTATTTCTCAACACAACTCTACACGTGACTTACTTACGGACACTCTAACAGTTAAATCAAGCTTCTCTCAATGCTAGAAAACATTTTGTCACTCCACACCTTAAAAGGAAAGAGAAGTCAGGTCTGTGGTATTTTACGAATGTATCTTTGAGTTTAGAAGGCAGTTTTTGCACACTGCACAGATCTCTGACCTCGAGGGATATCACAAATAGTGCAATTTGCAGATACGTCCAGAACAACTGGTAAAAGAGAGGTGGCAGTAACCCAAAGACGTTTTTCAAACTCTGCTAAAACCAGTGCTATCTGTAAGAAAAAAAATCTACAGACTGGCTTAATCTGGCAGCAGCGGTGTATCAGTACACTGTGCCTGCTTCCGAAATTGAATGTCAAAACAGTTACCTAACTTGTGTTCTCCAAAGGTTTATCCTGGGAAATGCTCAAGGGAACACACTCCCAGCACAGCCAGCCTCATTCGTTCAGCACTGATGCCACAGCACTCATTTCTCCCTCCAGGCTGCATCACCTCTTGGGAGTTTTTAACTCCCCAGGTGTGGCTTTTCCCTCACTCCAGCAACACAGCGACCAGACCCAGCTCCGGTGCTGCATCAGATCACCAAGCAAAGGAGAAGGTGTGGAGCTGTACCAAAGCCAAGGACTGACTCTCACATGAGATGAGAACCATGGTGTCTTTTGCCAGAAAGCCCTGCTCCAAACAGGGTGTCCTCCTGTGTGCACCCAGGTACCTCCTGTCCTGCAGGCAGGCAGTGATCCACAGCCAGAGAAAGAAATTCACAAGCCTGCAACTGCTCTTGAATTCAGACAACTGAATTATTTAAACTTAAATTACTTGAATCTTTTTGGAAAGTAGGATTATTTTATCATTTGTCCTTAGCTGGGATGACCAGCTGTTGATTACCAGTGAGCTTTTGAAAAGTAGCCAGTATTGAGTTAAAGAAAGATTAAACTGTAGAAAAATCAATGTGTCATACCAAACTTGAATTTGGAGCCTGTTAAAAGAAATAAGCACACAAACCCTGCATGGTGTTGCATTTTCTTTTTTTTTTTTTTTTTTCTTCTTCCTAATGCATTGCTGATGAAGCCTCCAGACATTTCACTCCAGACACACTGAAAAACTTTCACGGCAAAGGTAGGCTTTGGTTTATCACTGGGGAAAAGCACCTAGATACGAAGTCATGATTGCTACCAGAACATTGGGATTGTGATCTGAATTTCTGAGGCTGCAGAACACACTCCTTTTGTAGCAGCCGTGCCTGAATGCTCCCTTTGCGCTTCAAGCTGGCTCTCGTTTCTCTCTGCTGACTTTTGGAGCTCATTTTACGAATGGACAATTCCACATTATCAGCCAGAGCTTTGAACATGGACTGCAAGAACAGCAGCACCAGTCACAGAGGCATTGCTGGAATATTCTTCTTTTCTGTGCTGATGCTTGAATGTCTCACACCGGATCTGGTGATATCATTTTAGAAGGGGAATGAAATTATTCCTGGTTAGGTAGAGATTAAATGCACATCATCTGTTACTGGACATCTGCTTAGGTTAATGCCCTTAGTATTCCTGGTGTTTTTCAGTAAGGGGAAATAAAAAGCTCTAAGTAACAAAAGCCAAGGTGGAATACACACTATGTTTAATCGGCAAAAGCTACTGCCAAATAAAATGCATTTGAACTATAAAGTAATTAATCAATGGGAAATCAAAGCAGTCACCATTTACAGTGAAAAGGAAAAACATCCAGTTTGCTTTTGCCATTTCAGAAGTGACTGATTACCACTTAGCACTATAATGATATTCCTTCAGAGTAAATTATAGACTGGCTTCTCCTTTCTTGAATCTAAAGAAATAAATTTATTGCTTCTCAGCACTTCAGAAATCAGTTTTGATTAAACTAGAAAAGTAGATAAACAGATATTCTTTATTAAAAAAAAAAATTAAGTCTGCCATCCTATTAAATGAGTGCAACAAATGGAATATAAATGCCACCTGGAGAGTTTCCATGTTAAGACACAGCACAGAGAGCTCTCAAAGCAGAACCAGCACGTGCTGCTCAGAGGTTGTCTGACAAAACAGACAGCTCTCCTTTGCCAGCTCACTGGAAAAAGGCTGGAAAAATATCCCTGCTACTTTCAACGCTGTATATTTAGACCTAGCTTGCTATATAGCCTGTAATGGCTGTAGAAGAACAGATGAAACACACAAGGCCACTGTTCATCTCAAAGAATTATTGATTACCAGCAAAAACTTAAAGAAAGCTACTGTAATTTTTGAGCAAATTCAGAATTATGATGTTTACCTCTAATGGTTTAATCAATGCCTGCAATAGCGTCTACCTGCACAAGCCAACATTGATAAGGAAGCTAAACACTTTCAGCCCTGGACCCATTTTCATCCTCACAAAGCTTCCTGAAAAATTCTGTTCTGGCAAAGAAATTCATTGGAACTTCTCTGGTCTCCATCCAAACATCCCCTGCAGCTTCTGAGAAGAGAAAGGGAAATCCATTTCACTCCTCATGATTTATGGGAGACTGAAGAACAATATCTTTCTCCTTACTTTAGGAGCTGACATACTTTTCCACCCTTTTCCACTTAATGGCTGAACTTTGAAACTTGGCATATACTTTATTACTCTTTTTGGACGACGTCCAAGACCAAGTTCTAATAAAAACAGGTTAAATAACGGAGCTGTAAGTGTTTGGAAAACTCCCTGCAAAGCGTGCACAAACTCAGTAACCTGAAATGTAATTCTCCCTTTTCCAAACTTTGCAACAAACAAATCCGTGTCCAGAGCAGCAAGAACAGACCCAGAAGTGCTGCAACTTTCTACACAGCCTCAGAGTCCCGAGCACCAGGCTGGAAACATTCCTGACGAGACTGACTGTTGTTTAAATCTGAGGGAGTGGAGCCATGGCAGCAGGATTGCTTTATAGGAGATTAACAAAGAAAGATTTAGCTCAGCATATCTTACCTCATGATTACAACACGCTGAGGGCACGTGCACTACAAATTGCCTGTCAATGGAGCTCATTTAAGCTTCAGCAACCCAAGCACATGCAATTGCATGCTACACTCAAGGAGCAGCATCCATCCCTCAGCATCCAGGGAACCCCAAGTGCATCACACACACACACACACGCAGATGATCTCGATACCCTCCTGACGGGCACGTGTCAGGCTCTCACCCCACAAATGTGGTGCAGCCACAGAACAGCTGCAGCCAGCAATCTAAATTCCCTTCAATACTCTAATCTCCAGAAATTCTTGCTCCTGAAGCTGCAAGGACTGTTCTAAAGACTAACCCATTAACGAAACCACAGACACTGACCTGTAATTAGCTCTCTGACTTCCATGTCGTTTGTTTTTCTCAACAGCCTGATCAATGCAGGGATCCCATCACAGTTCTTTATAGCCACTTTGTTTTCATTATCCTTCCCATAGGAGATATTTCTGAGAGCCCCGCAGGCCTTCCGATGGACCTCAGGCTTGGGATGATCCAGCAGGCCCACCAGGATAGGGATGCCCTTGAGGTGCCTCACGTCCTTTTTGATTTTGTCGTTCTCGTAGCACAGGTGCTGCAGGTAGGCCGCGGCGTTGGACTTGACGGGGTCAATGGGATGGCTGAGCATGGCGATGACCTCGGGCAGGTCGGGGTCCCTCCAGCGTGGGTCCTTGCGGATGCTGTCGATGGAGGGCGAGCGCTTGCCCAGCCGGTCGATGCTGGCCATGCTGCCCCGCTCGGGCTGCGCCAGCGGTGCCGCGTAGCCGCCGTGCAGGTACGGGATCCTCTCTTCAACCATCTCTGTCTCGATGGGGTCATCGTAGCCCCTGGGAGAAGGGATGGGCCCAAGACAAAGAAAGGGGAAAAAAGGGGGGGGGAGGGAAAAAGCACTTAGTAACTCTGAGTCAACATGAAGATCTCGGCCATGAAAAAACTTTTTAACATCACAAACATGGCTGGGGCAGCATATTTACAGTTTCCAACAGTTTATTCGTAGCAACTTGAAAATTAACCGTAGTTGAGTTCTCAAACAGTGATGTGACACCAGCACAGGGTTTGTTTGGCTAGCAATGAAATGATGACAGGAACTGCAAGCCATCAAACAGATTGCTTTGATTTTGAAAAAACTTACAAAGCAATTACAACAGAGCTCGATTACATTTAGTAGGAAACGCTGATCTTCATTAATGCTGCTACTTTTGCAACAAACCAAAACCCTAATTAAAGGCATTCAAGGCCTGGGCAGAGACCACAGACATATTTCAGCAAGTCTGACAAGTTCCAGTACACTTCCATGTTGATGCTCACACAAGTGTACTCTAAACACTACTCTTAATCGATATTGCCATAAACCACCCTCTTATATACAGCAGCAGCCTTTTGCTTTAGAGTTTTTCCTGGACAGGTAAGCTACTGCCTCAGTATTGCAGTTAGCTCAGTCAAGCAAGTGGTTTTAATTGCTACAAAATGTTGCTTAAAATCTTTCATCTGAAGCACTGAGTGATGCTATTGAACCACTTCTGATGTCATGCTTTAAGTATAAACTATTAGGAGTCAGGAAGAAAATGGAGCTGTCATCCCAAAGGGACTGATAATTAAACTGGGCTCTGGGGAGAAGAGCAACCAGAAGTAGAGACTGAACTTAGTCTTGTACAATTAATGCTTTTAATGTTAAAAGCGCCTCTCCTGACTTTACGTTGTTTAATTGCTGTTCTAAACCATAAACTGAATGAAAGGATAAAAATGGGCAAGTATCCAAAACTCAGAATGGATCTGAAGAAATCCTTTTATTGACCCAGTTATTTGTATATGTATAATTCAGCAGTTGCTCTACACAGTAATTTACACTATCTGGACAGTCGTGTTTTCTGTTAGAGAACAAAACTGTTTCCATCACTCCAAGCAGAAAGCAACATTGAAACAATTTACTTCTGAGAATGCACACAGGGCAGAAGGAATAATAAAACCCCTTAGCTACTCCTCAAAATTTAGTTTTTACAAATGCAAATTTGTGATAACCAGCATTGAAACTACAACAAAATCTCATTTCCCAAACTCGTCCTCATGTTAAATTCTTTCTCACTTCATAAAAGAAGCAGAAGATTATTTTTAATAATTGCACAGTTGTTCCTTGCTTGACTTGGTAACTCACAATTCAGAACGTCTCAGTCCTGTGAGCTGCCCACAAGATAACTGCGCACCACCTCAATTACACCTGCACAATTAAGTTTCTCTCTTCTCCCCATCCGTGCAAGTACACAAAGATAATTACTGTCTTGGGATGCAGTTTGTTTGCTTTATTTCCACAAAGCCTTCCAAACAGAAACACACAGATGGGTGGGCCTATCTTCCTCATGATGTATCCTCTTTACCATGCAAAGCTCCTTGGTTTCACCACGTTTGTCAAAAAAAAAAAAAAAAAAATTAAAAATTAAAAAAGTCAGAGTTTGGGCATGGATAAAGGAGAGGATGAAAACAATGACTTCCCATTGCTGGAATAAGCCCACACAGGCCAGGTCCAGCATTCCTCTGAGGATGAAACAGTGCTGAGAGCCACTGCTAATGCACCAGGCAGACAACCCAATGACTGTACCTGGCAGCAAAGAAAACACCTGCACACTTGACACTTGAAGACCCCAAATCATTATGCAGAAACTCTGAGATCCTGTATGAATCAAAGAGCTGCACAAGAAAGCTCAGCCAAGGCAAGGCTCACACCTCTCCAGATTCACATGACTAAATACAGTGGTCAAGGCTAGGGAAGGTTAAAAAAACCCCAACATGGGAAGCGGTTTCCTAAAACAGGTCACCTGCAAAGAAGTAGAACTGCTCAGGCAGAGCAAGGCAGAAGTGCCACAAGCATCATCACCTCTCCTTTAACAGAGGGCTGGAAGATCAGACTGGCAGAGTCACAAATTCAAAAGCAAGTGTCTATCTGGGCATTAAACACAGCCTGGTCACCAACATATTTACATACTGTAAGTGAAGAAATCCTCTGAGTCAGAACTGGAGCGGGGGAAATGTGATTTTTCACTTCCACATCACTGGAGCAGCTAGACTGGGAAGAAAAAGCCACTTGATACAGAAGAGGACTGAGAAGAGCTTCAGCAGATAATGCTCTCAGGAGACCAAGAGCTCTTTACTCTCAGGACTGAAGAGCTCTGGTCTTATGCCAGAGTTGCTGACTGTGAGCATCTTGCCCTTCTGTCTGTCTGCAGTACAGCAGCCAAGGTTTTAGGATGCCATGGGTCTCACTAATCACCTGTCTCAGGGAATTGATCAAAACACATTCTAGCATAGTTAAAAACTGTGAGAGAGCTTGTGGATTTATCATCTTCCTTATGGCTTCAACACAGGCACATTTGAGTAAACAGGTGAAGGATTTAAACATTTAATCCTCAACAACTTCTACAAGTGTTACATTCATTACAGTTTGCAGCTGGTGTCTGCTTTGGATAAAAGACCAGAAAGGCTTGGGATTTCAGTAGGAAACTTCGTGCCAAACATTGAAGTGGAGAGGTAAAGACTTCACAGAATGAGATTCTACTCTTGCCAGCCTCTATTCCCTGATTGGATACACAAGGGAATTCAAAACTGGAGTGAATCCTCTGCTGAGACAAGCCTGAGTTATGGGCCATATGGTTAAAACACTAGAATCCCCTTAACTGGAAACACCTCAGAACTGCCAATGGATGAGCTGACTCTGTTCACCTCCTGCCACATCAAACTCTGCCATTCATCACCTTCTGCTACCAGAATATTATCAAACCGAATTCACACTAAGGAAGACTCAGGAAAAAGCCCAATATTTTTCCAACTGACCACATTGCTTGCCTCTGTTCTGCCCAGGCATGTCTATAAACTCCTGCCCCAAACTAGATAACATCCCATTTGTTGCCCATTTACACTTGGAATAAGTGAACATAGGCCACAAGTGCTGACTGAAAGTTTATCTACAATTAAAAGCCTTTATATTCTGTACTGAATAAAAAGAATGAGATGGACATGTACAGTGTTACCAGTATTCTCACTGTCTATACACAACAGAAACAAGACAGACTCACTGGTAAAGCTATTTAATCTAAAATCCGACTCATTTCCTGGTAATAATAACTTGGACCGTGAAGTGACCACCAAATATAGTCTCAGTGTCTTAAATCAGGCTTCTGGCATAGATAATTTAACAGCAGAAAACTGTTTTGTTGCTGATTTAGTCAGCATTAAAAATGTATACCCAGTGTAGTCTGGAATAGTAACACTGGCAATAGATGCTCCAGAACTCTTAGGGGAAAAAAGAGGTCCCATGAATGCTCACACAAGTAAGTGCAGACTGCAGTGACCCACTCTGAGAAGAAATCACCACTGAGGCAAGAAAAAGCTGAACAGAAGTTATTCAAATCTAAGATGAATTCAAAAGTAAGATGAATTATGACTTGCCATTTTTTCCCAGCTTGTCTGTGTTCATTTCAATTTAATGATTAAGAAATATTCAAACAGTAGTAGGGATGATTTTTGAGAATAAAAGTATTCAGCACTTCCCACTTCTCTTTCAAAAAGGACTGTATATAAAACATCCAGCACAGGGTAAAATTAGATGTTTATAAAAACGATAATAAAACACCTAGTATAATAAAGGCAACCTAACAAATTAAGGAAAACGGGGCACAAGCTCAACTAAAGATGTGCAAATGCCTTCACAAGTAAACTTGATTAACATTGAATCAGTATTATACACCCCAAATGCTTTTCTCTAACCCAAATTTATTATGCAACCTGACTTACATCAAACCAGAGCATAAGCTATGGAGAAGAATAAGAAGTGCAGGTACTCTTACAGAAAGTGATGTATCTTACATGAGAGACTCAGTATGAAGGAAAAGAAGAAAGCCCAGCCACAAGCAATGACGAGCCAAGAGAGGGAATATTTGCCTCCGTGCATTTATCTGGATTTGGCAATGTTTGTGAGGAAGCACATTTTCCCCAATTTAAAATGAAATATAAGTAGCTTGAAATGAGGCTGGTGATGACAGAAGAAAAGCACAAACAGGTATTTATCTCTGTGATCAAATGGAGCAGGCAAGAGCTGGAAAGAACAATCTGTACTTGTAATCCCCTTGCCTAGGACCCCCTTCAGACACAGCTGGGCTGCCTGCTCATCACACAGGGAGTCAGGCTTGCAAGCACAAATTCCGAGGAGAAACCTCCACTCCAGCCCTCTCAGAACAGGAACTGACAGCGAGGACTCTCATTTTACCTTTAAACTACTACCTAATGAAGCAGCACCTGCTGGGAAGAACATGAGAATAGCTCAGTGAGCCATCAGTGGAGGAATTCTGTTCAGGACACACGAGATGGGTAAGCTGAAAGGTGGTGCAACACAGAACAGCGTCCAACAGAGGTGGTGTTAATAAACCTGCTCTACACATACAAACTTTTTGAAATCAAAAGTGACATCAATTAATCACACTCATTTAATGATTTTCAAAGAAATAAAAATTTTAAAACAACCAGAGGGAATAATAAATCTGCAATTACCCTCATCTAGTACAAAGTACTAATTGTAGGCTTTATTTTCTTGCAGATCAGTAGCATATCTGAAATGCAGGTTTACTGAATTGTTCAAGTATTTCTTTGAAATGTCAAGAAGTAACTGCTTATGAAGAGGCCCTCATACAATCTTCTTATGTTCTCAACAGCTAAAGTTTGCTGCCACAGTCAGGCTTAATTATTTGTCAAAGCCTCTTGATCACATTAAATATGGAAAAAAACCTCAAAAAAAAAGAAATGTAGAAGAAAAAATATGAATTGGTCCTATCCAAACTGCAAGGAACAATAAATCAAAGGGATGTTTAATAAAAACACTAAATTTTAAAATGCAAATGGGTAGCTTCTAAGAATGTATTTAATTATTCATTTTGCATACAGTTTGAAAAATGTTAATAAAAAATTAAAAGCATTGAAGCCTGACTTTTTTTTAGCCAGAACTGCAAACTTGCTTAGTTCAGGGAAGCATTAATCCCAGTCTGACAGATTGATTAGGATTCTGGCACCCACTGGGTGCAGGTATTTCCTTCAGCCCCACAAAACAGGGATGTGATTTCACTGCTGGGTAAGCCTGCAAAATCAAAGATGTCACAATGGACTTGAAGGCTGTTCTGGGAAATATGCCTTGATACCTTTTCACTGTGGTTTTGTCTTCTCCCCTCTCCCCCCCCATCAAATATAAACAACAATTGGAAGTGCTTGATTCTGTCTAGCTTTGGAATGAACTTACAGAACAGGGAAGGAAAAATGAGCCACAAAACCATGAATGACATAACGTCTTCAAGTAGGAGGACTCCGGCAGAAATAAAAGGCCAACACAAATCCCACCGACAGCTGCTGCTGATGCAGCAAAGCCTGAGGTCAGAAATGTTAAAGTCTAAAGACTGTCTATACACAGAGGCAGGTGAATCCAGACTCTTTACAGCTCTGGAAACTATTTCTAAATTAGAAGGAAAAGAATGAAAGCTAAATCCGTATCAAAACATGAATAATGAGGATGTGACTTGGATCAGGCACATGTAAAATGTGTACACCTCTTAGAAAACAAAGTATTACAAGTTTTTCAGGTCTGTACAAGATGACTTTCAGCTGAGTAACAGGACTCTCTTTCCCAAGCCTGTGGATTATTGGTTTTTTGTTTTTTTTTTTCAAATGCAGGACTAGATAGCTGTGAACACAGAACAAACAACCAATACCAGAAAACATGGCATCAAATAGAACATTCCTTAGAAATTGGGCAGAACCAGAAGTAATTTGTAATTGGCCACTTTAAATGCAACACAGATACTCTTTTCTCCCCTTCTATAACCACGGGACAAAAAGAAGGATCTAGTCTTTCAGATCTAGTCTTTAATGATCTGTGAGGTTCAGCACTAGCTGGTCAGACAGCTGAAGGTGTGTGGATAGCACAGGATCTGGGCTGAGGCTGTCACACACCTCACAAGACAGCTTGGCACCCCTTCACCACCAGGGATCAGCTCATCTGCAATCCCAACCAGCAGCTCAAAGCTTTTGTCTGGCAGATGGGCACAAAACCAGACACGTCAGGAGTCTCAGAGATCACAAATCCTTCTTCTCACCTTGCTAGTGTGGGAATGCTCTGGGACAACACAATGCATTTGTAATACTTTAGGAAGAGGGAAAAGGAGTAACTAGCCCTTCCTGTACAAGGTCATCTTTCTAAACTCAACCTGAACTAAGCAGCCCAGAATTACTGAAAGGGTCACTGGGTCCCAGGCCTCCCTCTCCTCCATACTTCATGTGTGTTTTGCAGTAATTTACAGGCTGTTTTTCTGTCAACTAATTCCAAAACATACCATATCACAGAGCTGAACATACACGATCAAGTAAGCAAAAGCTGCGGAACAGCACTGTGAAAAACAAACGGGTTTTACCTTCCTTTGTGAGCTCTCCCTCTCTCTGTCACACCTGCAGACGTCCTCCTGTTCACAGTGGAGTAATCCGGATCCAGCTCATACCCCTCGTCATCCACTCCCAGGCTGCGGTTGTCATCTTCCAACCCATAGGGCTCTGGCTGGAAGCGCTCGGGCTGAGAGCGGTTCAAGTCAACGCTGCTGCCCACTGGCACCTGGGGCTGGGCCACAGGGCCATAGTTCTCCCTCCTGCTGGGCAGGGTGAAACTGCCATCGTCGGGCCGGTAGGTGCCCCCCGGCACATATGTGTAGCGGGGCCGGTAGCCGACACCCCGGGACAAGCTGCCGTAGTTGTCCGAGAGGTCTCCGTAGCCGTCGTGGCCGATGTAGGGGCGGTACTGGCCCTCATGGCTCTCGGGGTACGAGTCGTTGTAGCTGTTGTAGGATCGGGTCAGGGTGGACGAGGCCTGGGGTGTGATGAAGCGTTCCCCGTTCTTCAGGTATCTCCTGTCGATGGAGTCGGTGTAGCTGCCCATGGGTGACGAGCCGTCCATGGCGGGCAGCCCGTCCGGCCCCAGCGGCACCTGCCGCACCGTCCTCGTGGTGACCGTCTTCACCATCTTGGTAACCTGGCAGGAAGCAGTGAGTAAAATGTGTTAATGTTCTCCTCGCTGCATAATGCACCAAGACACACCGGGAGGTGGAGGAGTGAAACGGGCAGAGAGCAGCACAGAGCCTGTAACGCTGGTGTAGCAATCGGCTCACCCATTAGCCTTCGGAATGAGCAGTGGAAAAATACTTTGAAAAAAGCACTCTGGGCTCTTACTGCCAAATCAAAGCCACTGCAGCCATGTGACAGCACATGGAAGCAGCACAAAGTCATTATACCAGTTCAAATTCCCCCACAATGTTTTCAGGAGACATCTGTCCTAGAGAAGAACTTACTATGTTGTGGAGCTGCAGCCTGTCCTCCCACACCTACAGCATAAATACAACATCACATTCTCTAATTTAATAAAAATAGAATTATGTGCTTCTGCTTGCTGCCTGATCTGGATTAAGTTCGCACCTCTGCGTAATACAACAGAGCTCAAATTTGGCAGCAATATTTTAGAAACCATGATCTCGAACAGAGAAGTTTTGGTCTTCAGGATTCTGGACAACACACCTGCTTTCTCTAAAGATACTCTTACATCCACCAACCACCACACAAGCCCAACAGGCAGCTGTTGTCATTATTCTGGTGACTAACAAATCTGCAATAATGAACACTAACACCACAGAGCTTTTGCAATTGCAGCTAACTAAACATCCTAGACAAGTTTGTTTAAAAAAATTGAAGAAAAATCTGCATACAAATACATCTTAATCTTTACTTCCATAAATCACATTTCATTTCAAAACGGAATTCACTAAAACTGAAAATAGTAAATGTTCAGAGGGCTCTTGTATTCAGGGTTTCTTGCTAAAGGGTAGGAACAAAGAGTCCTTAAAACTTGCAAGATCCATCTGCCTTTGTGGCAAAGGGCTGCTAATCTGTTTAAGACACTGCTGGACAAAAGCCACTATATTTATAAACCAGCAAAGGGTCTTCTGTATGGGTTGGCATCTGGTCTCCATCAACTTCTGTACTTCTGTTTTCCAGAGGGACCAGCTAAAGCTCCTTAGGGAAAAATAAAAAGTCCAGCAGATGCCAGTCTATTCTCAGCAGCCCTAACCCAAATAAAAGACTTTAACCTACAGGAAGCTACCCTAAGTCTAGTAAGTGCTGACTTTTCAGCCCAACCAAGCAACAAAACAGCACATCCACAAAGGTGAGAGGGAGAATCAACCCACCTGACAGCATTACACAAAGCAGGGGAAGAACATGATATTGGTAAAAGGTATTTGGGATTTCTAAGCTATTACAGATGTAAATAAGCATCAGCAAACGACACTTCTCTTTATGTAAGTCTCAGAATGAAATACTAGATTCAAGGGAAATGTTAACCACAACATGGACCCCTCTATTTCTCAGTGGCTCTTAAGTCCAAATAAATATTTTGACCTACAGCCTCTGATTTAAACATTTAGATTGGCAACAGATTAGCCAAGATACTGCAAAGCAAAATAATTAGAGTAGATCTCTTGAAATGGCTCCAGACATGTCCCCTAGCCAGATGTTTTCACACAGAAACCCCAAACAGAAAAAAAGATTCACCCAAACAGCATTTCTTTTCCTAGACACATCTGTGAGCAAATGATACTTGAACATAATGAAGTAATGAAATCCTACAAGACTGAAAGCAGCCCAAATGCCTCTCCACCAGCAGCGTAATTAACAGCAACATCATGCTGAATGCAGCATAGCCAGGTACCAACATAACCTCTGTATCCAATTTGAGCTAGGACTGAAAGAACTTTCCTCTTCAATACAAAGGGATTTCCTCAGGAAGTAAACATCAGGAAAGATGCTCTCCCTCCCACGTCTCTGAATCTTTTCTCCCTTTTTCAAAGCATTCATTTTAATAACTGGAAGAAAGGAAACTAGAAACTCAACATTTATTTCATGACACAATCCAACAGGGGTTTTTGCTTGTTACCTGTGCCCAATACTTCTCCTTTCCGCTCAGTTGTCAGCGTGACCACTGTCACAGCTTTTATAAACTCAGCAGTGAGAGGAGAAAAAGAGCTGGCGAAGTTTACAGTAGCTCTTTGTGAAGTGGATACACACAAAGCAACACAGCTCAGTGTTCTCCCACTGAAGTTGGAAACAATACTTTTATTCAAAGTACCATATTCATAAGTGATCTTCTAAGAGCAGAAAAAGCGACGTTTCTCAGGCCTGAAATATGCGAGTTTTGCAAAGCCATGACAAAACTGGATGCAGAGTGCTGGGTCTTCGCGTTCTTGAATTTGGGAACCAGTAATGGGAATAACAGGAATTAAGGTAGGATGTCAGCATTTGATGAATCAGAAATGGATACTTATGCTCGGGAAGGAACAAGGGAGGAGCTTTCTAAATGCCAAGAAGTGCCCTTGCATAATCTCACAAAGCTCTTTCTTTCGGCACTGTACAACAAATCGCAGCCCAAGCACTGCTTTTGCTCACACCGTTTCTCATGTGTCATTTTTCTTAAAGCTGTTAGGATCAGACAATAGGAAGTACCAAATACACCTCGTCTGGCTGCAGCAACACCACCAAAGGAGGAATAAACTTAGGCAGGATCAGGTTCACCTGCTCCATGTTATTGGTGAACAGGATGAGGTAGCAAACACAGAGATATTACAGCCAGGACAATTATCTCCAACAGCTGCTACATGTACACAAAAACCACAAAGCAGAATTTCAGGTCGCTGAAAATCATCTCCTAGACAATGTGTAACCTACCAGTTACCCTTAGTGAGTTTTTCACCATGCTCTGGAACTCTACCGAGTATTTACAGAGATTTGGGGTTTTAGTTTAGATTACCAACAGAGAATGCAAGTGATTAATTTGCAATTTATACCTAATTTGCCTTATTTTCCCTTCTTTTAGGCTAGCACAGACAGGTTTTCAATGGCTGTGGCTCATCAAAATCCACACTCAGTGCTGTCAGGCAGCACAGCACATATGAAAACAAGTTTACAGTGCTAGCACAGCTTCACCTCTTACTGTTCTCTGAACACTGCACCCAGCAGCAAACACAAGTGTCAGGACAATCAAAACCCCCTTGTCAGACATATAAAAAGGGAACATTTCACTCAAGCATGAAAGTATGCATTTCTCATAATATAAAAGTATTCGGTAATGCTAAAGGTGTTATATTGGGGCAATCAAACAGAGTCATTTTATATTTTGAGAGAGAGGGACTATTTGCACTCATGCCTCATTTGTCAGGCACAGGCATTGAGATAGAAGATTTATCATGTGATAAACAGATTTTGCTGCTGACAGGACAATAAAGGGAAGCTTTTTGGCAGCAATTAACCAGCACACAGATGAAGGCCCATTTAATGAAAGGTTTCCAAGCAAAAGAAGAAACCCAACCAACAAACCAAATACATTTATTTCAGGCAATCCTGCTCAAGGGAATGCTTCTTTTATATTTCTTAAAAGAACACAGGCAATCTTGAGCAGCTGACAGCACAGTAATCTTGTCTACCAACATTTTTGTGGTTTCCTTAATACTGATGCATTAGCCAAAGAGAATGAAGCTATTCCAAATGGGAGTCCCAAGAGACTGCCTTATCTGAGAGACACCTGATCCTTCAGATGCACCCAATCTTGAAAAAGATTTATTAGCACCAATTCCTCACTATGGATTAAAAAAAACCCAACAAGTTACTTGGAGTCTAATTTGCCTTCCTCTGTTTACTTTCCATCCCTAAAGAAAACCTGTGTAAGAAGGCTTTTTCAGCCCAATGACAAATCAAAGATGCTCAATTGTTTAAATGCCCCAATCTCAGAATACCAGAGGAAAGCTTCAGAGTACTCGCCTATGAAGAAGCTGAGTATTCTTACAATATGTTTCTACTTCTTTATTTTCTGTACAGACAGAAAGATTTCAGCTATAGTATTAAAAAACAAAAAATCTAATTTACTTACTAGTTCATGCTCTCTGCAGCCAAAATTCTGCAGTAAGTCAGTGCTTTCATTGCTGCTCTCCATATCCCAAAATCAAAGTATACTTCAGGTTTACTGACCTTACCATTGTTCACCCCACAAATAAAAATTACTATGGTAAAGAATTCCCTTACAGACCCCATGATGTTTCCACTGATTCTGTTTCTAGATATACATTTACCAACGGAACATGAAGGAAATATTCACAGATTTGAAGCAGCTACATATTTTCCTGTTCCTCATCCTGTTATTTATCTAGAAGGATGGGAGAACAAACATGAAACTGTCCAAACAATTAGATTTGCTGGATGCATGTGCATATGGTACAAGGAGGTGCCTCACAGTGCTCAGTCACAAGGAACAAAGACAGTACTAAGATTTCTGTGGAACTGGACATTGAACTGGTCAAACGCAGTCATTTGATCTATAATTGTGCCTTCTCTTTTTTTTTTTTTTTTGGGGGGGGGGTTGGTTTTTGTTTGCTTCTACAATTTTTTAGAATAAATTAAGCTCATTATGAAGGCTGACTGGGATAACGATCTTGTTGAAAGTGTCATAAACCAAGAACCAGATGAGAAGGAATGCAGGAGAATCTAAACATCCTGACATTTCTGTGAGTTTATTTCTGAACTAGGCACTGTAAAAATTTATCAGCCCATGCAGGTTGAAGCTATTACCTTTCAATTAAATGCTGTGGAAGAACTCACCCTGTAGGCTTTCAAAACAACAGCTGACATTTCTCCCCTTCAATTTTAAGCCTAATATTTCACATTTTGAAAGGGCCCTTAACTTCAGGTCAAATACCTTCCTGCTCTATTGCTTAATTCCTTTGAATTTCCTGCAAAGTTTTGAAGAACTGCCTCCTGGGGTACCTGGCACCAACAAAACCTCCAGTTTTGGTCACAAGCACTTTCTCATCACAGGTGTTAGGACACGGGAACAGCAGCTAATCACTGTTGGGAACGGCCTGGACTCGCTGAGTATTGGAAAGCTCAGAGAAAATGGATGGACTACAAATTAAACAACTTTGTACACAGATTGATTTCACAGTTTGCTATGATAAATCATTGATTTCCATGAGTAACAGTGACCTAAATCTCTCCAATCTTTTGGCACTTCAAAGATAAAAATAAAAGGTGCCTGAAAAAAAGGGAAAAAAAAAGAACATTTACACAAACACACATCTAATTTGCTTTGCTGAATTCTTTTGAGTCACAACAGGCTCAGTTTACACCTGGCAGTGCTCCAGGCAGCAGCAAGAAGTGCAATTCTCTGCCCAAGGTGACTTTCACTGTTTTAGCTTGAGAGGTATTTGGCTTCCAGAGATATTATAAAGTTGAAATGAAGTATTATCTACTACATCTTCTGTGCAATGAGTGTTATGTAGGGACTTAGTATAACACTGAAAGAATAACAGGTAGGGGAAAATTACTCAGAGATATCTCATTTTGAAAAGGCAGATGTTCTCTATTTAAAATATGTCAAATATTAAATTATATTATGCCTTCTTCCTGCTTCACTGCTACAGGCATTTTCAAAGATGAGGGAAAAGCAAAGCAAAATTGTCAATGCATCTAGATTAAGGCTGTTTACTTAATACGCTATCGAGAAGAATAACCTCTATAAATTACAGGCTTGAACCAACAGGGGAAGGAACAGAGGAAAAAAGGACCAGCACCATCCAGGAGCATTCACATTTACAGTTTTTGCTGGGCTGCATTTCAAGAGGAAGAATTTCAGAGGCATCACTCTCCAGCAAGCTAGAAATTCACACAATTGAGAAAAAAAAAAGTGACAATTTCTTTTCAAGAATTCAAAAATGCATACTAAATGGCATTAGGTTGACTAATCCCCACATAAGCGATCCAGAAAAGAAAGAAAACATTCAAAATACATCTCTGGTCTCTCTGGTTCTTAAAAAAACATTACCTGTGTTATTTCTTCTGTCAGAGGAAGTTATCTTATGCTGCCACTTTCTTTGCAAAACAGATATGCTGGAGATAGTGGCTGACACTGTCCAGCAGAGTCTTCAGTTATAGAAACAACAAAAACAGGTTCTAAATCCTTCCTCAAAGGAGCCTGGAGCAAGCACCTGGAGCAGTGTAGACCATAACTGAGACTATTGCTCAGAGTAAAAAGAGAAAAGCTGAGCACAAATCTACACCCCCTGGGCACATTGTGGCCATCTCAGCTTTACACACTGGACAATACTGAAAGGAGATGCGAGGGTTCTCACCACAGGAAAGGTTGCTCCTCGACAAAGACAAGCACCACCTGCACACTGAACGCAAAGCCAGATTCATGTGGGGCTTTTTGGTTTGGGAAGGATTTGTTATTTATATTTTTAATTTCTTTAAATCTGTGACGGAACAGAGGCAGAGACATAGAAGCGCAGCTTTTGGGCTCAACACCTCCCACTCCTGGCAACCAGGATGTCCAGCAGCCATGGGCTGTATCTCCCATGCCGGGGAGATTTCTTCTCCACCCTCCTCTGAGCAGCAAGGTCAGAATTCTACCACTGCAGAGAGTACCAGAAAATTTAATTTTCTCTGTAAGGCTCTCACATATAATAGCATGAGTTATGAAAGCACCAAGATGATACCTATTAGAAATGATCGTGTCAATGACAATTAACTCCAGGGCAATTAACTCATGCTACTAAACCCCAGTGACAGTTTTCATTTTCACAGCTCCTACCGAAACAAAATGTAAGCTGAAGCCCAAAGTGATGCAAACAACTCGTAAAATCTGACCTCAGGTTAGTATCTAAGTGCTGTTAAATCTATGCCATTTTATCACAGCAAGGAAAAGTCAAAACAAAACTATTTCAGAGGCAACAACAACCCCAGCAAAGTCTCAGCACCTCTTCTGACAGTCAGGGCTAAGCCAGGCTGTGTTTTGACATTTCAGAATCACTTTTCTCAACAACTGGGTTGTTATTATTTTTGTGTTGCTCCTTTTAGCAATGAATTACTAGGAAACAGCACTGGTTAGTACTTAAGCTGGAGTCAGCAGCAGTATTTGAAACAACACAAATGGAGAGTAAGATAGCTATGCATCCTACCCCATCCTGGACACACTTCAGGGCCTGCCATGACCCGCAGTAACACAAGAAAGCCTTGCTCTTTGAAACGGAACAGTAGCTCCAGGGTTGCTGGTTTTTTCAATTTTCCTTTCCCATATGCAGCTACAATGCCTGTTTTGAAGCTGCCACTGTACCTTTTTTCTGTGGGAAGATGGGAAAACAGGAGGTCCCCAGCACAGAGGAGAAAATCACACCTCTGAGGCCGTGACAAACACACAGCTTTTATCAGGGCCACGACTATTTCAGACAAACTACTCTACTCCATGGGGTCCCGTTATCTAGGTAAGGCAGGGCCTCACCTCTATTTTTACAGTCATAGCTATAATCTTATGCCCTTGCAGCCTCCCAAAACTATGCACTACTATTAGTACTTATAAAAAGGTGCCCATCCCCACTGTAATTTTATCACTTCCTGCAAATAACAGTTGTTGCTGCCATTAGAAATAAAATAGCATTTCTTTTATGTAAGTCACAAACTAAATACATTAGACTACTTCAAGAACTAATAAAAATGGGGTTTTTTGTTAATCTGTTTTTTGTTTGGTTTTCTAAAAATTTTATTTAAAGACTTTAATCTCCTTCCAACAATGAGAAAATAGGCCAGTTATATTTACCTTGTAACAAACTGCAACAACTATTAAACCAGATACTCAGTTTATTATGTGTACAGGCCCACTGGCCTCAGGAAATCAACATTCATTTACTTCACCCTGAGGATCTGATGTCCTGAATAGATATCCTACAGGACTGCAATTCTAGAACACCAGTGAAAATAAACACTGATTTACACAGTGACCTCTCTTCAACTCCTTTTAACACAGAAAGCAGCTGAACAATCCTCTCCCCCCGCCCCCCCCTTTTTTTTTTTGACGATAAGTCCTGTTCCGAAGTTTTTAAAAAGGGAATCACCCTTTAAAAAGGGAATTTCCTTCTAAAAAGGGAATAATCTTTGTAATGTTCCACTGGCACTGAAAACATGCAGGGCAGCCATGAGCACACAGCACGTGCTCAACAAAGATTGTAAAATTACCTTACACAAGGAACAAAAAGAGACAAGGAAAATTAGAACATTTGCAACACCTGTAATCCAGTCAAACCTGAGGTACAGTCACTTGAGAGCACACCCACAGCTTTCCCTACGCATTAGGAGTAAGATGCCATTCACAAGACTGTTGCAGATTTTAAATGGTATGGTATTATTTACATAGGCTGTTTGTTGTTCTAAAGCACAAATGCATAATCGCAATGTTATTACAGATTATCACTAATTTAATACATGTTTTCCTCAGCCAAGCCTTACCAACTCATCCCTTTTTGTTTGCGGGGCAATGCTGTGAACTGCTTCAGCAGAATGAAGTGAGTGTTACAAGAATAAGCAGCCTGAGAAGGGGTTCTGGTGGTTTTGTTTGGTTAACCTGGGTAATTTCTACTGCTCAGCTCCATGAACAGCAGTATCAGCACAGTTGATAGGGAGCAATCTAGACACAGAGGTGAAACTGAAAAAGCCCTGAACTCAGCTCTGCTGGCAAACACAGTGTTCAAAATCACTGATGATCACAATATATTGCATGATTGTCATCACTCAGCCTACTCCCTGCTATTTCTATTCCATGATTAGATGGCACTTGGCCATTTTCCTCAGTGGTTATTAACCTCTCACCTTGGTTTCAGTTCTCCTTGTGGTTCCATCTTCAGAAGTGACAATAGACACGTGGGAAGTGGGAGTGCCTGGGTCTTCCTCCACAGTAACTGTCTCTTCCACCATTTCTTGAGGCTCTTGCATCATTGCTATTGAAGTCTGGTTACTAGGACTTTGTTCCTATAACGAAGCAGGTAAAAAAGTTAACTTCTCACTTCTACCATCATGGTACAACTAGTCCACTGATTTCAGTTTCTTTGAAAAAAAACGTATTTTACCCAACAATTTGCAAGCAGAGATTCAGAGAAGGAAGTATTTCCCGTCTCAGACAAGCTTGCTTCAACTGTGCTGGTATGACTGGGCTCAGTGCAGCAAACAGAAATCATGTGAAGAAGCATCTATCAAGTACCTCATATTAACAGGCAACAGACTAACAGACTACTATATTATATTTAAATCTGCTTTAAGATTGCTCTTCAATGCCCAGCATAGAATGAGTAGAATTTTTGTCTGTGAAAACGTTCTTTCAGTTCTGCAGTTAACAGGCCCACTGGCTTCCAGAGCAGTTAATCTTACATGCCACAGAAAGTTTCCTTTCATTTGATGAAGTACACTCAGCTGGAGACTAGAGAAGGAGCTAAGACATCAACACCTACAATTAAATAGGCACCTTTCTCATACTGCCCGAAGTGGTGACAAACAAAAAATTCATGGCTAGATATTAATTCAGGGAAATGCTTCCCTTCCCACATCTTCACTAAGTCTGTAAGGTCTGACTAGCAACAAGCTTATTTAAAATTTATAACAGATAGACAACATAACAAAATCTAAATAGAAAGGAGATCAAAGGCAGGCTCTTGCAGGGATACTGTCTAAAGAGAACACTCTGCTGCTCGCCAGCACCAGCATCTGAATCTTCCTTTTTCTTATGCAATGGTGTGTTTCAGCACAGAAATCAGAGAAGCTCCCTTTGGTAGAAGAATGTCTTACAGAAGATTCCCAGCAAGAGGCCAATAAAGAACCAGCTTACACACCGAGAACTCAGACTTTTGCCCAGCATTATAACAGCAGATATAATCCTCAGCCACGTAAAATGAAATGACAGACTGATCATTTCATTATGATCCTGAATGTATGAGGCTACATAGGCTTTAAAGCCAAAGCAGGGCTTCTGTTGGCATATCCTGTCAAACAGACACTCACAGAATGTCCTTTATTAAGGGCTACACACACAAACATTTTGAAAACAAAAAACAGAAAACCCAAGAAGAATGACACAGAGCCCAGAACTGCAAATTAAACACACTTTACTGAAAGAAAACTCTGAACAAATCCACTCTATCTCTTCACATCACGGGAAAATAAAAAGGGTTGGGATGAAACTGGTGCAATAGAGGTGGCTCAACCTAATTACATAAAGGGAAGTACAACACTACATTTGTATAATTTTAAAAAATTGCATTTCAAGCCAGCTAAAGCCTGTAGATTTCCCCTTTTGCTGTGCCGTGTTTTGTGAAGGTCTCCCAATAACCTCTTCCTACTGATGTCTCATGAAGGTCCACATTTAATTTTTGCATGATTTATAATTTCTCTTCAAACAAGCTGAGCTGCCCTTGTCCAGTTTTCCTTTATTTACAGCTGTATTCTGACCTTCTGGAACTGAGAATTCAATAAGAAAGCCACTCTCATTTTCAGGTAAGCACTAACATTAACCAAGACCATGGTAATAAGCCTCTGCCAATCACCTCAGTCAAAACGCAACACACAGACAGGCTTCAAAAGGTAAGGCATCAGAAGCACTACAAGCAGGCACTACTTCCATTTCTATTGAAACCACAGAATAACTCAGGTTACAGAATCAATCAATGAGAATACGGCTTCTGAAATCCTAAAGAAAACCACTCCTTCCAGTCTGCAGGACTCCAGTCATTAATGGCAAATAACTTATGATACACGCTGAATACTTCACGGCAGAGTTCAGATGCTACATGGTGTCCTCTGCGCGTGGCTCCAGAAGGGGAACTTGTTCCCGCAATAAATACATGATTCTCTTCACATTTTTTCTTGAGGATGCCGTGTTTTAACTGCAACTCCCTTTCACACATGCCACAGCAAAGCTTTCCTCCAAAGAGAATAATTTACACAATACTGCAATAGAGTAGAGACTCAGAACTTCTACTGATCTTCACTCAACCAAACCTTACCCAGAACAAAGACTTCTGTTACATGTAGAGGGGTTTTGCATAACACCTTATCCCTGTAAACCTCACCATCGAATGCCAGAACTGCTTCAAGGTGGGACCTTCTCACTCCTCTCCCACACACAAACACACATCTCATCCACCACCTTCATTTCCAGCTGCACTTGAGGTGCTGGCATCTCTGTTCCCCTCTAGACTTTATAGAGGCAGCCTCTGTTTCTTGATAATAAACCTGAGGAGATGGAAGGTGGAAAGAAATGTTTTGTCCTTCGAGCTTTTGCTACAGTTGTTTCTTTATTAAAAAACCAAAAAAATAGAGAGTCTGCCTTTGTATTCAGACTGTCTGTGGGCAAATGAAACCTTAAAAGCCAGGCACTTAAACATGAGCAAATTGCAAGGTAGAGCATATTGACTTTAAATGAGCATTGAGCATTTATCCTCTGTCTGCTTCTAAAATGAAGATTCAGGCAGATACAGTACAGATCTGCCTTCCTACAAGAGAAAACTATTGTTAGCAAGAGACTGTTCTAGGCTTCAGAAAGCCTAAAAGCTCACAAAGTTCAAGGCAGACATCTCAACACAGACAGGTAACCCAGTCAGCACCTGCTGTGTCTTCCTTCCTGCAAGGCGAGCTACTGAGGAATGCAGTGAGCCAGGGGACAGTCTGCCACCCAGCTCATCCCTCAAGTGCCTGAACCGTGTGGATCTTTGATCTCCAAACCCAGTTCTTTCTCTACATCGCTAGCCTGGAGCTGTCACAAGCTAACATCAACACAGAAAAGATGCACAGGTTTTGTTTTCTGTTTTTAGACGCCATCATTAAGGATTTTAGGTCATCACAAATTGCAGAAACTGGGACACATTACCCCTTTCAACTACTTCCTCTGTGCTCAGTTTCAAAGCCAGTATTTAGGATGCCCTTTTTCGCTAAGTACACCTCAGCATCTCAGATTCCAAACATTTGGCAGGTATGCCTAATTATCCAGAGTAAACCACAAGCTGCAAGATAGGGCTGGAACATGACACCCCTAACAAATAATGCTACCAGTAACTCCCTGCCTGCTAGAAGGAGGTTAATTCCAGTTCAAAACATTTACCTTACTGGAGGCTTTCAAAGTAAAAGCAATGAGATTACAAACCACTACCAAATTATAAGAACAGATTCCAATGCAGTTATTACATGTGGTGTCAGTAGTCATGACTCTTTTTACCTTTTTTTGAGAACCAAGGAATCCTATCCTGCTGATTCATACTTGCATCTCCACTGTGCTTTAAAAAAGCCACGCTATTTAAAACACAAAACAACAATCAATTTACCTCCAGCCTGTGAAAGTTAAGCGCAGTTGAAACAGCTAAAGACCTTGTAAAATAAGCAAGAAACATAAAATAACAGTAATTCTTGTTTTGTTAAGGAACAGTGATTTATCATTTAGGGCACATGTCTCCTAGGGCTTATTTTGCATTAGACTGGTACAGCTTCTGTAATCATCACCATTTCAATTCCTAGCGTTGTATTTCCATCAAAGTAGCTATTCTATATCTGTTTTAATAAAAGAATAACCTCCCCCAGGAGGATCAGACATCCTACTTCAAGACGGTAAACAAAGTTCTTTATACTCTGCCTATGGAACAATTTTAAGCAGTCTGGAAAAAATAAAAATTGCAGGAGATGATTATTTCCACTAAAACAGCCTCTCTTCAAGAACACTGAAATCATGTTCATTGAATCCTCATTCTCCCCAAGATCTCCTTTGTTCTGAAGACCGCAGTGCAGGCTATTCCAGCTACTCCTTACTCCAGGCTACTGTCAGATACAAAAATTGGAGGGTTTTTGCAAAGCACAAAGGCTGGATTCTACATCCGTGGACATACTTGTCCTCAGTCAACCCCAGCACAGACAAAGCTCAAGTGTATCAGCTCCTGTGAAAGACATTACAAGTCTGGGCATAATTAATGGCATTGGACAACAGTGCTAATTGAATTAAATGTGGATTCTCTCTCCTCTACTACTCTTTAAATTACATGTTAAAGCTTCAGTCACTGCAAAGCACAAGATTATTTCTAAGTGTAAAGCAAGCAAATACTGGCTTTGTCAGAGCCAAGTCTCAGGCTGATGTTCTGCCCTAATGGTCTCCTTCCTACTCAGGCCTGAACTTCCTGCTCAGTCACGTCCTCAAGATTTTATTTGCTGAAGGCATGTGGAGAAAGACACCAAAGGCAAGTCTGCAGGAACACAGCTGCTGAAAAAAGTCTCTTGAGATCTGCATCAGATTGGGACATCAGAGAGGAAGGAAATCACTGATGGAATTTGCTGAATTTGGTATACTGGAGGTAGACTTTTTCTAATACAAGATCCAACTCCCCAGCAGCTAAAGACTCTCCAATCTGGTCATCACATCCTCCTTCCTTGTCAGAGCACACTTCTTTTAGCACAGCCTCAATACTCCTGCTGTGCTCGCTGCCCTGATTTGTCCTGAGTGCTTTCCATGCATCTCAGCAGTGCAAAAGCTGGACTCCAACTCCTGTACCCAGGCACCTCATGATGCTGGAAGGAGAGTCTGCAATACAAACAATGACTTAAATACAGGAATACATAAATATCCGCTTTGCTGCAGATAAACTAACCTCCATTTAGTAAGTCTATTTTTTGATATCTCATGAGAAATAAAATGCGGTCCTTATATATATAAATATCTATCTATATTTCTGTATATGTATATATACAATGTATTCAGTGCACTTCAGTGAACCCAAATACATTAGCCTATGAGACAGCCTCAAGCTCTGCTAGAGCTCTGACAAGCTCTACCCTAAGGCTGGTCAGTTCAGCACAGAAGGGAAATGTTAGCCCCAAATGAAAGCAGGCTGTCCTGGCACGGGGTACCAGAATGAACTCAGCCCCACTCCACAATGCACTAACTGTTTCCTGAAGACTTACACACTTCCTTTGTCCTTCAGAAACACACACGACAAGCAAAGAACAAATAACGCCAAGAGCTTTTAAAGCACCAAGGTTAAAAGGAACATTTCAGCAAGTGGAGAAAACCCCTAACTAGAGGAGTTCTGAAAAGCCACAAAGAGGAGCGGGTTTTTTGGAAGCAGGCATGGTAATTCACCCTTTGGAGGCATCACACCTTTCAGGGAGAGCAAGAGGCGGAGGTGAAGGAGAAGGGATCAAACCCCAGACAAGGCCTGGAGTAGCAATATTCATCCCTCAAGTACAGCAAGACACACTGGGGTTCTGTTCAGCCACGCGGTAGCTGTCCATCAACAGGGAAATCCAGGGCCTGCCCAACGGTCAACAAAGAGGGCTTTTATGCTATTTTAAACAATTTGAAGTGTCTCAGTTAATGCAAGACCGGGCAATTGGCCCTCAACTATTCCTAATTGACTGGAATGATGGATGAAGCTAAAGGGAAAGCTGACCCACTGAACTTTTCCATACAAAGCTAGGAAACCGAAGGAGACTGTAAACAGTTTATAAGAAGGAGAAGTGGGAGAGGCAGAATCCCAGGGGTTTTGCTCCTCTCAACCTGCTGTTAAGTCGTTTCAGATGAAGGAGAACAAAGAGCTTCAACTCTGCTCAACAAACAAAAAATGCATGGGAAGGCCTAAACAAATTGGGTATTTTTCCCATGCTCTCCTCCGTTTTCTCCAGGAGCTGTTTAGCCTTGCCATGCAAGCTGGTTCTTTGAATCAGAAAGGCCAATTTGTCACTCTGACAAGGTGTCTCTCAGGGCTCTCTATTGCCTTGCCCTTCTTTTCAGACTGACTGGGTGTTAACCAAGGATGTCAAGACATTACATCTCAGTCAACTTCAACAGATGTGGTGATATATACTTAAAACTTACATGCTAATCAGTGCCACTACATTAAGGTAATGCTCAGAAAACCACACACGCCCCCTGATTTTCTGAACAAAACCATCACTAGCAGCTTTGCACTGCAAAGGGCAACAATGTGCTGCAATGTGACAGAGCTGTCTGCTCACCTGGACAGCTCTGGGAAGGAAGTCTGAGGACATGCAACTTCCAGATGGGGAAATGGATGAGTAATAGGTTCAAATTCACACCATCTAACTTTAGGCCGCTTAACAAGGTATCTAAATGCAGGATAACTTAATTCTTTCTTGTTAGTCAAAAGGAAGAATAAGAGCCTCAGAGAACACATCCTGCACAGACTAAATTATTTCCTTGGACATATCCAGCTCTGGCCATTCATTCTGCAGGGAAATTCGATCAAGGGATTCAAGACAGCATTAAAGCTGGAGGATGAATCCAGGCTTCAAAGCCCCAGTGTAAGGATTCTGTGTAGAACCCAGAATAGGACATGGGTAGCACAAGTCATCACTCAGTCCCTTAGTCACAAGACCTCTTTCTCCCAGTAGTTCAGCAAGATAAAGTAGTAAAATAGAAGCATAAGCCATTATTTATAATATTAAAATGATACAGGACAAAAAACAACAACAACACCAACAAAAAAAAAACAACCAAACAAAAACCCAAAAAACCCCCCAAAAACCAAACAATAAAATAAAAAAAACCCCCAAAAACAGACCACTAAACCCCAAAAAAAGCAAGAGCACCTGGCACACAGAGCTCTCCTCCCCTTAACTGTCGACAGCATGGCCAATGTTTATCTGGACAGCCTGCCCAGTAGGAAACTGAGCAGGAAATGACTGTTTCTCACCAAGATTTGTACAGAGAGTTCACTGCAATTTGCCAAACTACCTCCCAAGGACAAATACAATGTAAATCTGCATGCCTAATCTTTGACCAAACCCAAAACAGATTTGACTTGCTTCCTCTCTGGAGTCTTTCAGATGAGCTAACCAAGGCTAAATTAGGGAGAGTTTTAGTGGAATGAGGTTATATCATGGATTATAATTTTCCACCAAGTTTTTTCCTTTATCTCCACCTGCCTCTACAGCGCTGACATTAAGGGTGGTGTGGAATGACTAATTTCACATTCCTGTTTACAAGACAAGCATTCAGATTTCATTTCTTCCAGGCCCCACAGAGTTTAGATCACAAATTAAATAGAAGCATATATTACTAGATATCAATCCACAAACTTACATGCACATGTGAGTCAGAAGTACAAGCTAGGTCCTTCATCTAAAACAAAAAAAACAACCATCAATTTGGCAGGTGAGAGCAGAAAGTTTCTTTATGCAGTCTGTGTGTCCCAGACTCTACCCCAGCCACCTTCACACATCATTAGTGAATTAAACCAGAGCCTGCCAGACACAGCCAGTTCTAGGCTAACACACACACGCCTACTTGCACTGCTACAAAACTACCTTGGAGAATTGCTTTGAACTTCAAGGCAGATGTAAACCATCTCTGCATTCTCTGAATTACGACCAAGGCTGCAGCATTATTCGAGTATCCTAGGAGCCATATCAGATCAGTGTTAAATTTAACTCATCTCTCACACACCCACGAACAGATCTGAATAAGGCAACAAAAAATGTAGGTGGTTTTTTTTTGGTGCAAAAACACACAACACAAAAAGAAAAAAAAAATAGCTTTTCTAATTCTGAGGGAAACAAAAAACAGACCACTGATGATTTTTTAAGCCTGCATTCCAAGAAAGCTGCTCCTTAAAATAAATTATTTCTCATTCTAGGGAATGCAAAGCAGTTGACAATAAACTCAATCACCCATCTCACAAGGACTGTGCCTTCCAGTGTCTCCCACTACTGAGCCCCAGAGCAGGTCTGCCTGGCAGTGAGGCAGCAGCAGGACTGTGTCAGCCCAAACAGCTCCCCAGATTTCCCCTCTTCAATCACAGACTGTTTCTTCCCTCGGCATCTCGCCCCATTGCAGCCCCCCAAGGTCTGCACAAAGCACAGCTGGAAGGTGTGAACAGCCTCTGGCATAGCCTGGCTGCCACTGCTCTGCACCCCAGAGAGCAGGAAAGCAACCTGCAGGAGGTCCTTGGATAGGTACAAGAACATGGAACGTCGAAAGACACTAACAAGCCAAGGGCTGCTCTGACCGCTGTACATCTTCTAAAGGGAAGAGATTCCAGCAGAAAGACAATTTTCCCAAGTGCAATGTGGTTACTGTGCTATCTCAACTACCCAGGAGACTTCACCGATGGCTCTTTGTCCGGTCATCTGTTTATTTCTCCCATTTTCTGTTTATTCCCTAAGACTGACCTTATAACCTCCACGTCTGCATGGCCAGCCCTCACACACTAGTAAGAGAGCAAGTGCCTGTGCTAAGCTCATGCTAAACTGACAATAAACAGTACGGAAAGAAAAACAACAACAAAAGCCCAACCAAAACCAAACTCAAACAAAATACAAAAACAAGATGAAAATGAGCACTTGGATAAGCGGGAAAATGCTGAGTAAGAAGAACCTGTTCAGTTCTCATATCCACAGCTGTGGAAGGATATGGATGCACTGCAGTGGGCTTAGAGCACAGCTAATAGAACAGGCAGAACAGGATCACAGGTCTCTCCTTCACGCCTAAGGTCCAAGCTATTAACCTCAGAAGAAGGTCAAGGAGTGATTTGATTACAAATCAAGTGCCTAAAGGTATAATGGAAAGCTGATGGAGAACCCCTTCAGAGAGAAAGGTTTAACCAGTGCCAGTGTCTGTGATGAAGACTGACAAGACACACACATACATATATTGAATTTTAAGACAGCGAGTGTGAATTGCTCAAGTAAGAAGAAACACATGGTAAAATCTTGCTGCTTAAGAGGTTGGACCTAATTATTTTTAAGAAGCATGTTTCTCATAAACCTAGTAATGGAGAGGTGCTCACATGCATGCAACACAACTGCTCCCGCCTGACTGCTACAACACTCTGAAAATTTCTCAGGCTAAGAAAAAAACTATTTAAAGTTTGTGAAGGAATTTCCCACCGTCTCCCCAGCCTGCCCTCAGCAAACTACACTTCAACGCAATAAAGAGATTTTTGATGGCCAGAGAAGGGGCTAATGATGCCTGTTCACCTTTCGGCTTAAAGAGTTCCCTCTTTTCCCACCAGAGAGCCCCTTCTCAGCTGTCAAGCAGTACTGGAAGTAAGGCCAAACTGGAAACCAGAGCATTATGTCAAGTGAGAAATCACCATTGCCCAGGAAGGACTGCCTGTCCCATTCCCCAGCCTTTGTTATCTACAGCACAGCTCCAAAAACCTGTAGTGCCAGCATAACTGAAATAGCTGTGGGACAGCAGGAGCCAGTGACTGAAGGAGAAAAGAGATGAGCACCATTTATCCAGACACTGTCACCTAGAAAATTAATGGGAAACCACTGGCTCCATTCAGTTTATAATAAGAGTGCTCAGTATCGACAGGCCGTTCAGCAAGGACTGCTATTACTGCATGACGAGCATGAATCTCAAAAAGGAAAAGTCATTTAAGCTAAGGTGGAAGTCGCTTGCCCAGAGGTAAATACCTTCACCAATAAAGTAAAAGAGCTCTCAATTTCTTAGTTAAATGTGTTTGCCTTTTTCCATTTGTCACCAGCTCTGGCTAATGGTTCCACATACTTGCTGGAAATAGCCATCTTTTTATGAGCATTCACTCCTCCTGGCACTGTGAATACACTCAGCTATTCTACATTAACACACTGGAATTGTAAAATCCTATCACATTTGCCAAGCACTCAATTATTTACATAGTACCTTTTTTATTATTCTTTCTGATATGCTTTTGTTTGGGACTTCACAACGAAATTCAAATATGATGAAGACCAGGACAAGATGCAGTCCAAGAGTCAGCAGTCTAAATCACTTTTAAATAGGTTCTTGGAGAGCTTTTGAGAGAGCCATTTCTCAATTAAACACACGCAAATAAAAACAAGAGATCAGGATGAAATTAAGGACCGGCTACTTACAACCATCAGTGCGAAAACTGAACTCATACTCTCAGGCTGCACTTCTCTGCAGTTGGCAGAACAAGCTGTTTGAACCTAAGGACAGGACAGCTGCACTTCCCTCCCACTCCTTCTTACGGTTTCATGCCAGAAAACAGAATCTTTAATTTTTCCAGAGCAGCCCTGCCAAGCTGAGGCTGCAAACAGGATATGGTGTGTCAGTAAACTCCCGGGAGCTTGCTCCCACCGTGGCCAGGACCGCACCGAATGCCTAAAGCCCTACATGCACGCTGGCAGCAGTGACTGTCCCCCTTCCCACCGACCACCCTCCTGTGTTGGACTCATTTTGTAAATCAGGCCTGTGCAGGCCATGCCATTTTCACCTCTTCCGCGAGAAAGTACAGCACCCAGGTGCCCAGTCTTGCCTTCTCTCCTTTACAGGCTTTTCTACGACCCACCTCCACTACTAAAATTTTGGCAGAAACAAACCAAAGCACACCATAAAGCAATAGCTGTCCTGGATCATCTATACACACAGCTGTCTTTGCCAGAGTTCAAATGAAGCTGTTTTATTTTTCTCCCAAATCTTCAAAAGGAATCAAAGAACAAGAGTCATTCCACCCACCTTTTTTAAACAGTAAGACAAACTTCATCACTACAAATTTAGCAGCAGCAGGATGAACAACCTGCCATAAACACTGTTACTGTCTCCAGGACTCACCCCTGAACACAGCACTGGGAATAGTCTCAGAAACAAACACCAGCAGGGTTCATCCTACTTCAATTTTTCAGCTTGTGGCCTTATTTTTTTCCCCAGGAGAAAGCCAGTGTCTTGTAATTCCTTCCCAGAGTCTCCAGCAGCAAAAAACATCTCCAACAGGCGCTGCTGAACCCACAAGTCAGATTTGCTAACCCACCACTCAATTATATTAAACTGTTAGCAAATAAATTCATCAGATAGAAATCCTTAATATTTTACATCTCAGCTGACTAAATCAGGAGTATACCAGTTAGCAACAGATAAACATATGCATGAAAGAGGGCAAGTTTGGCAAACACTTGCAAAAGCAATGCTGGAGCCTGAAGAACACCAGAAAAAGATGAGCAGAGGAGAGAAGCATTACTAAACACATGAATCTAATCCAGGGAGGGCAAAACGAAACAATAAAGCACGTCAGGGAAAGGGGAAGACAGATAAAAATGAGAAGAGACAGAACCCATAAATGAGAAGAGTATCATGTAGAAGCCAAATCAGTGGCTTCCACATGGGAAAAAAGTGGCAGGAGAAGAGAAGGGGGGGAGGGCAAGTATGAAAGAAATATTTCAGTTTTTAATTCCATCCTGTTAACACTGCTTTTGCTCACTGTATAAATCTTTTGGCGAACAGAAGCTCCCTCCACACACAGCAGTATATTAAGATTCTTTATTAAGGTTTTCCAAACACCATAATGTCATTCTTTAGCTTTTTATGTGATTTGCCTCGACTATGTTTTTGTTGCTAAGCTCTGATTAGATGTGTATCTTGTACTTACAGGGAAGAGATTATAAAACACAAGAAACCTGAGCACAAGCCCAGTATTTGTTCACACAAGTGAACACTCCCAGGCAACAGCACGATGCCTTGAGTGTGACTTGGGCGTACTGCTGTACCTCTTCAGCATGAGCAGAATGGTTCTGAACTGTCCCGGAGTGGCGAGATTAATTTGGGGAAGTATAGAAAGGGGAGGAGAGCTCAGACCCAGACGTATCACAACCCATCTCCCACAATGGAAGCTCCTGTGCCAGCCCCAGCACTTGCAGCCCATGGGCTCAAGGACAGCTCACAGCTCTGGCAGATGAGCCAAGGACCAGGAGGAGAATACTGCCCCAAGCCATGAATACCAGGGAGGCACAAAAACAACACAACACAAAGATGGAGCCAAATTAATAAATCTTGCTTACAAGGGATGACAGCATGTCAGGATGAGCAAATGTACCCATCTAGCTACCCGGGTGGAAGACAAAGATATCCATCCTGAACAGCAAATTGTGTCCAACATCATGAACACTTTACACCCCACAGGCAGAAAGCTAGCCTGATTCTACACTTAATTCAATTATCTATGTCAACAGTGACCAAACAGATCAGCATTTACAGCCTCCCACCATTTATCAGTTCACACACACAGAAATTAAACTGACGCCTGAAATAGGACTCATCAGCAACTCCCATACAGGAAAAAACACATAGAACTACTTTTGCCAAGAAGTTTAATTAAATTAATTTAATTTAGGAAGTTACATGAAACCAAATAATAACCATAATATTCACTTAACAAAAGCCACTGAATACATTCTAACAGGCTGTTAGTACACATCTAAAAATGTTTAGAAACCCAGAAAATAGACCAGATAATGTGCTCCATATACCCTCAGCAGCAGACATTAGAGCCATTCTTAATCCTAGCTTTGTGAATCTGGTAGACCTAATTCACTGTGCTTTTGGATCCATAATATTTTGCAAACCACCACAGTTTGCTGGCTTACAAACATGCCCCGCCAGCTCACTGGGTAGAAAGATTTCTGCTGACTTCATCTACCATTTCAGTTGCACTCATCGAGGATTAGTATTTTTCCCTGCTAAGGATACAGGCTGCAAATACCAAGCAGGAAAGGTTACACATGTGGCTGAAAAGGACTGGGAACATTTTGATAGGTGATACATACACACAGTGAATGAGCACTTAAGGGGCACTTGACTATTTCTGCCATTAAGTTCAAGTAGCATATTTAAATTTCAAATGCTCTAGAAATTTTACTTCTTTTTAAAGATATAATTGAGGAAATATTTTCATCATGCATTTTATACTCATAACTTCTCTAAGAGGAAGAAAGACCAGAGACACCTCTCTCATCTTTATAGACTTCCATGAAAAAATTTCTCAGACGAGAACTAATTCATTATCAGGAGCAGGTGGAGAGCTGTTAAAGTCTTCATCATCAATGACCATGCTGTAAGCACAAGCATTCACTGGCTTTATTTCTAAAAGAACACGACTTTGTGGAGGTTTGAACTCAGGTGAATTGCCCTGCAGTGTGTATTACCTACTCAGCCTACCTGCTCAGCCAGTGCCAGGCCACAGAGGGGTGTAAACAGCTGCTGCACTGGAAAGGGAAGGCTCTGCAGAGCCCTGCCCACTGCACAGGAGCTCTGCTCTGCAAGGGTATGTCTACGCCTCAGGACATCAGTGGCTGGATCAGAGCTGATCATTACACACACACACACACGGATAAAGGGAGCTCCAAACAAAGAGACCTCGGACTGCCGGGAGCTGGCTGGGCTCAGCTCAGTGTCACAGGGCTGGAAACCGGTGCCTGTTGACATCACTTATGTGTGACAACGCTGGTGGCTGAGAGACAGCTCGAGCATTAGCTGGAGTCTGCTCTCCCAGAGCCTGGCAGCAGTAGTCTGGAGGAGGCACTGCCCAGCCCATCAAGAAATAACAAGTGACAATTCAGGAAAGCATGTTCGCTATCCATTCATGCGTGCAAGCAACCTCGGGCCAAACAATGGTGTGCTAAAAGGTTTTCCCCAGAGGAAATGTGTTTATTAATTAATATCTGCTGAATTAATTTCTCCATATGCTCTGCTGTGCTTCTAAGACTGACGCCCCATTGTTGCTAGTGAAAGGTGTCAGGCATGGTGACTACCCAGGGGGTTCATCAGAACACCTCAGTCAATCTGAAAAACAAATCTATGTTTTTGTAATCATCAAGTTCAGTGTATCCATCTGTGGAAGACACGAAAAAGGCATTTAAAATTTCCAACCCATAATTTTTAAAAATCCAACACACACTCTTACTTCAGCCCCAAGCGTGGTGTCCAGCAGAAGCGCAGAAGGAAGTGCTGATCTGAGGCCATCAGTTCATCTCTTGGCCCCTCACTGCAGTAACCCTGGTTGTTCTTTCACACACTATTCTCACACACCATTCCATCCTTCACACCAACCTGGCTCCTAGCAACTACTGCCACTACTACCAAACGAACCTTTACATTCACCACTTCTCCTCCAACTCCCTTTCATCAGTACAGGAGAGGTATTTTTGGATTCTGACTACATCTGGCACAACTCTGTGCAGTGACATCATTTTTCTAACGTTATCGATCTCTCAATGAGACACTTCATTCATTACATGTCAGTGTCAACTGGCAGGGCCCACAACTCCAGTCATTCCTGGTACTCCAGCACTCATCCTGCACCAGCCTCACTGTGTAATCTCAGACTGCAGCAACAGAGGAGGGAAAGCAGCCCTGCAGTCTCCCTCTTGTAAGCGTGCACCAGCACAGGCTGTACATGCTCATCCCTGACAGAGACAATTTACTCTCCAAGACATTCCTCCTCCACTGCAATGCCGCCTCTCCTAAACCCCATGGATGCACCCACACCGTGCTGAGGCCAGAAAACCCTTAGTCAGAGCATGGGAGGACAAGCATGCATTATGGCAGCTCCTTTAGCAGATTCAGAGACCTTAGATGTTTATTTAGTCCAGGTCTCCAATTTCAGCATTCCCTCACGTATGCAATACCCACTTAGTCCAATTCAGAAACCTGAATATCAACAACTGTAATTACCACACCCAGTAGTGAACTCAGACTGCAACAACAGCACTGGTGATGCTGCTGGTCACCTTGGCTCCCTTTCAGAAACAGTCTGAAGTTAGTGTCTAGAGTAGAAAAGGAGTGTCTCAGCTATATTAAAATACTGTATTCCAAGATTTTACCACTGTACCACCATTACAACACACTGCTTACTGCAAGCTGGACAGGCCCAAGGACCAGGCACTTGACATCATTCAGACAGAAACTGCTTCTCACAGTATCACAAAGGTCTCAGCCATAATGCCATTATTTAATTCCATATGGCCTGTGTTCAGCCTGCAGTGGGAGAGTGGGGGAGAGCAGTCTGACAACCACCCTCTTGTAAACACATCAGCACAGGCTCGAATGTCTTCAGCTTAAAACCTCAAGAAAATAAAGCTGAGGACAGCCTAACTGTACCACTTCAAAGAGTCAATTCTGCTGCAGGAAATGGTTAAAGCACATCACAGAAGAAAAACTTATCAATACAGACATATGCGATTGTGCTGTGTTAAAAACAGCTTCCTTCAGAGGAAGATGGTCATGGTTCCCAGGTCATGCTGGTAAGCAGCAGAAGAGGCTGCAGAGAGGCATAAAATCATATTCCTAAATCAGAGGCCTTCACTGTTAATAATTTCTTTACAAGTACGTAATAACTAGAACAAAACTTAAAGCTACCTTCAGAGAATACCATCTTCTGTAAGGCAGGCTGCAAATAAGTCAGCAGGATCTGTGCTACCTGTCTAGCAAACATATTTTCACTTAATAATGGGCATATGACAAGCAAGACTTTTGAAGTCCCCCGTATAAAACACTAATGCACAACACAGTGGTTAGAACACTGCAAATGGGAAAGGTGGGCTGACTCCTCCTCTGTCTGGTAGAGCTGTTTCTGAAAGATTTGCAACATGCCACATGGCACCAGGTACAGCACTTCATCTTTCTAAGAGATGGCAAACATCTCTTAAAGCAATGAACTGCTCCTCTTTAATTCAGCACATAGGCCCCACCCAGTGATTAAGTCCTTTGACAGTTAATTTAGGAGGATGCATTTCTCTTCCAGATGCTAGTAAAAGGCAGACAACAGCAAAAATAGGTAAGTGTTCCATTTTCAGCTGCTTTAATACAGCATAAACCTACAGAAAGGATTTGGAGAAGCAGTAACTACCCACAACATCCCATTAGCATAACCTCAAAAACCCCCTATGTACAGACTCAGCTGTTCCTAGAGGCACCTATTTACTCTTCAAGGACTCAGGCTTGAAGGGATCTTCTCCAAATACTTCACCTAATTTTGATTCACTACCCTGCATACAGATACAGAAGACTTCATAACACGTTTGCTGCCCACCTGCAAGACATTAATGATTAATTTCCAAGCATATCAACTCTACACAGCTGTTGGGCTTTCCTTTTTCCTCTGTTTCTTCACTGCTTGCTTTGAAGAAAAAAAGAACAGGAATATCATGCAAAATCCAGCTACAGATATTAAAACATTGCATTATTTTTCAGTCTCAGCAGAATAGCTGGGGAGTCAAAGGTTTTACCCAAAGGATTAGGAAAAATTATTTCAAATACACAAAGTGCATGGCAGATCAAATCCTGTCTTCTGTCATACAAGGTAACTGTTATCCAGTGGACTAATTTGCAAACATAATTTTACCTGTTTATTAAATAAATCAGATTAGGTGAAAAGATGTGAAGACGTGATTTGTACTGTCAGCTTTGCCCTGGGAGCACAGACACTGAGGATGGAGGAGGCCCTTGTATGAGGTCCATGCTGAGGCGAGATCTGCACGCAGAGACAATTCAGTTGATGGTGAAAGATGACATCCACAATGACTCCTGCCTGGTCCCTTTGTAATCTTTGCTCTCTTGTGTCAGCAGAGTAGCTCTGGGGAATGGCTGAACAGAGCCCAAAAGGGAACCGGCAACAGAAGCGCCCCGCGCTCACTTCATTAGGCACCAGCTCAGACCCCCCCAGCCAGCTCTTGCTCTGAAGATATTCCAGAGGAGCTCATTCTAGCAGGCCGTGAGGAGCTACTGCAGCTCAGCTACCACATCTTGAAAGCATCGGACAGAGGGAAGGGGAGCAAACCCACCAGGGTCTGGTAAACAGGGAAGAAGCCACGGCTACATTTGAATTTATCTCTAAATCCACATTTGTGCCATCAGTGGAACCAAGATATTTGATTTAGATTTACCTCACCTACCTGCTTCTCTGCCCTTGAAAAGGGAAGTATTACTAAGGTTTTCTGTGAGAGAGTTAAAAGGAACTTCTTGCAAAGATCCCCCCCAGACAAGAAGTGCTAGTGACTTCTTGCAAGATACAAATATAACAAAAGCTCTCAAAAAGTTTGAGTCCAACTTTACTTTCCCAGTACAGGTTGTCAGAGGAGTCCTTGATGTCTTTTGTAGCTGTACATTACCTGGAGGCTGACTCTAGGAAAGGTACAGCTACAGCTTCTCGGTTTAACTCCTGACGCAAATACTGTCCTGAAGGAAAAACAATGCTCTTTTGAAATAAAATTAAACCACTAGTAAAGCAGAGCAATTACTCAGGAGAAAAGTCACATTTTATGATAACAAAATCCATGCAAGGACAACTGCAATGTCTAAAAACTACCCTTAAATAGACTACACAGACCAGCACATCTATCCAAAGCCATCTGTCTCCATCCAAATCCACAATTTTTCTCAATAAGATGGTTTGCATTAGGAATTCAGGGAGAATATACCAAAAACCTTTGACAACTTCATATATGGAGCACAGAAAAAAATGAGGTATAAAGGAAAAAAAAAAATCAAAGCATTTTTACGGAATGTGTTTAAATGCCTTGTTTCCTGCCTGAAATTTGCCTTCTGATGGAGCAAGTCCACTATGACAAATGACAAACCTTTTATCTATCCAGTTGCTCTTCCAGATCTTTGAGTTGTTCTGGGAATGGTGGGAGGTAACAGCCTTAGCAAAAAATAGCCAGATGACCAGGGAAGTACCAAATGGCTGAAGGGTTTAGTAAGGGAAGGCCAGATGAAAGAACACACCCTCCCAGGGCAAAAGGAGGCAGGGAAATAAAATGGTCCTGATTGATATTTCTGAAGAACAGCTCACATCTAGCAATTTACTAATAATGTTCTCCCAAGGCAGGCTTTGGGTGACAGCTGCATTTTGTCTCTCTGGTAACACCCTTAAAAAGAAAAACATGCCAGACCGAGTACACAGAGCATCCACTCCAAGGACTCGTATGCACAGTCATGGTCAATGTCATAAGTCTTTCTCCCTTTGTTCTTTAAAAAAAAGAAATGAAGGAGGTTAAAATCCCACCTGTGACATACCTTAGAGCATCAGACAGTCAGCTTTTGCAGTAATCTGAATCAGCCCTCTGACTGCCCTTGAATTTTCTCACAAGATCCGAGCCCTGCACAGACAGGATGCTGTACTGCAACAGGTAAAAGAGAAAACCTGCAGAATTG
Organism: Regulus satrapa; assembly: GCA_013396955.1. NCBI lineage: Eukaryota > Metazoa > Chordata > Aves > Passeriformes > Regulidae > Regulus > Regulus satrapa. Next base: position 142,477 of record VWZN01010525.1, on the reverse strand, counting down.
AGGTCAGGGGTCTTACACCTCTGGTAACTGCTTTTCTTTTTCATTGGCAGAAGCAATGGGCTACACGTGGTGTGTGTGAAAGAATGAAAGCTAAAGCAAACAGCTTGCAAGTCTTGTTAAATTATCTGTACTGAGTAAGAACCATGAAAGGCACACAACACAGAAAGAGATTACGAGGTGAAAAATGAAAGATCTGCAGTTTAGGGCCCAGTCACTGAATGTGAAGTATCTGGAGTCCTGCAGCTGACCAGGGGTTACACAAAGAATCCATGAGCATTCCAGTGTAAGCAGCTCTGCTGACTGATTACTTGGGCCTAAAAACTAGTTGAGGAAAAAAAATGAGCAGCTCAGAGAATGACAAAAATGAAGAAACAGACTTCGAAGCATTCCCCAACAGTACCTGGAATACTGTGCTACAGACGTGATCTAATTAGACAGTAAGTCAAATATCCATATTTCATGACTTGACGATGTCTTCTATTGTATCAAAGAGCCTGAGAATTCTTTGACATTTGAAAAAACTAAGACAGTGTTTTCAGAAGTTGCATCTGAGTCACTGGGAATCTCTGATGAGCTCCCTCTGAAGGAAGCAGGCCATTGTGCTGTCTTTCCAGCAAAAGCCACAGTGCACTGTTTGTGGTGTTTAATCATTAAAAAGAGAAGGGGAAAAAAAAAATCCTTTTTGCTAGGGCGCAGCTAATAGTAGAATGAACTACCTCATTCATCTACATAAAGTCAGTTCTAAACCATGCAATAACCATTTAAGTGCCTGCTTTGTTAATTATTTCAGGGTTTATCTAATTCATTATGAACATCTAAATAATAATCTCATTCAGCATTAGCCAAGATCAGACACATAGGACACCCTTTCAGCCTGGTCACCCCTCTGGCCACTGGGGGGTCTTGTCCCCTGCAGCCTCACCCAGGTTTATGGGGTCTCTCTTAGGATCCCTTTGAGAATATTCAATCACCCCACAGCTCAATACCGCACAGCTTTTCCTCCTTAGCCTTTGTGTAGATTTTTGGGGATGGTTACCTCCAATTTTTTTTCAGGAAAAAAGGTCACCTTCCAGCATGAATAGGGACAATATTCCCAACAGAATAGAACAACAGGTGCATTGCTTCATTACCAATCCACTTCCCTTTTCCTCAACTGTTGCTTCTTAATTCATTATTTTGCATACAGCTGCAACAAATCCTGAAAAAAAATCAAGATTTCTATAAATGCACAATAGAGTTCACTTGGGAAACAAGGGCCCTGCCCTTCAAGAAGGCACAAGCCTTCACATCTGTGTACCTGCACATCTCACACGACCTCAATTATATCTTGCATCCAGTCCCTTTCAAAAAGGCAAGGCACTTGTGATTCTCTCAAGAAAAAGTACATTTCACCTTTCTATGCTTCATTTCAGTTTGGCATTTATATAGCTCAGAAGATAACTACACCTTTTTCTAGTGATGTTAGCATATGATTAAATGTTCCTCAAACAGGGGCACCTTCTTGGAGATGGTAATTGAAGTCAGCACATGGACTGGCCTGAGAGGCTGCATTAGCAGTTCAAACACTGTTCTCTTCTGCTTCTGAGGAGAGAGCTGATCTCCAGGTGGAGCGCAATAGCTGGAGCCTTGGAGAAAAATAGAAATTGCAACACGTCTGGGAGCCTTTTACTTGGTGGACAAGCCCATCACAATATCACTCCAAGTGGCAAAACACAACTGGAACAAATCAAAACAAAGGCACGGCCATGCTTGAGTTCCTACTGAGGGAGTGGTATTTTCCTCAAGTATTGCCAAACAGCAGTCAGGGTGGGTGGATGTGGGGAGCAAAGGCTTCAGTACAGACTGTTTATTGAAATAATTCCCTCTAATTGCCCTCCCTCGCACTGCAGTTTATAGCCATGGAATCACTTGTGCCCTGGAAGGGGCAAGTACCGTTTGTGACTGCAATTAAAGCAGAGTAATTAACCAAGCCCTTCATTTCTTCAAGAAAAGCTTCTTAAGCTGATAATGAATTCAAAGTAGTGAAAGTAGTGAAACTGATTTTCCATGCAGTAACAGCATAGGAACTGCCAAATGCTTTCCTCTTGACTGTTCACTGAGCACCTGAAATGATGCAGGTCATTACTTCAGCAGGCACTAGGGCTGTTAATTTCAAGATTTACACAGGAGGCAAAAATTATATTGCAATATAGCCAGAGAAGTGCAACTGTACAATGTACACAAATTTTTACATGAAACAATAGGGTCTTCTGAGAAATCAGGAGTAATTTGGATGTGAGAAAGCAAAAAGGACTTAAATCTTCACAAATATTGTTAGGACGGCCAGAGTGAATTTACACAGCACACCAACTGCCAATTAAATACATTAAACAAAAGCCAACCATCTTGGTCCATAAATTTTTTCCTCCCAACTGCTGTGTAGGCACATTATTTAGAGCAGCTGTGTTATTAAGAAAGAAAGAAAAAAACCAAAGCAGCTCTTAGGCACTTAAAAAATCCTGCGCAGAACTTTGACCCCTCAGTGAAGGGCTTAGCCTATGTTTAGGCCAGCAGAGCTTACTTGACTTGTGTCCCAGATTTAGCACTGAGAGGAAAATTCATCTTCAGCACAAATCTATTAAATGAAGGTGGCATCATTTGAGTCAGGAACCAAGTCTCATACAACCAAAGCACAATTAAGTACCAAGCAAGCAAAATGTTGGAAGGCAGAGAAACTTCCCAACTGGATGTTATAAATAAACCATCGTGACAAGGGGCATCTTTGAATTATAACTCCATTACAGTTAAGCCATAGATTCTCAGCCACTTCACTTTGGAAAACCGAGAACAAATGTGCTCGCTTCCCATTTTGCAGCTGGGCAGCTGCACTCTGAATGATGCAGCAGCAGCAGGGGCTACTGCCAAGCTTTTCCCTCGTCACCCACTCCTGTATCCCCAGGAGCCATCCTCATCTTTCAAAAGCTGTTTTTTTCACAACCTCATGGGTTTCACTTTCTATTTTTTCACACCTCATTTTAAAGATCATACATATAGGAAGCTCCAGCTTTCTAACTCAGGTCAATACCACAGCAATCACCCTAAACTGGAAAGTCCAGCCTGAGCTGCCATCACTTGATGATGCAGGACACTCTTTATCAGGAAACCTCACTGTTCTATCACCTAACACCAACATGTCTCAGGCACAGATCTGCTCAATCCATGGAAGTGCAACAGTTCAAATGAAGGAACACTTCACCACAGCTAGAAAAACACATCAGAAGAGAACAAAAGTTAAAGGTGGAGAAAAAAAAAAAGCTAACTGGAAGCTTTTATTATCCTTTTTCTTGAGTTCTGTATTACTCTCCCCCATCTCTGAAATGGTTCTGAAACTCTCACAAACACATTTGAAAAGACAGAAGCATACGAGAGACCTTGTCCTGGAGGCACAAAACAGAACTGGGTCAGAAAACTGGGAAACATCTGACTTGCTCAGACCAACACAATCGGGCAAAAACTTAAGTTTTGATTGGAATGTGGCCATGCTGGCTCAAAGCAGTTATCTCCTACACTGACTTTAGTACTGATGCCTTGAGCAACAGCAGTATCACGTTTCACATTTTGAAGAGGACATGCTTGGTTTCATCCTTCACATTGCACATCCACAGCATCCCTTCTCCACCCAGCAGCAAAGAGGAAAAACCTTTCCTTTCGTAACCTTTTCCTCAGCTTAACAAAAATTCACCTGGTACTTGTCAATAGCAGCAAGAGCAGGGACGACAAAATGTCATCTAAGAGTAGGCACTTGACCTTCCTGTCTTGCAATACCCAAGTGCACCTACCCGGGTACTGCCATTCCTATGACACTGTGCACTGAGTATGGACAGAGCCCCGAGCCCCTGCTCCTCTCCATTTAGAACAATCCATTTTGAATACCACAAGTATCTTAATATAAGGTGACTTCTAGAACAGTTAAGCCCACACTGCTTTTACCTATTCAAATTTTTACACTGCTTCTCTGCTGCTAGAAAGAGCCCTAGAGAGAAGAATGTTCAGGTCTGCTCCTATTCACTATCATTCTGTGATGGGCTTCTCAGTCCTTTTTAAAAAATTTTCTCTCTCATACAAGAAAAGGAAGAAAGATTTATTTCCCCCAAAGAGACAAGACAGATGAACAGAGGATGCCAAAGCAGTGTGAATGCAGCAAAAGTGCATAAACACAGAGGTGAAAGCACAAGGGTGGGACCCTGCTGGGAGCCAGCGTAAGAGCTATTAACACCACGCAGAGCAAACCATGTTTAGACAAACCCTGAGGATACACATCTGGATGATATTGACAGAAGTGACCTTGCTACAAGAGCAGGGATATCACCAGCTCTCCAACATTGCAGGAGATGGCCCAAGCAAATAAAGGCCCTTTTTCCATTTGTATTACATAAATTGTACCACCTTCCAACATTATTTAGTATTTCACAATCACTACCTTCTCTACATCACAGGAAATTCAAAACCAGCATTCAATTTCAAGGGTATGTATTCCATAGAAGAGGAAACTGAGGCACAGACTGTCAAGAGATGATTCCCCAGTGCTTCAGCCATCCTGAGCTTACATGGCACACAGGTGGTAAGCAACAGCAGTAAGTGTGAAGTGTGTCAGGGACTGGACAAAGGGACTCCTGTGTCTTCCAGATCCGAAGAGAAGACTCTGGTTCTTGAACTTTTCAGGCCACTGAAGGGCCCAGCTGAACAAGTTTATTCTTTCTGTGTGGCAGATTTTGTGAAATGTCCCACAAATGGAAGGTTGCCTCGAACTCATTTATCAGGAATTTCAGCAATGCTCTACACAGATGTTGTATATCACTTCAGGCTCCTGCTAAAAGTCAAAATGTTGCTGAACTCAAACATGAAGGATTAACTGCAGTGGACTTTAAACCACAGAACTTCCATGTGCACTGACTGTAATTCCCTCTGATGACAACGAGAATATCCCAACATCCAACAGTGAAATGACCAAAGCAAAAAAACTTGACAGTTCTCTGAAGCTTACTGGCATGATGTGCCTGGCCAGGGCCATGCAGGCCTCACCTGGTCCTCTTCCCCTCACACTTTCCCCCCACAATTCAGCTGAAATTCCTATGTAGTTGCTAAACTTTCCCTAAGCACTCAACATTCTAGTAAATTTTATTAAATTCTCAGTATCAGCCCCTATTTCTACAGAGGTTCTAATCTCTTTCACTATTTTCAACAGCATTTTCTCTCTGGTTCTTCACTGCCCACCCTGCCTTAGCATCCATCTCCTTCAGGATGCGCCTGAAGCACTCAGACCCCCCATTTAGTAACTGTGAAAAGCCAGTTCTTTGACTAAGAGCAGGAGCCAGTTCTTCCTCACCTTTCACAACAACCTTCTCCAACTATCAATTACAATTCACAGGAGCTCTGCCTCAGAGTTTTTATTAACAGCCCCTTTCAATCAAAGGCACTTGGCCAAAATAAACCATCTCACTTACTAGTCCTGCATCTTGCTGTCCATCACTGCTACTCCTTGCATACTTGGCACCGTGTCCTAGGGATTGCTCATTTTAAGATATGCATAGTGGGAACAGGATGACAAAGTGAGACTCTTGACTCCTTCAATGGCGTAACAGAGAACCTGGGAAACGGGGATGTACAGAAACTGCCCCAATGGCATCCATCCATAGAGGCAGAGACATGTTTACCTTCTTTACAAGAAGCTTTACAAGCTGTTAAGTGTTCAGTTATTTGTAGAGCCTCGGTTTCAATTCCATGAAGCCTAAATTTTTGCTGAAGTTGCTATATTAATAACAGCTTCTTTCCTCCTGGGAAGTATCAACACAATCATCTCTTGGACTCTTTAATACTGGCTAATAAGAAAGGAAGGCACAAAGCAAACTACAAAGGAGAGACAACAACCCAGCTTAGAGAAGTTCTTATTTTTTAGTTGGCAAGCAAATGAAAGCTCCATATCTACAAAGGTAGAATAAGTATTTCAGAAACGTATTTCTTATTCCTTCATGGTGAGAAGAGCCTTTTCCAGTGGATTGAAGTCCCTCCGTTCAATCTTAATAATAGCTTGAACTCTTCAAATATTCTCTGCTCTTGCAGATGCTTTTAAAAAACTTTTTTCTTCTTCAGAAAAGCAACTAAGTTTTTTAGTCTCCAGACTGAAGCCAGCTCTCCATACGCTCATATATCAAATCTCAAACCCTGCTATTTCTTTACATGGACAGTAAGAAAAGCGTGGCTGTTGTAACAAGTACAAATCCTGAAGGAGTGTTCCAGTCATGTGAATATGAGCTGGGAAACAGAGCAGCATTCTGTAAATCTCCAAGTCTTACAACCTATTTTGACTGTCTGCTGTACACACACTTACACGCTTCTCTGACAAGGCCTCTTCAGTCTTTTTTGCGGCTCACCAGCTCACTCACTTTACAGAGGTCCTTCTGGGGAAAACTGTTTTATCTCCTTTGCACTCTTGCTGCTGACTTCCATGTTAATTAATCAATAGCTGAGGTTCACTACAGGCCATCACTCCTCCTTACGGCACAGCTCACCACGGCACTGGTGTGCCCATCTGCTGTGCTGGTGAGGCTGGCTAGTGCCACAGGATCTGCTGGCAGGCTCCAGGGCAGGCAGCCAAAGAGCTGCTGGCCTTCCAGCAGCATCATCCTTCTCCCTTAAAAATGCCACATCTTTCTCTCACAAACACACAGCAACTGCTCTCTGGCTGAGCCATCCAAATCTCCCCACTGCCTTCGCAGGAAGATGTACCCTGAGCTTGGAAACAAAACGTTTTTGTGAAGGATGGCAGGGGTTACCTACAGAAACCTGCCCAAGTATTTCCCTGGGTTGTCAGACAGCCAAGCACAACAGCAGCAATCACTCAGAGAGCCTAACAGTCCAGGACCAGCTGTCTACAGCAAAAAGCCATTTTCTTGGTCAAAAGAGGGGCTTTACAAGGAAGTTATTAAGTAGTGGTTGAACGATACCCATAACAACTTCTTTGTTTTACAACTTATTTGATGTAGATGAAATAAGTCACTGGGTAGTCGTAGTTTTACTGATTACTTTTAAGGTTTTTTTCCTAGTTTATTGAGCAGTATTTTCAGAAGCCCTACATTTCTCCTGATGCCTGGAATTCCTCCCACCAGCGTAAGCAGATGCACATCTGGAAAGAACACAACCTATTATTTTGCCTATAATAACAACCAAATAGACCTTATGGAAACAGATTTCATCTCCTGTGCGGGGGGAAGTGCAAATAATGAAGCAATGACCTATAGAGGTGATGACAGGTAGAGCAAAGTGGTTTTGAACCTGTTTCCACAGAAGCAGCCCAAGCAGCACCCCAGCAGTGTGAGAGGACACAAGGCTTGTACCACAGCCAACAGCAAAGCGCTCACTAGAACACATCACTACCTCCTGATGTGCTTGATTCCTCAATATGGAAATACAAAAATAACACGGCTGCATCACAAAAATACAGTAGGAAAATCATACACGTTGGATGTTTCGTCCTATTTTAGCATAAAGGATTTTCCATTAGGCAAGGACAGTCTTTCAGTAGTAGAGTAATATTTCATGGGGGGAAAAAAACCCATCAGCTTTTCATTTTCTGAATAGGAAAAAAAAAAACCCAAAAACACATTTCCAGTTATCCTTTTGAAAAGGGACCATTGAGACCAATTCTGTTGTCTACCTCAGAGATCTTTAAAAGACATTTCATAATTTCAAGCCAAAGCACATCACTCTGTCATGGGGAGGGAAGAGGAAAGAAAGGGAAAAACAATTTAATTTCCCCTGCTCATCTGAACACACATCAAGTGAACCTTTCAACAATCTCATAAAAATGTGTAAGGCAGACAGAATATAACTTAGGATGCATTTAGAATTTATCGACTTGGCCTGGTCATACATTTGATAACGTATCTTGCTGTTGGTATGGCAAATGCAGAAAATAAAATTGAAGCTGATCTGTGAAAACTGACAGGCTTAGCTTTAAATGGAGCTTCAAATCATACCAAAGCAAAAAATATCTGATCTCACTTTGGAAAATACACTCAAATGTCTCCAAATTAGTATATTTATTGCAAAATAACATCCTGAAGAAGAAATAGACTACAAGACCACTCATGGTCGTAGGTATGAGAGACTGAGCACTTAAAAGTCCAGTCACTGGCTTTTTGCTCCTACTGTTCCAAATGGCCAGGGAAAGCTTCCAGGAGAAGCTCTATTTCAGAATGACTACCTGAAAAAAGCCCTGTACTTTGCATTCTTGCTACATCAGTTGGACTCTGCCTTATTGAATACTTCCCGCTTGAACAGAGTTCCAGTATTTTGTCTGAGGGTGAGGGGGGGGATGTTCATTTACAGGGGAAGATGAGGGTGGTTTAAGCCAAGAAGAGCCTGTCAAGCACGAACATATGAACTCCAGCTTTCTGTTATACAATTATTCATCCTTTCCCCGATCTCTCCCCACCACACAGCCTGATGTTTCCAGCTCTGTCAGCATGACTTCTGCAATGATGGCTTTATGTGGCAAGAGACTGGGCCACCACCTGCCACCGAGAAAGGATTGGAAGCTCAGTACCTGCTTGAATTACTTGTAACTTTGGTGATTCCACAGAAGAGCTTAAAAAAAATACATCTTAAAGAGTTCTCTCAAGGCTGAAGTACAAAAATATATTAAGACATGCAAGAGGCCTCAGTTTAATTGTGGTTTTTTAACTCTTCAAACTTAGGTCTACCTCCCTCCTGGACCTTGGGGGAATTTTTGAACCCTGGGCTGCCGATAGCACACCAACCAAGGCATGCAAGCAGATCCCAGTTTGGGCAGAAAACAAGAGTACAAGAAAATCCAGACACACTATTCAGTCTCCCCAGCTTATGTCTGGAGTAAGTAATCTGAATTTGGTAGTGTTTCAAGAGAAAATAACTAAAACACCCAGTGGGATTTTTTTAATTTACTTTTGAACACACTTGTGAGAAGGACTGGGGAAAAAGCCTCTCGGTGCAATGCCTTACAGCTACAGAGAAAGCAATCCAACCTTTCATAAAATAAAAAACACAGCAGAAAACAAAACCAGCCAAAAGCTCTTCAAAATCATCAAGCACGGTGCTACCTTGCAACTGACCTCTTGATTGAGGAAGAGGTTTGGGATCCTTCAAAGGGTACAAAATTTCACTGAAGAGGCCACCACTTCAGCCTGAGAGAGAACAGCAAAGCCTGTCCAGGCTCAGTACCAACCTCAAAGGCCTCTCCCCAGGATTATGTCTGTAGCCTCCCATTCAATGCTGTTTAACACAACACAGCACACACTGTAGCTGCTAATTCAGCTCTCTGGTCCAAAAAGGCAACAGAAGCAAACAGATCATCTCTCCCCAGACCCTGATTTCAAACCTACAATAATTTATTTATGCACAGCAGTGTTCACAAATTCATCTCCAGCAGCTCCTGGAGCACAAGGCTCAGCAGCCTGGTATGATTTCCATGAGCGCAAACAGAGACCGAAGGAAGAAGCAGTAAAACAAAACAAAAAAAAAAGCAATGAACTACAAGAGAGTCGATGATGGTTCAAGGCATGTCTCCTACTGATCACTCTGCCAGTTCTTCAACTGAACCACAACTGAAAAGCCAATTTAATAAACATCTCTCATTTCAACAGGCAGGACACCACCAAACACCAAGAAATGTTGCAGCTCAGCAAAAAGATAATGCAGTGATCACTGGGTGGGTATAATAGAGGGATTATTTTACAATTACAGCAACAATAAAAAAGCAATTTATACAGTAACACGCTGATGTACTGGCAAGTGCCTGTCCAAAGGGATAAAAGGGTCTGACAGACTACAGAGAGAAGAATGTCTTTAGCAATAAAGGTTTATCAACTTCCCTAGACAGTCATATTCCTAAGCAATGTCCCTTAAAGACAGTATCTTGCATTTAGACCTGTTTTAGGTAACATGCACAAAGCACAAATAAGAAAAAAAAAAATCACTTTGACAATTCTTATTTATTTAAAGAGGAGCAAATACATATCGGAAAAAGGCTAGGTAACTTAATTGCTTCAGAAAGCATAGTTCAGCGGCCCCCAAAATGCCTTCATTTCTTGGACTAAAAATGGTCAAGGAACCTCGGAGGTGACACTGATAGCTCTTGGGGAGCTCCTGCTGCAGCAGTGACTTCAACAGAATATTTCAGAAGCCTTCAGCAGGAATAATAGGGAAGCAATCATGAGAGAAGCAGCTATCCAGGAACACTGTGTGGATGGCCAGAACGGTTCACGGCATCTCATGGTGCTGAAGCAACACCCCCAGTGCTCTCTGGAAAAGAGCTGTTTAACAGAAACAGCTTGCAAGGATAACCTGCAGGTAGATCAGGCTCCCTTCCAGAGCAGGGAACATCCAACCGAGACAGGAAAAAAAAACCCCGCTTCAGAAGAGAAATTCGGGTAGTTCAAAGGGAGGGCAGATGAACATTTTTACAAACCACAGAGCTTTTAGCTCTGGTTGATTTATTAAATGGGTCGTCCTCTTTTTCCTATCACTTCAGGCAACAGTTGAATTATTCAATGAGCTCCAGTTGACTATGTTGTTTCTAAAACACTTGGGCTACCTCTGGGGAAGGAAGACAAGAGGCGAGAGGGAATAAAAACATGTTTAAAAGTTAAAGAATTTAACAGAAGTGGGTCCTATTCATTTAGAGGAGTCTCAGAAGCAGAGAGGAAGTCAAGCATTTCTGCAGGTCTCCTGGCTAAGGAAACTTGTACCAAATGGAGAAGCAGAGATGTGCAGCTTGCAAAGCTCCCAACAAGATTGCAAGATTGCAAAGCTCCCAACACGGGGTCAGCCTTGTTGCTCCCCCACCAGCCCAAGGGGGATGCCCCTCCTGCTCCCACAAACAGGACTCACGGCTCCAGCCTCAGTGATACTCACCATGTGCTGGCAAACAAGCATATGCTTACCCTCCGAGCTCTCCCATCTCTAAGAGAACTGTCAAAAGAATTTCTCCTGAAGACCAGTTGAGAGAAAAGCAGGTTTTCAGACTATCCTTCAGAGCTTATTAACTGCAGCACTTTTTTCTTTTTGTTTTGCCAACCCGAAGCAGAGTGACTCAAACTGGACAGGGAGAACAAGAATGAAGCCAGCCTCTCAGTGAGGCAAATACCAAACCATCAGGCTAACAAAGTAACATTCCTCTGAACACACCATTTCTCATGGATCACCAGTTCCAGGACTTAACTTCAGAGTGGCATTCAATTAATGAAAACACTGTGTAATGGTCATGTGAATAGAGGCTCGTTTTCAGATGTTTTTGAGATTTCAGCAGCAGAAGTGGTTGGTCATGAAGTACCAGATGAGCTCTTACAAAGCTATTTATCATCTAGCAAAGCAGAGATATTTGCTCCAGAGAAGGTCAGCTTGCTTGAAGAAAGCCTGCTGACAGCAGGGAATCCTGCTATCATTTGTTCTTGCTCAGTAATTAGAGCTGGATGCAGGAAAACACAGGGACCCATCAGCATCAGCCAAGACAAAATCAAATCAGGAAATGCATAAAAAAATAATATAATCAAAAAAGCAAAGGACCTGACAGCAAATCACTGAAGTCAAAACCAGACACAGTTCTTTACTAAAAAAAAAATTCAAACCCCAAAACCTGTAGATAATTTACTCATGTATGACATACTACTGCCCCCAAACTCTTGCAAATCGCATATGTGTATTTCAAAACAAAATGAGTTATTTATGGCTTCTTTAAAGATTACAAAAAATTTACAGGCACATAATCTGTAAAGACACAATCGGAGCATTCTGACCTGAGTAAATCAGAAGACTCCACATGCCAACCGATGCCCATACATAAAGACTAAAACCAAAATGCAGACAGCTGGTAAGAACTTCAGATATTTAAAAATGAAATAACAGTATATACTCACTGGAATTACCTTCCCTGAAGAACTCCTACTTCTTTAAAATGTTGTGTTGAACCAAAACATTCCATCCCAACTGCTGCACTGTCCTGGGTGCCTCACTAACTCCTACATGGCTTTGATTAGAGACCAGGCAAAATCCTTTCCCAGTGATCTCTTAATATTCCTTCCTGTGACTTATTAAAATTTCTTCCCATCTTCTTCTTTGGTTGCCATTTATCTTTTGTACAGATGAATCCAGCATGTCCAGGTCCTCACTACTGCAGAGACAGCACCAATGCAGCAATTTTAAATATGTGGGTTTAGTTGCTACATACTCACTGGGATAACTGTGAATACAATGTAAGAATTATTCATTGCAGTGATTTCAAAAGGATACTTTAACAGCTTTTTGTAAATAAGGAAGTTGAGCTTCTGAATCACCTATGTAAAACAATCAAATCTGCCTTTTTTTTAAAAATTAAACTAGGGACACAGTCTTTGTTGTATTCCAGTAAAGTTGCTTCATTGTAACTGGGCATATTGCACAATGCCAATTTTCAGCCTCCAGTGTCATTGGGAAATTCTCACTCGAGTAACTTCCATTCAGACCTAGCCAAGAGCATTAGAATTTGTATAAAGCTGACGTGCTTTACGCAGAGAACAGCACCCAACCAATCCATTTCAAACAATCAATAAAATTTCCTATACAGACGCAAATTTCAATATTGAGGACACATCTTTGAAGTAATCTGGAATACCATCCCTGGGAGAAGACTACTCACTAAAGCCACTTCATTTTAACTTTGTGTTTGATTTTTGCCTTTTGTTTTAAATAAGCAAACAAGATTATGACAGAAATTATACAATAGACAGAAAAGGGGCTTATCTAAAGTAAATAAAGCCTCCTGTTTGCAGCCAGCTAACAGCATTTGTTATTTCTCTCTCCTTCCCTCCTCTTCAACAGCAACTTTTCTAGTTACAAATCAACTTTCAGAAGCGATTCTCAGGTGAGCAACGGACTCCCTTCTCCGTGTGACCATTCTCATGGCACCACTGAGCAGAAAAATTGATAGGACATGGTGCAAATTTGACAGTGAGTAGTTCAGACACCGAATGCTGCTTGAGCCTGCACAAATTTTTATCTTCCCTTTTTGGAACACTAGGTACATTATGAAGAGCAATGCAAGTTTGAGATGCACCAATCAGTAAGTTCAATGCAACTCGGGAAGATTTATAGAGTTTCTATTCAAGTATCTCCAACTTCCCCAGGCTTTCAGAAACATCACACAACCCCGAGACAGCCCCCTCGAACATGTAGTTGCGTTTATCAAACGATGTAGCACCAGCAGATAAGGGGCTGCTAGTGGGTTTTTAGTGGCAAAGAGCATAGGGGTAAGACGAGCAGGATGAGTGACCTCTCGTCCAAACCTTCTCCACAGACCAAGCCTCTCAGCAAGTTACAGGCGGTCACATTTCCTCCTGACAGCCACGAGAGGAAGAACACTGAGAGCAGTGCCCTGGGGAGAAAGGGCCTCACATCAGCCTGGGAACAGAGGAAGTTGCCTGTGAGAGCTCCCTGACAACCAAAGCAGAAGTGTCAGGATGTGCTGGCAGGGAGAAGCTGAGCACCTGCACTTCTACAGCATTCACAGTTGTGCCTGCTCGACCTTTCAGGTAACCAAGGACCCCAGGCTATACCTGACTCTACAAATAACCATATCCATGGACACTCCTGACATCCACATACTACCAAATTAACTAGAAAAATGCAAAGGACAGAGGTACCATGGTACTCAAATGAGAGCTTTCAAACCCAAAACACAACCAGAAGTAGTCAGGACAACAACCTGACACTGCTTCCAAGAAGCTGCTTTGAACAGGAACATCACACATTTATCTACAAATTCCTCCCATTTTATTTTTTTACTATCCAGCAGAAACAGGTCAGACACCCCATGTACATAACAAAAAACTCCTACTGGCTGTACTTTGTGGGCAGCGTTGACTACATATGTTTCACTCACCGGGTCTTTTACCACCTACTGAATATCCAGGGATCAGTCTCTGGAATACCCACTGCTGCTGGAACACAGACACAGCAGAAGGTCCAATCTTCACAGCCCTGGAGCCACAGGTGCTTCTGGCACAGTGCCTGCTCTCATCTCAGCCCACATAGGGGATACGTTATTTACTTTGTCAAAATGTTTGAATATATTTAACCTGCCCAAGGATCATCCACTTGTCTACCAACAGGGGAGAAGAATGAAATTAGTTATTAAAAAGAAAAAAAAAACCCTCCTACAGCTCCTTTTTTTCTCCCCTTTGTGAAGAACGTGCCCAACTAAAGTGATTTCAGCAAATACCCGGAGCCTTTAGCAGCAACACGAAGGGAATGAACAGGGAACTCTACAGGGTCTGGATCCCTGAAGGGGGCAAGACATGACGGGGTCTCCCAATATGCCTTTCCTCTTTATGTTATCTAAGAAATCTAGATTCAAATCAGACTTGGTACTTTATAATTTCATATTTTGCACACAGAAGTCTTGAAAACCACATCATCCCCTGGGAAGAGTAATTTTTGGTTGACTTATCCCAAACTTCAGAGAGTAACTGTTTACTGATATTCTCACAGAGGTAATCAACAACACACAGAATGCCACATTAGCTCCCCACAGCCAAGCTAACAGACTTTTTTGTAAAAATACCCATACCAGAGTAGGGTACCCTAGGACAAAAGCCAATATGGAACTTTTCTTCAGCTTGATCATGGGCCCTCAAAGCTTGTCCGAACTCTCAGCAGCAAGATGTACTTTACCCTTAAGAATACATGGGATTTTTGGCTAGTTTTTTTCTGTTTCATTAAAACAAGTCATACAAGATAGAAGGTGGAGAGAGGGAGGAGAAAGCAAACAGTGTAGGATCCTTTTTTAGATTTCTTTCCTGTAGAAAAATAAACAAAGGCAGGGAGAGCCTTATGGCACAGGAGGTTGTAACTGTTCTCTGTAGACCTTCCAAACAAAAGAAAAGAAAAACAAAGACATTAATCCGGGTAGTAACAATGCCAATAGCCACATTCCAAAAGCCATGGTGCAGTTAAGGTGCCTCACTGCTGCATCACCACCACAACACATCATGGCAGGTAAAAAATTTGGAATTCTCCAAATCTATGGGAATGGAAACCTCACATGAATTCCAGGAAAGATCAGGGGGAGGGGGGGAAACCAACTTAACTGTTCTCCACTTGATTAGAACCTATTACATTTAAAGGACGAGAGAAGTACTTTCTGTTCCCTTAAAATCTGGAAATTTAGCAGGGAGTATTTTCTCAGCAGTGATCCTCCTGCACTTGGCTCACTAGCCTGCTGTCATTCCAAATGCCTCTGGAAACATCAGCAGGATCCAGATACCCCAATTAAAAGCTGGCGTGTACTCAACTGCACTGCTGAACAACCAAATGTTTGTCCTCCAATTACTGTCCAACAACTCCCTCTGCAAACCCTCCAGCACTGGGATCTATGACTGGCAAGAGTCGAGTTGGGAAGTTTGCTATAGTTTAAAATAAATGTACCACTTTCCTAATGACAACAGTGAAGTTTTTCTAGCCATAGTATAGTCAATGTAGTTCTGTTACTCATAAAAACTCTTAAAACCTGTCTCCAAGGCTCCCCTAGCACTCCGACTATCTTTTATTAAATAAATGTAGATCCTAAGAACTTAATTGTTGTCCTTCTGATTCAACTGCCCCCTCTCTTCAACTCCCACCAACAGAGCTACTGAAGGAGACACTGCCATTAACTAAAGCCTCTTCTTCAATAAAATCCACAGCCTGAAAAATGCAGGAATAGCTCACTTGGAAGAAGGGGGCCACAACAACACAGAACCTGCAACCAACACCTAGAGCACGTATGACAAAATAACGGTACACAAAGGTGCTCAGCCTTTGCTACAGAGCTCTGCACATCACTGCTCTGACTCATGGCTCACGAGGCTCACACAAAATGCCTGTTTAGGGAAGAGCACCAAGCTGGACTTTGGAAAAGGCAGACAAAAGGAAAGTCAACTCCTACATATACAGCAATGGAACTAGCACAGACTGTGCACCCACTACAGCACAAAAGGCCTACTCCATTTACCTGCTGTTACTTAATTAAAAACCAAGTTATTTACAGGAAATTTTCCTTAACAAACAACATTCAAGTGGAAATCCTAAGTAACTTACTTGAAAAGACAACAGGCAGCATTGAACTACAACATCTCCTAGAAGCTAAAGTGGATATGCCTTACAACCTTTTTTTGAGCTGGTCACTTGAACAGAAGTTCTGGAAACAAACAAAACACCATCAAAATCAGTATTCTGGTTTCTCTTCACAGCATGAAATCAACTTTCACCCTACTAAAGCAGCGGAGTGTTTTTTCCATCATCACCTGAGCTTAGCACCTTATGATGTTTTAATTTACTTATTTTTCAATGGGCTATCCCTTTAATTTTTCAGCATCTTGGCATGCTTGGTGATTGCTTAAAAGCATTTATCAGGAGATATGCCAGCCTGGAAAGAGAAAAATCATGAGGGATATTATCACTGTAAATAAATACCTGGTGGGATGGTGCAGGGAGGATGGAGTCAGTGGTGTCCATGGCAAGAACAAGAGGCTTTGGGCACAAACTCAAACACAGAAGGCTCTTTCTCAACATGAGACACTGAGGTGGACTGAGCACTGGCAGAGATGGCCCTGGGGGGGGCTGCAGAGTGTCCATCCTTGGAGACATCCAAAAGCCACCTGCAAGTGGCCTCTCCTGAGCAGGGGGTTGAAGCAGATGACCTCCAGAGGTCCCTTCCAACCTCAGCCACTTGGCGATTCTCTTGCTCCAAAATATACTGGTTTTGAAATAATAAATCTGCATTCCAGTCCCTTTCCAGACACTCCCCACCTAAAGCAAGTCAACAGGGAAAAAACAAACCTCAAAGCCTTTCTGAATTGCCTCCCCCACATTCAAATCTGCAGTGGCCATAAACTCATGCATAGTTCATGATCAGCTTTACTTGGGGCTAAATAAACAGACTTCACTCAGCACTGCTTTCTAACTGTGGCACAGAAGACCGTGAGTCTCCTCCTGCTCATCAGACAGGCAAATAGAAAAACAAGTCTGGAACTTGGGAAGAGTTTGTAGGTAGGGATATCTACCCCATCCAAAACACATCGGTCCAAATAATTAATATGCCATAATCTTAAGTGATACAAAGTAAAATAAGAAATATCTGTTTCACAAGTTTAAATAATCCCACTGTATTTGCATGCATGGTTTGAAAGCTGCACCCCTCAAAACACCAGGAGGGCTGATACTGTCCCTCAGATAACCCCAGAGTTACATCTCCTGGTATCCTCAGTGCAGAGCACAGTATGCAGGAACTGTGACCTGCTTACCTTTATCTCAGTAACAAGGTGTTGACAATCCCTCCAGAATTCATTCCTTTAAGGGAAGGAGCAAAAGTTCAGTTATCTCCAGGAGATGTGCTGAGCCTGCCCAGTCTGCCTCATCTCCCCACTGGATTGGACGGCCTGGCAAAGCTGTCTCCGCTCACCTCCAGCCTCCCCGTGATCCTCCTAAAGCGATTGCTTCAACGAGTCAAAGCATGCAAGTATACCCTTCACAATCTCCCTTTTAAAAAGCTCCTTAAAATCCAGCTTTTCATCAGTCATCACCGTAAAAACCTCTCCACACTCTGCCTTTGTGACCTAACTTTTGTAAAGAACAGGTTCCTGAGGTTCCTGTCTAGCAAATCAACCCCGTTAAATCAGGCACCTTTAACCACCTGGTCCTCACTAGGGGTAAAGCAGAGGCATGTTCTCATATATGTTCTTTATACCTGCAATATATTCCTACTACTCTAACAGGTATCTGCTCTCTGTCATACTCTGTGCTTGTTTAACCTTTACATCATTGTTGCCTAGAATTAATTCCATGTAATCTCTGACAGACTGTCTCCATCGTACTGACACATCGCCCCACATTATTATACGCTGACATTCACAGCCACTTCATGAGAAAAATGGTCCTCACTTAGATGCTAAATCAGCAGCCATAGTATGCTCTAATGTGCTTCTCACTAAATTGATCCTTGATATTGTCAGCCACAAAAATGCAACTGATACATTGCACACAATCTTCATTCATCACATTTCAATTAAACTTCAATAAGACAAATTTCAAGAGTGCCACCATCATCACCAGATGGCTGAAAGTTCAACTCAGCACCAGCAAACATAACTTGCTGTGCCACCAACACTCTCAATTTAACAGCCTCCCGCTCCAGCTTGGCAGCAACTCAGTGTCCCCTAAAGCTAGAAACCCCAAAGATAACCCAGAGCTTGGATCTAGTCTGACAGTTTGCAGCATATAAACCACCTACAAGGCCCTGTGGAGTGTAAAGATATCATCACAGAATGTGACGAACAGCAGAGCCACCAGTCTCCCTGCTATGAAGTATTTACATATGCGTGTGGATGCTTTTTAGTTCTGGAAAACTTTTAAGGAGGGTGAAATTTTCAAAAATGTATTACAAATGAGACATGGAGTAGCTCCCAAACCTTCTTGATGGCTGACATCTTTCTGCACTTAGAAAAATCAGTAAGCTAAAGGAAGAAATATTTAGCTATTCGAATTAGTGTATTGTCCCTCCAAAATGAGGAGTACTGGGCTATAGAGATTTATCTTCTTTAAATATTATGTTACTTCAACAGTCAGCTAAATATAGAAAAATGGTAATTATTTAGCACATCTTTAAAGCAACAATTTCCCTCCCAATTAATTTCCAGTTCCTCAGATTAATTATCTACTCAAATTTTCTTGGCGCACACACTGCAAGAAGCTGAATGTGTTTCCTGTAAATTAAATCACCTTCAGAAATAATGAGCCTAAAAACTTTCTAAGCAAAGAATCAGAAGTCCATTCCACTAAATCTGCCTGGATGGGCAGAAGGCAGAAATTGATGTCACCACACAGTAAACTCTGGAGCTTGAACCCAAGTTACAAGCTGCTTTCAGTTGTCCTCAGGGTAAATGACCCCAACATAATAACAAGTAGCTCTGGCCCAAATAAGAATGAAACTCATCCCTCCCCCCAAAACAGGGATCATCTTTATTGCTCCCAACATCAGCCACTGTGGGGCCCAACTCAGGAGTCCTAATGTCTAGTGAGCCTGCAGACAGCCCAGACCTCCTTCTGTCATGTTCAGAGCCAAAGCTCCTGTAAATTCCTTTAATAGGCAACTGGAGACTTGAGGAGAGAAGTGAAGGCAGAGAGACCAAGCACTGCCTGCCTGACACCAGGCCAGGGCAGCAACGCCCGCTGCTGCACTCGGATCAGGCAGAAACCAGGCAGACCTGTCTCCACCCAGCCACCACAAAATCAGATCCAACAGCTCCTGTTGTTTTCAGCATCTCTCTGTTCTTCTACCCTGTGGCCTTATCCTAGAAGGGGCAGTGTTCCAGAAGCCAAGGAACAAAGCAAGAGCAGCACTTCAGCTCAGAGGAGGGCACAGAGCTCCCCTGGGCAGGGGGTAACACAGGTGCTTGTGCAAGGACTTCCCTGTCCCAGGACACTCCTTACCCAGCTGGGACAGGACTGCCCTTGGACCTGCATCTGAAACGTGCCTTCGTATTTAATCCAATCCTCTGGCGTGCACCTGCACTGCTTTGGTCTCATGCTGGAGGCATGAGGAGGCAGGAGATTCTTTGCAGATAAGAGATTACTTCAGCGTTGTACAGTCAGAAGACAAGGGAAAAAAAACCAAAACAATAACCCTTACTACTCAAAGCTCTGTCATTTGAGCACAACAAAGGGGAACTTTTAGAACAAAGCATTTCTGAAATCAAATATCTGCTAAAAGCTAACATATTTCAAGTCTGTCTAGATTACTAACTAGGTCTAAGTGGAAATGCACAATCAGACAATAGAAAGAAGGCAGGGTTAGCATACAGTGCAATGATCTTATAAAATATTTAAGCAAAGCATGTGACCATTGATAATATGCACTTTGATTGAACAACAGGCTGTGCACATAAATACTGTGGGGCTTTGAGGTTTTTCCTCCAAACCTCTAGCAAATGGGCATCTGTGGGCAGGGAAAGAAGAAAGGAAATTTTAAGAAAGAAAAAACAAGCAATATACACAGGGACACATTCCAGATTTGCATGGTACAGTCCCCGTAAAGCGTATTATAAATATTATGCACATTCTAGCTCAGCAACAGACATGTACACACCGAGAGATTCTGGAACCTTTAGGTTTTTGAGGAAACAACACAAGAGGAAGAATTCTGCTGAGAACAAAGCTCTCATACTTACCTCCAGTCAGCAACTTCAGCAGGCTGTTTATGCGCTGAGGCTGGTCAAACCCAAACAAATCCATGGTTTAATTATTAATAAAGCCCCCACCCCAGCTAAGACAGGCAGGCAGCTGTACAAGAGTATAAACACAATAAATTACAGTATTTTAAAACCACCTGCTTAAAAATCAAGCAAGGAGAGTTTTTTCAAAAATTAAAATACCAGCAGGGGACTAGGCAAGAGGACTAAACTTCATTTCTCTTCTGAACCACACACTTCATCTGAACACAGCACTTATGCCTAAAACCACCCATGGACCAAGCCTGGGTAGGCTCCTCTTCCTGCTCCAAATCCCAGACCAGAGAAACTCCAGGAAAATTAACCCAGCAGTGATAATTTTTCCTAAGAAACACCCAGTCAGAGATGATAATAATTTGCATGCCTTGCTTTATATAATAAACAGACTGACATGAGGCAACAGCAAATTCTACAGGACCTTCTACAGCACAAGGGGAAGGCCTGCACCCAGGAAATAGTCTAAGTACAAAACACAGGGAAAATTGTGGTAGAAGCTATAGGCTGTAGCTATGAGTTTATGAAATCCATGTCACCCTGGGGATGGGCTGAAGGAGGAAAAAGGGCCATGAACAGCACACTCAGTTCCAGCATCCCCTGGAGCACTGCACTGAACTGCACTGTCTGGACACCACAGATGACCCACCCCTCAATTCAGGCAGCTTTGTCCCTTTCATCTAGGGGCATTCAAATCTTACCAGAAAACAGCTAGGCAACTGCCTACTGTTTATTTGTGTTAAGTGAGGAATTCTGCACGAGGAGCAATGCTCAGGAAGGAACATTTCTAGGAAGGTAACTCACAATAGCTTGCTTCAGCCTTGGTAAGTAGTAAAAATGCAAAACCCTTTCCTATGTTAAAGCACAGCAGACCCTATTTAAGCTCAGAGGGAAAATATAAACAATTAAGAATGTATCATATGTCCTTGGTCCTCCTTAGTCTACCTTCATTACCACTGATCATTCTTCTAGAAAAGGTAAAGAATGGGTTCAAATTCAAACCCTTGAGAAGACTTTAATGTCTTTAAGCTGAGACTGATCCTTTATAAACAACATTCTTTTCCAGATGCACTGAATTTAATCATCACCATGACCACCATCAAACACTACACGATTTCCATGAAGGAGCTGATGTTATACAAAATTCCAAAAGATAGTGAAGCTACTACACCTTATATGCCAGCAAAACACTGCACCAGTTTAAACAGCTGTGACGACAAAGAACATGAGTAACAGAATACATAGAATGTAACCAGAAAGAAATTCTACTCTGGAAATTTTTATTTTCAAGGCATTTAGACCTATAACACTAACATTTATCCATAAACTGGAGTGGTATTCAAGTCTACACTGAAACCTTCAGGGCAGTTGTCCTCATCCCCACTCCTACAGGTAAAGAACAAATTAAATCACAAGGTGATGTTCTGTAGCACAAGTTTCCCACTGCATTTACGGCTACTTTGTGCATTTAAGCTGTCTGCAAAATCCTTACTTAAACTGCTGCCTATTGGATACAAAGTAGACACAAAAGCTATGAGAAAGTTCTGTAAATTCTGGGATAATCCAAATACTGGTCAATCATGTATCTTATTTTAAAAATGCAATCAATACTGGAGATATAAAATATTAAAGAAATACTTAAGGCAGATATCTCTACTCCTCACAACTACTACAGGATGGAGCTGCATGATTCCCCCACTCTTGCTGGGTTGGTAACTAACTGCATCTGAATTAAACCCAGAAGACTTATAAAAAATTGATGTTTCACCAGAACAACTTTCTGCTTGAGGTGTCCCCCTCCAATAAATTTGAAACACCTACACACCCCAGTTTTTACAACAATAAAATAATTACTTTCCTGCTACTGAAATTGCACAGGACACGCGTGTCAACAAGGCAAGGGGCTAAAAACTGTCATAAAAGATAAAAAGAGCAGGGCAGGATTATTACGCTGAAATCCCAGGAGGTGACCAACACCTTACTTAGGGGAAGATTCATTCAAATTTCATCAACCTATTGAGTGAATAAGGTAGGCAGAAAGGATGCTGGTATCAAAGGGAAATTAATGATGACCTGAATTTGAAACGCAGCGATCGCCCACACAGCGACTGAGACTCACGACGCCTCTGCGCCGCCCGAATTCGTCAGAGAAGGCTGCATTCTGGGACACGTCAATTAAAATTAAGAATGAAATAACTCTGTGCAACGGTGCTGAATGGCATTTTCTCCCAAGAGACCACAAGTTCCTATTGAGATTTCAGCTGTGCAATCAGATTTTCATTCTTAACTCTTTCCTTTCCAATGGAATTGATCCATTCATGACTCTCTTCCTTCAATTCTCAGCTAAATTCAAAGGCATAATTTAATAGAGTCTTGGACCTACCTGTAGCCCAAATCTGGACTGGACTTCTCCAAAGTTAACGAGACACAAGTGCTGCAGAACAGCAGCTCTAAATGGCTTTGGACCCTATCAGAACCGAGTCAAGGAATTCAGGAACAAGATAAAAAACTGAGAAGTGGCAGTGTAACCCCAGGCTGAAATGCACTGCTCAAGCAGACAAACCAGGCAACAGTTCTGAGAAAATGGACCTCAAGAGTTGCCAAGGCTAGTATTTGAGTTTCCTCTGTCCAGTGGAATACAACAGAGCACAACCCCAAAATAGAGGACAGCTATTTAGGGGGTATCACAAAGTGTCCAACAAAGCTATCTTGACATTTCACCTCAAGAGAACATGGGAGCTGCATTTTAAGAGGGAAGAAAAGTACCTTTTCCCAAATTTTTCCCATTCAAAAATCCACAGGAAATACTAGAAAAAGAATAGTAGTTTAAGGATTGTATTTCAGTCATTAACTTAAACTTAAAAGGCATTTTTCAAAAACATTTTTTGGTAATTTACAACCAGGAGAAAACTAATTCTCCTTATCCCTTTAAAAGAAAGCTATGAATTTTTACAAGACTAAAACAAAACACTTAAGGGAATTTTAACTACCGGAAGGAGGGATAAGAGCATGGGGGAAGAACCCAAAAGACTTAGTAAATATTTCTGCGATTGCAGTTGCCAAAACAGTATCCACAAAATGTACATCAGCCAAGTTTCTCTGAACAAGAACATTCAAAGACCAACAATTCATGAAATACACCCACACATTTGCAGAGTCTTTCTGCACACATACACAGCACTTCAGCTGCTGTGGACATAACTTTTTCTTTATTATCTTTATTTACATGGCAGATACTGATTTTACCTGTGTCTCTTTTTCTGGAAGGGCTCTGGAATTCAGCCAAGCTAGGCATGGGTGTTACACATTATCTTGGTGGATGCAGCAGAGGAAGAAAATCACTTTATCTGAGTACTGTAAAGTTTGCGCTGGCACCGTTAAGCTGAAATTTTGAAGTGTCAGCTTTGTGGGAAAAAGAAAAATAAAACTGATGCCATGTAAATGAAACAAAGATGATTCTGACTGGAAATATCAAAAACCTAGAACAAGAAAAACTTACTGGATTAACAGTGTGCCACACCAGATTAAGAGAAACTGCAGGCAGATGCTTTAGCTACTATTTACACATCAGAACCAGAAGTCAGCTTTTCCAAATTATTCAACAGATTGATGCAGCACTTTTAAATTGATCTGTTATCATATATGCAGCTGATGCATATTTAGCTTAAAGGTGTGAAAGTCTGTCCCTAAATCATGGTACCTATATAGCAGCAGTTTTCTCTGAAGATCTAGTCCTTGAAGAAACAACAGGGAATTTTTTTTTTTTAATCCAACATATTAATAAGGGTCACAACTTTTTCAGCAATGAACTGAACAATGTTCTCCCACTCACTTGGCTTTTTCATACAGCTGATGTATGTTACATCATGGGATTTTTGTATGTTAAAATATAAAAGCTGCAACTGTAAATGCGAAGGTCCGCCACTAGTACATAAAAAATGAGTTAGTGCTTCTTAACACTCCCTGCAGTGAGAGAAGGGTGCAGTGTCACCTTCTGTTTGCTTCATATTTCCTGAGCGTTACCCAAGTAAATCTTTTTTGCCATCTCCTACATCTAAAATGACTGATGGCTGCTGGTTTTGATGTAATTACAAATGGCTGTTCCCTCCAGAAACAACCTGCTAAAATGAATACTGTACCTTAGAAGCAAAGTATTACCCTCAAAAACTGACAAAAGCGTGCACTAATACATAGCCCTGGCACTACTGTGCCACTAACTGGCGTCATGGCTGTCACTGACAGATGAAAAGCTGAATGGGAAAGAAAAAAGAAATGGGATGTGATAAGATTGCCTCATAAAATGCAAGACAAATGTGTCACCATGACCAAGATGCATTCTAACCTCAGGTAATAAAACAACATGTCTTGGTCAAAAGAATTACCCAGATGAGATAAAATTGCTAAGGACAAATGTGACGTGTTCCTTGTCTAGCAGGCATGTACTCAAATTTACATATGCTAATGTGAGGAATAAAATTTTTTAAACTCTTGTAAACATAGTATAGTCAGAAGTAGAGACCACTCCTGTCGGTCAAAGAGGAGGAAGAAGAACTGGAAAGCATAAGATTATTAAAACACATGGGAGGAAAAAAAAAATGTATCACTGAAAAAGAGTGAGGTAGGAGCTGCAGCACAAGGTTCTGACACTCTCAGTGCTGGGACACAATCACCCTGCAGAAGCGAATTAACACTTAACCAGCACACTTCAGAAAGCTGCCAAATACTTAAGAAATATCTACTGGCTTGGCTGGCAGGGCTAGCAAGGCAAGGACAGGCTTCCTGCAGTACTGATCCATTGAAACTTCATCCAGGAAAACAGTGGGGTTTCCACTTCCCCCAGCCACAGGCATCAGCAGGCAGGCCTGCCACTGTCCCAGCATGCTGCCTCCCTTCCTGGGGAGGAAACCAGAGCTCTGTTACCCTCCCATTTGCAAATCAGCCAGCGGATTCACCTGGAACAGCACATAAAGGATGCAAAGTACTTCTGAAGCCCTAATCATAGCAGTCAGAGCTTCAAGGTACACCTAAACCACGGCATTGCCCACACCTTGGATTCTTAAACTTCCATGACCTAAGAATGGCCATTCTGGATGTCCCAGTGAGGCAAGGAGGTCACACCAGGAAGGTGCCTGGAAGTAAATCATGCCCATGGGAGAACATCAGCATTATCTGATGCAGAACCAGAGCAGCTGCTCGACAGAATTTATGCCAATATGAGACAGGGGTGCCATAGAAGAACTTCCAGAGACCATTCCAATATAAAGAATCTGTCTGGTTTATCAGTGATTAACAATGATTCAGGAAGGTGCTGATGGAGTAATCTAGCCACCCACTTAATTTGCTCTGTAAATAAGTACTTTTGTCCATTCAAAACAATTTGTTTTACATTTACATGTGTGAAGCCCTATATGCAGTCTTTTTTTTTTTTTAAATCAATTCTTTCTCCAGAACTACTTGCAATTAACATACTTCCAAAGGTCTGTACTGAATTCCTTAAACAAATGACTTTATATTATTCAAAGTTGGAGCACTCATCTCTGTATAACTCTGGAACAGACACTGGTTTTTGTCCTTGTTAAATTATCACACACCAAACCAGCCAAGGCCCACTCACCACCGGGCCCAGGAGCCAAAAGAGCCTCTATACCCTTAACAACAAATTCACCTGAGAATCATATCAAAAGAGAGGGATGCAAATATCTTCAGATGTAAAACTTACTAAAATGAATTATAAACTTCTGGGAATTAAACAGCAGAATAATCCTGGTCACACACAGGACCTGTTTATATCTCAAGGCTCTGCCATCCATAAACAAATTGTGCTATATCTCTTTCATCAGCTCCTTAATCAATTACAAGCTTGTATTTTGAAAGGACTTCTGAATATTCCAGATGATTCTTCTACACATGCAGAGTAATGCTACTTTAATTAAATCATCATCTCATCTCCACGTATGTATTTTTATACCCACACACATATATATAAACATACACAAAAATACAGTCTCTACAGTATAAAAATAAGTCCTGACTCTGATTTCATTGCAGACTTTCAGGAACATCTCTCTGAACATTACAACAGTCTTACTGAGAAAGTTGAAAATAAAAGTCCAGAGCTGTGCCAAGTGATTCAGCTTATAGAGGCAAAAAATTCCAAAGCTCAAAAAATTTTCAGGTTTAGTTAAAACACTTTTTCAAACACTGAGAGCTGTGACGCTAAGGATAGATGTGTGGGAATGGACATAAGGGAAAACTCCGGCATTTCCATCTCCTGCTGCAAGCAGGTGTGGGCTTGACTCATCAAAGAGGCAGAGAGCACCACACAAAGTTATGGATTTTCACATTACTGCAGCATAGAGGGAGCACTGAGTTCAGGGAGTTTCCACCCCTTAATACAACAGAAAGGATTCTGCCCACCCATTTGTAGATACAAAAGATTAGGCTGCCCTAAGAAAGCAAGTGTTGCTCATCTGGCTTCTCTCATGTAGTCACATTTACTCACTCTTAGGAATAAAGGCAAATGAAAAGGTCCCAAAGTCTGGCTGCAACTTAATGAGAGACAGAAGACACAAAGGACATAGTGAATTTTAAAACTATCAGTGTTTGAGTTTCAGCTTTCCTTTTATCCATTTGAAATACACTCTCTCTAGTCTCAGGATTTATTTCAGGGACTCCCATTTCCTCTTCAAACCTCCACTGGACAAACAAAACCAAAGAAAACCTACTAGCAAAATCCTGTGTTTCACATCTTGCATGCTACTGAAACAACAGTGGTTTTAAAAACACCTGAAGAACACAGTCTTGTTACTGCTCCACTCTGTCCTTGGGAAGATCCGACCAGACCAAATGTACACAGAGTTCCCAGACCAAGGCACTTGAAATTTTGTACTGTACGGTCCCCTTGCTTCACCAGCAGAGCCACTCCCCTTCTCTTTCTCCCACTAACTTCAAACAGAGACACTTCTCCTCCCTGTTCCATGCCCAGGAAGAAGGTACAACCCTCCCAAGGACCTCAAGCAGCCTGGTTCAGGAGGCCTTCCCTCTTTTCATGAAGCTTTCGGGTTTGCTGCAGTTTTTCTGCCGTGTGGGTTTTGTCCCCAGAACGGTCCTCAGGCGCCTGTGTGCACGTTGGGAAACCAACAGCCAGCAGCAACACAGGACAAGATTTTCTGAAGCCCAAAGTCCCATCTCACACCGCAGTATCCACAAATATTTCCACCACGGAGAACAAGCAGTGGTGCAGTCTGAGGCAGGAGCTTTTTAGAAGTTTCCTTGTATTACAGCTACAGAATTTTGGTAGTACAAAGGAAATAACTTAGAGCAACTGAGGAACAGAGGCAGGAGCAGATAAAGACATGCCGAGAACATGCTAAAATCTTTATATTCAGTGAAATACCTTGCTATCTTAGCATTCTGCAAGGACAGAACTTCACCAGTGGCCTTGATCTTACTCCTACTGAATCAAACCTTAAATTATTGGCAGAAATGAACTCCTGGGAAAAAAGTGTTGGCAAGTAAATGTTTGTGAACAGCCTTGTTATAAAAACCATCCAGTCCATTCAGTTTCAAATGTGATTGTTTAGCATGTTTTCTCCATTTTATCTTCCATTATCAGTACTTCTACATTTAGAAAGACCTTGAGTGCACACGTGTTTAAAAACCCAAACCAACAAAAAAACAACCACCCCAAATCAAAAACCACCACCCCACAAAACACAAAAAACCCAAACCAAAAGCACCAAAACATATTTTTATGTTTTTATTTTTAGTAACTGAAATGTAACTCAAGCAAACTGCAGCCAGCCTGATGTTCCACACACAACAGCCCCAGACCTTCAGGACAGGTGGTTAAGCAACATGGCCTCAGAAACTGCAACTTCTGGAATGCTTTGCTTTGTATGTCCACTGCTGTTACAGAACTGTGCACTCCCACAGGCGGTCACACAAAATGGGCATTCTAGGCCCTCACACCTCAACAGCTCCAAGAGCACTTTTAAAGGAACACAGTTCCTATTGAGTCATTTTCAGAAACAGAACACTTCCATTTCCACATCTTACACAGGTGTCCTCCTGCAGCTCCAAGGCTCCCTCGTTATACTGAAGGACTCAGCTGCACAAACGCCTCCAGGAGAGGTAAAGGCACCTTCTCACATCTGAGCTGATGCTCCACACCTGAACTGGGCAGTACCTGCCCAAAGAGCTCCAAAATCCTGCCTCCTCTAGAGAATTACCACCTCTGTGTGTGCCTCCACTCAGAGTTCCTCCTGTACACAGCCCCAAAACACATTCACTCCCTTTGCCCAGCTCTGCTACCGAGGTCACAGCTGCTGGCAAAGGGACTGCAAGGACTCAATACTGGAGACTGCTACAGCTCTTCACTCCAAGGTAGGATTAGACCTGTTTCAGGCCTGTCATATGTGAGAACCCACAGGTGAATCCCTACAGAGATCCATGCCAAACCTCGCACTCCCTTCCTACTTGTTTTTTCTAACATGACTTGACCAGCTGTTTGGAAAATGATGATACCACTGCATGCTGCACTGCCATGAACATTTCTTCCACAAGCTTTCCATCACTGGTACAGACTAGACTCACAGCAGGTATGCCACTAATGCACGAACTGTTATTCCACCTTGCCAGAGCTACAATTTCATACTCTCCCACATCAGTACTACCCTCTAGCAAAATGCTTCAGGAACAAAGTGCAGAGGAAGGACAGCATTTCTGAGGTCAGTGCCTGAATTCAGAATGTTAATAAAGTATTTTCCAAAGGAAGAATACCAGAGAACTGCAGAGCTTTTTCCAGCAAGTCACTAAGTGACTCCTTTCCCCTTCTCAACTTCATGGCCCCGAGGCAAGCCAGCACTTTCGGTTTTCAGATCCAGATCAAAGCTGTATGTGATACTGCATGAACATATATTTTAACAGTTCCAGACTTCAAAATCCTTCTCAGTTTCATAAACTCTTCACTTACATCCAAGGCCATTGCAGACTGCAGATACTCAGCACAAAATTCAACCGTCTTCATCCCTCATGAGCAGGAAGGGGAATGGCCAAGGGAGGACTCCAGAAGGTGACACACACACTCAGGGCCACGTTTCTGGTTTTCAGCATTTGGTTCCTCTACCAGTGCTCTCAGGTATAATGCTGCTTTTATGGCCCAGAACTTCAGGAAGCATAACTATTCCCAGTAAAAGCATGACTAGAAGTTATTCTTCATTCTTTTTAATAACTATTTTGCAGCTGTCTTTATCTAAGCACAACAGGCCTCCAGTTACAAGTCCATTCCAGCATCTCTCCTATCTTTATCAGTATGGATTTCACAGACTTGTCATCCACCTCAGAGTCATTTATTCATTTAGTTTAGTTTTACTTGATTGTGATTATTACAGCAAAAGTATTACTTTCTAGAGGCCCTGTAACTGCCCAATAAATTTATCTGACAACTCATGGCTTAAAACTACCACCTTTTATTAAGCAAAGAATTCTCTAATAAACTGCTGTGTTACCAGATTGAACAGTTATTCTGTAAAAAAGACCTCAGAATTAATCCAAAACCATTACAACAGAAAAGATAAAATAGCATATCTCTGTCTGATCCTCAGCTATGACAGACACTGTGAAAATTAAAAGCATTACTTTTTTTGTTTTGATATGGAAGAAGAATTTACAAGCTAATGAAAAGCATGACCTAAAGTGATTAACTACAACCTTCCACTCTCATTTTTCCACCTATCAACACAGAAAACCCAGAAGACACGAACACAGCTGTACTACATGGGTCAAAAGACATTAAATACACCTTTTTTTTACTGTCAGCATTCTGCTCTTTACCTCCAGCTTTTTCCTTTATGTACTAAAAATCCCCAGACAAAAATCAAAATCCCTTGGAGCTGCTAATCAGATCTATCTATCTAAAACTCAACAGTCCATTACATGTAATTTGACAGGTACAGGAGCTGTGGGTCAGGCAGTATGAACAGCACCAGAGACAAACCAAAACCCTTCCTAAGAAGCCCCACAGGTAGCACGGCACACAAACAAGCACCCAAACAAACCAGCATTCAGCCACCTCCAGCAGGCAGGACTGGGATTCCAGGGAATCCTACAGACAAAGAAATGCTCACTGGAGGGCCCGGCTGAAAGGGCTACTTTCCCCTCAAGGGAATCAGCATCCTATTTGCATCATGAACTGATTCAGCCTTCTGTTAGAGAGATGGGTGAGCGGAACACAGCGTATTAACCCAAGCCAGAGAAACTCTAACAATCCCCAGTGCAATGAGCCTAAACAAATTCAGTGATGTGTTATCAGTGATGTATTATTATTGCATATTTTATTCTACAGCACTCTGTTTTAAATTATAAAGGCAGGCAGAGAAAAAAAAAAAACAACAAAAAAAAAGGATTAAGAAAAAGACACAACCTCACATCCTAGCTGGAGAAGCAGCTCTACCCTGCCACCACCTGAATTTATCGGGTTTCCTGAGGCTTACAAGGTAGGAGAAGGTGGTTTCCCAGGAAAAGCACCTATGAATTACAGGAGTCTACATGATCTCTATTTATTTAAACCTAGTCTGCAACAGCTTTGCCCTGTTATACCCAGCGACACTTGAAAGTAAAGAATTATGCCTGAAATATATTTGCACCGAATTTTAAGTCCATTATAACTACTAAGACGACAGCTAAAATAACTTTATGCTTAAGGTAACATTTAGAGTGCAAAACCACCGTTATTTCTCTGGTACGTCCAACAACAAAATCCAAGAGAAAGCCAGAGAACACAGTATGGGAAAAGCAAACACTAAACAAAAGCACAATAGCAAAGCTTTCTCTTTTAAAAGCACTATTTCTAGCTCTTCATGTCAAAGAGCTCCCTAGATTTATTGAGCAGGACGAGAAGGTCAAAGAACACAATGGCTCGCTTTTTTTGGGTGTTTCACCAGTTAACACAAGAGAGACAAAAGCAGATTCTCTCTCGAATGCTCCGCTAGAAAGAGCAGCCCAGCTTTTGCTCTTAG
This sequence comes from Regulus satrapa, assembly GCA_013396955.1. Lineage (NCBI taxonomy): Eukaryota > Metazoa > Chordata > Aves > Passeriformes > Regulidae > Regulus > Regulus satrapa. Next base: position 111,153 of record VWZN01010525.1, on the reverse strand, counting down.
TTCTCAGCTAAAAATGAAAACACAAGTAAACAAGTCCTTCCAGCGCTGACGGCTTTCTCCACGCCAGCAGGACCCGGCACAGGCGGCCGCAGAGCCCGGAGAGCCCGAGGGGAAGGACACAAGTTTCGCACTAACCTGTTTGAGTTCCGCAGGCATTTATGCGAGGTGCCGGTCCCGCTGTCCCCAGCGCAGAACCCCTCCGGCTGCCCGCAGCCCCTCCGCGGACCCAGCCTGCTGCTCTGACAGCCTCCGGAGCCTCCTCCGCCGGAGAAGCTCGCTCCTTCTGTACCCGGACCGGCAACCCAGAGCCCCTCCGCAGCCTCCCTACGGACTGAGCCCATCCAGGGAAAAAACCCCGCTCCGGCGACAGGACCGACACCGGCAGCGTCCGCGTCCCTCTCACATGGCTGTGCCGCCGNGCTGCGCGCCCGGAGCCCTGGGGGTTCCCCGGCTTCCCGGCCCGCCCCCCCGATCTCTCCTGATGGATTACAGAGACAAAGACGGAAAGCGCCTGTTCCCGGCGTCTCAGAGCGGTAACCTGCCGGCTCCGGCGGCACAGAGCCCTTCCCACAGCGCCTGCCTGGAGAGCGTAGATGCCTCCAGAATTACAGGGCGCTCTGCAAGAAAGAAAACCTTCTCGCTTACTTTTTGCGCTTCACTTCGAGATTAATGGCATCCCTAGTGCACCAACACCAGAGAACGATGATCTTCCATGGCCGTCTCCTCCCTTTTGCATCTTACACAGGTGCGGTGAGGCTTAGAGCTAAAAAGTACAACTGGCCTCATTTTTAAAAGCCATTCGCCTGCCCACAAACCTGTCCCACATCAATTAGAAGATTGCCTGGATAAATTACTCATTACTAAAATGAATGCCAGGTGTGCTATGCCTTGCATCCACCACATGCTGCAACAAAAACTGGGACTTCACAGCATGGTTCAACACGGTTCTCACATCCATCTATTTCTAATAAATTGGAAGCACCTAGTTTTTAGCATTTTTTCTTATTCTGTGAACCTCTGTGAAACACCTGAGAAGAAGGAAAGCCTTCCCATACTTCTTATTCTAGGATCTGATCCTTCTTTCTGCCTTTTCCACAAAATTGCAGGAAGTGATGTATTAAATATTTTAAGACACCAAGTCTTGAAAGAAAGAGATGGAGGTTGGTAGGTGTAAAGCAACCTTAACTAAACCTGAAGCGTTTTTTGCCCTGGAGCCACGACAGGGCAAGAGGAGATGCTCAGCCAGCCCTGAACCAGAGCTCTGCCCCTCCATGGAATTTGCTGGCCAGATCTGCGAGGGACTGAGGCCCCAGTGCTGAAAATCCAGCACTGCTTGCAGACTCCAGCCAAGGGGCAATGATGGATCTCCCTCTTCCTACGAGGTTCCTGCAGCAAACCACATCACTAAATAAATCTGATATGGTAACAGCTGATGGCTGAGCAATGGTAATTAGGGACTGAAGATACTGGCATCAAATTAGAGACTTTCCCTGGAAAACAGGCATAGTCAGAGCCACAGACACCAACTATACACCAGGAAGAAAGGTACAATTGAATCATCTTTAATTATCAGAATAGGTACCTTAGCACAAAAGTTCTTTTCATCCCCGCTTCAGTTTCCCTAAAAATTTTAAAACATCCTTCCAGCATCACCATAACTAACAGTTAATTTGTATCAATCTTACCAGAGGAACCTGAAAAAGTGGCATCTCCTATACAGACATTTAAGAGTGGAAGAAATGTTTCAGACCTATTTAATCCTAATTTCAGCCTTTCTACTACAGCCATTGTCAGCATTCCAGATGTGTACTAGAGCTAAGGCTTTGTATTTTCGGGGCAGAGAACAGGCAGAACTACATTACCCAGCTCATCCTCGTTTGTTTAGAAATAATGCTGTAAAGTTTGACAAGGGCAATGGTAGATGGTGCACAAGGTTTAGCTGAAGTGATTTGCTTCACTGGAGGGAAAAGATGTATTCCATCTACAGGGGAATAATTTCAAAGCAACTGTAGTGACCATTAATAAAATATGTAAAGGCCAAAGCAAAAGGTTTGTATGAGTCTCCTGTACTTTACTACAGTGCTCTCCCACCCCTTCTCCTTGCCCAACTTTTCTCCAGTTAACAAACTAAAATAGCTGCACTTTTGTTGAGGCCAGAACAGCAGCATTCAATTTAGCCATGCACCTGGCTATGTGCCAGACCTTTATACACTCTCAAAGAAAAACCAGTGTAAAGCCTATATCCATAAGGCACTGAAAGAGCTACTCTTGCATGCAAAGAGACAAAACCGAAAACCTTCCTGGATGGCCTTGCCAATTCTTACTCACATAGGAAATCTCTCATGTTGTAAACCCACAGGTATTTGTGCAAGCCATGCAAGATTAGTGCTGCTGAATCTTGAAGTCCCACCTGCTGGAGTCAGGTTGTTATTTAAAAACATGCTCTTCCTCTAAAATATAAAATAGATGCTTGTAGGCCTTGTGGTTGTAAAGTAAATTATGAAAATGTTTTGACTCAAAGCTAAAAGATTTTTAAGGGAAATTACATCTCAAGTCCTCTTAGCCTCTTGCAATATTTCACCAGCTCATATAATTCTGAATGCGAGATCTGGCAATGTGAAGTCAAGGAACTAATTACCTAAAAAAGAGTTATGGATTAGATCCCTAAGGTTACACTGAATTTCCAAATTCTGGCAACAAACACTCTATCCATTAGTATCAGACTGCTGACTACATCACAACCTTACCCTCTTTTTTTTTAATGAACCTTAAATTCTTCATCTGTCCCATTTTTTTTCCAGCTGCAAAAGTAGGGTGAAAACCTTCTTTCTTCTTGCTGAGAAATTAAAAATTTATAAATAGGAAGGAACTTAATTCTTTGGAAGATGGAATAGTATAGTATCTTAGCCAAGCTCTCTTTTCTTATTTTCTCCTATTACCCTTAAAAAATTCCCCATCACTAGTGCTGCTCTATAGATTGATCTGCTCTCAGAGGCAGTAAAAAGGAAATGGTTTACAGCTCTGCCTGGGATCATAACATATGGCTTCAGTGATATGTAACTTCCATAAACCCAACAGAGCAAGAAGGCACAAGATGAATCAAGAATCCCAGCTAACCATATAGGCAAAAGCACCACCATCACCCAGGGCAATTCTTCGAATTAGAGAGCCTGTATTCATACAGGGGTTTCCATTCCAAGGGAATTTTATTGTCCTGATGTGAATTTCATGCAGCAAATAAACAAGGTAAGTGGGAGAACTAAAGCACAGCACACGGGGATGGGTCAGAGTGCTCTACAGTAGGGTTTTTAATCTAGACAAACAGAAACAGAACATTCTATCTCTGAGATACATTTTGACATCTTTTCCTGTCAGCATTATCATAATTTTTAAATGCACTTGAAAATTTACAGGAGCCCTTTCAAAGCTTCAGTACTTGCTACAAAATGGTTGCATGACTGTAGCAGGACACATCCATCCAGGTATTTCTAACACAGCCATGAACATGGATTTGACAATCTTCTTGCTCCCGTACTGTGAGGTTAGAAATGGAGACAAAACCAGGTTGCCTCAACAGGGAGCTGCTGTATATAAACAGAGAATAATTTTAGGTGTCTCCTTTATTTAAGAAGCCAATATTAAAAAGAGGTCTAAAGGATCACAATGCTGAAGAACAATGCAGCAAAGCAGACACTTTCTATAGGTTGACACCATTAGGCATTTCAGTAAGTTCAGGGGATTTAAATTTGTATACCAACACAGCTTCCATCTTGCTACATCTAATATCAGTCAACTCTATTTCATCTAAGTTGTCATATGACAGGATAAGAACAAGGACAGTCTGGTGACAACACTGCTTACATTAGAAACAAAGGACAGAGGAAGGTACATGTCACTGCATATAGGTCGCAACGGAATGAATGACCTATGTTTCCTCCCAGCAGCTTCATTTAGGTAAGAATCAACTACATTTTAAAGGGATAAAAAACCTCCTCTGGTTTAGGAAAAAAAAAAAAATTAGTTACCATGACATTTGTAACAGAATGACAACAGCAAGGAAAATGGATCAAGTTAAGGCTGGTGCTGTGACCATAATTTCATGCTGTAGTTATTGGAAAGGAAAACAAAGGACTCAAATGCAGGAAGGAAAGACCCAGTATTAACCATTTTTCATTTCTTAGATTCTGTTTTGGTTTGTGGATTTTCCAGACGATTTGTGCTGTATTTCATGCTGCATTTTACAAACTCTTGCTCAGAAGGTACCAGCTTAATGCATCATTCTCTCATCCAGAAAGCAAAAATGTGGTTTGCCATGATGTACCGGACTGATAACTGTCTGCACAATCTAGCTATTTTCATGCTAATTACTGTCCTCTTCAAACCAAAACCTGAAGCTGTTTTGCAGTCCTTCTGAAGAGCGAATTAAGGTCTCTGTGTAGGAAATTTATTCCAGAGCAAGTTTCTTATATTTTAAATAGTTACATATGAAAATAGGACTGCAAAAAGGAAGAAGGGCTAATTGAGATGGGTTAGAAACACAGACACTATAGTTCTTTACTATCTTTAACTATAATATTCTAAAAATATCACTGTGCCAGCATTTTAGATGAAGTCCTTAAAATGAACTCTGATGGCACTCCACAGCATTTCCCTGTCACCACAACTACGGATAAAAAATTTTCTCTCCAGCTAGCAATTTAGTGTTTAAAAAAAAAAAGGAAAAAAAAAAGAAGGAAAAAAAAAGCAGTTTGGGGGTTTGGTTTTGGTTGGTTGGTTTGTGTTGGTTTTTTTATAATATCTAAATAAAGAGTAAACTGTGACATTTATTTAAATCAAAGGCTTTAATTATAGCTGGCACACAGCCTCAGGCTGCCCGTGGCCATCTTTGGCCATTCTGTTCTCAATCACACTGATGCCTTCAGTGAATTGCTCCACGTTTGTGACAAAGCAAGCAGGAACATCATTTGAACCATTAACTAGATGGCCTAAACTAGCGAAAGACTCGGTAATTTATCAATGTCATCATAACCCAACACCCATTCTGGGCTCTTTCAGCATTAGCTCACAAGAGCTTACGGATGCTGCAGACATGTGAAAAGGAATCAGAAAATTTTAGAGTTTAAAAGCAAGGTTGAACCCTGGCCGGCACAAAGGGCTCAGGGGAAGAGGAAATTGCCAGGTTGGTGCTGCTTGGTGGTTTCAAAGTTTCTACAAAACCTTTCTGCAGCCACACGTGGCTGTGTGAGGCAAGAAGCTGACAAAGGCTCCTGGACAAGGCCTGGCAGGGATAAAGCTCTGCCTTGCTGCACCCCTACGGAGAAAGGTCGGCATTAGGAACAAAATATTTTCACTAAACTGGGAGATACAGCACAAAAAAGAGTTTGTGATGGTTTAAAATCTTTCTTCCTGAACATCCCAACTAAACTAATACAGTCGTATGCTTGGGAACTGAAATGTAGGACAACTAAAAATCTTTAAAAGTCAGGACAATTAATCATGTTCTACTGCCTGAACTGAGAAACAAACAAGCAGCAGGACATGAAAAATAAATCACAACTTTAATGTAAGATGATTCATGTTAATTATCAAGAAGCAAATGTGGTAAATGGGACTAGAAAGTTGGGTTTTTAAAAAAATCCTGTTCAACCTGATACTAGTCTTTAATGTTTACATTTTACTGTTTCTGTTTTAAGACTTTTTTTAATAATTACTTGCTGTTATACTTGCTGATGTTGTAATACTCAGAGACATCATGCAAAGAACAACCTAGCTGCCTGTTTACATAATGGGAACACACTGCAATCAGAATTTAATTTTAATGTGTTTCTCTTACACATTCTCCTAGAAGAAAACATAGTTCTACTAGTGAAACAATTAAAAATAATGGAAAATTACTATGGAACAGTGAATTTGTCATTCGATTTAAATATTTTTAATTAAAACTGGCACAGCTCCAGGCCAGAAAGGCTAACAGTTGTGAAAAATCCTTCTTTCACAAGTCCTGTCAAACAAAGTAAAAAAAAAAAAATCCTTGCTTTTCAGTTGCTTCCAAAACTTCATTCGATAAAAATTTACACTAAACAAAAGGAGTTGGAACTATCAAGGCAGATGAAACTACAAACATATCTGAGATGCATAAGGAAACATGGCCATTGCTTTGCACTACTACAATCACTGGTGCAAAGCAGCTGCTGTCCTGCAGACAAACATTAGATGGCACTTTGGAATTCAGCAGCTCCCAGAGAGTTGCAGAGCACATCCTTAACAGGTGAAGTGTGAGATGCGAATGTGAGGTACTTTTGATGACACAGAGAAAAAGCACATTTCTGCAAAGGTGTGCTTTTTGGAGCTGGAAGTTTATTTTCAACCTGCACATGTAAATCTATAAAACAGTATGTAATTAAGTTTTGAAAAGTCAATCATATAAAGAATAAAGTAATTCTTCCTCCAGACAGAGGGTCAGTTTCTCAGTCGCTGGGTTCACTTTTTCTTTTTTATTGAATCATTTGGAAACTACTTTTTAAACTAGACTCGCTGACAAAGTTTTATACAAATACTTCTCAGATAACACATCAGATTTGGAGGGGATTCAGCTGCGTGCCAGCAGTTCTGAGCCCCAAATAACTCTGATAAGTGGGGTTTAAGTAGTTTGCTTATCAAATAAATCCCTTCTGGAAAGAACTGCACAGCTTCTAATTCAGCTGGTCAAAGCTTCTTAGTTGTTGTTGAAATTGATACTATTGTTCCCATTCACTTGTATCTGTGTTTTTACCATCTAAGGCCTTAAATGAAGACTGAAGAATAATCACAAGGGTGAGACCAGTCAAGAAATAAAAGAAGAGGGAAATGTAAATTCTTGCTAGAATACTACTTGAGTCCATTTTCAGAGTCTATCATATGACAAATACCATACAAAGTATTGCTTTTTTTTTTTCTTCTTCTTTTTTTTCTTTTTCTTTCCCCTTGGCTTCTGCTGTGGAACTCCTCCTGCAATACGTGAAGCAGCCTCTGGGATTTCCTTTGGAGTTTGGGTCATCCCAGCAGAAAGGCAAACAGCAGGAGCTCCTCGGTGCTGCCATGCCACTCTGTCACTTGGCGCAGTCTCTGCCTGACACCTGCAGTAAATCCAGGAGAGCTCCTGCTCTGCCCCAAGGCAGCTGCAGGGCTTTGGGCCCAGGAGCACCAGCTCCTGCTTCAGCTTCCAGTCTGGCTCAGCTCTCAGGCCCTGGCTCTCTAAACCAGGAGCCGATGCCTTCACAGATACGGGACAACGTCCATAAAAAAGGCACTCAAAGCTCCAACCTCTGAGCGAAATTCAATTATTATCATGTTCAACGGAGGAGAACCCAGGGGGAAGCTGGTAACGCATTTCCCTGAAATGCAGCTGAGTAATGGCTGCTGGTGCAGTTCCTAACTGCTGGGATGCAAAGGTACTGCAAGTATCTCTGAGCTCACTCTGAATTCTGATCTAAGAACTCATTGTCTCATGGGAATCATATTCCAAAACCTTCCTCCTCCTTTCCCCCCCGGAGCCTTTGAATAGTTGCACATATGCAGAAGCTGCAACCTGACCCAGGTCACTTCTAGAAGCTCAGTAACTCTGCTCACACAGAATTTGCAGGGCCAGGCTGAGGGCAGAGCGATGCCCCTGTAACTCCCAGGGAGCTGCAGGCCGAAGGAACACGAGGAAAGTGCAATTTGTTCCAGAGCAAGGGGAGCTGGGCAGGGCCAGCAGCGGATCGGGCGTGAGGTGACTGACACCACACCATGCTGTGCCCCACAAGCAGAATGGACATTTCTGTGGCTTCCACTGGGTCTATAAAGGAATAAGGATTATCCCTGCAAGTTCTTTCAACATTTTGCTACCTCTCAGTACTGGCAGAAGGAGAACATCCATGGGTTAACTACCAATGAGTTTTTTCCTTGGTATTTGGCAATGTAGCAGGAAATATAGTATTGTAAAACCAGGGAGCTGTCACGAACTGACAGCATTGTTGTCTGCACCTGACCTTACCTGTAAGGCAAAAAAACCCCAAATTTTCCATGCTGTCAGTCCCTTTATATGAGCACAAATATGTTATATAACACAGAAAGCCAAAAGGCACTACAAACTCAAACTAATTACATAGACCTTTCCACGCAAAGATGGAACTGCATTCTGTATGAGATGCAGAAGAGAGAAAAGGCAAGCTGAAGATTCAGTGAAGCTCAGAACCCATTTCTGCTTCTCCTCTGGATATGTTTAAATATATATACAATATTAAAGCACCCATTATATACAATATTAATGCACCCATGTTCTTGCTATCAAAGCACTGGAAACATTCTCTATATTCTAGCAGTCTGCACTATGTCTGTGTAGAGCAGAGAATCTTAAATAAAAGTAATGAAATACAGACAGAAGCACTATTGTTGCCAGGCTGACTCAGAAAGGTTAACTTGATGGTATTTTCTTAGGAAAGCAATTTGAACTAATCTTCTTGTATTTTTTTTTTAATTCTCACCATGTGTTCTGGTGTGCTTTAGAGTTCACCTTTTATTTGAAAATAACCCTCAGTTCACTAAATGTCATTTTTGGCAGAAGTCACAGGTACCTCAGATTAACATAAAGACTGAAGAATATTGGTACTTAATTAGGGCTTTAAAATACCTGCCTAAAAATTTTTTTAAAAGTCCAATGTGGTTGTTTGTTTTCAAGCAGGTGTTATTTCTCTGGAACATAAGCTGATATAAAAATGATCCAAACTGTAACTATGAAAACATTCTGTACCTTTTTTCCATAAGCTAATTTTTCTTGAACAGCTATAATCATATTTGCAAAGTGAATCTAAAAAAAATAATTTTATTAACTTGGTTGATTTTTTAATATAAGAACACCCAATTGGGAACCTAAAAGAATCCAAATAAAAGTCAAATGTAATAAATTTTTAATTATTGGATGATTTTTTGAGTGTGAAGACTTCTCAGATCAACCCATGTCACTTCTTACAGGCATGTAAGAGTCAATATATCTGATAAATAAAACCCAGCACCACCATGTAAGGGGCTGATTTCTGTTATTTGTACTATGTGAGATTGGGCAATTCCTACAGCTTTCCCACCCTTAAGAAGGGGGTTTATACCTTTTCCTGACAGGAACCCCTCTCAAATCCCTATAGGGCGCTACAGAATCTCTGAAGTCAAAGTATTGTTACAGTGCTTTTGCTGGCAACAAGAGCTCACTGAATGCTGTTCTTTATTTTGGTTATGCAACATTAACAGGAATGGAAGTTGTCACCACATACTGATGGGAAACAATCTTTGAATGCAAACCTTGTTCAGCTCCCCAGATGATCAGATTTGACAGAGCTTCTCTGAAACCCATGGAGCCATGCCAGTTTAAACCAAGTCAGGATATAGCCCTCTGTTTAATAAGTATCACATGTCTAATGCTTTAATACAAGTGTATATGCATATATATTATATCTATATATGAGAATATCCATTATTATTAGTAAGTTATGTTCTGTGGTGGTAATACTGTGCCAGCCTGTCATAGCACATACTCCACTCAGGCACATCTGTACCTCCTTCCTGCCCAACTTCAGTTCCCACTGTGAAGAGCAGCAGAAGGCTGATTTGGAAAGAATTTAAATAAAACCAGGTACATAAAACTAAATACTTCATACATTAAGAGCATTGAGAATTCTCAAGACTTGTAAAGAACATTATCAACTACATATCTGAAAGAAGAGACACGACGGGTGCTACTCACCAGTGACTTACTAGACTGTGCCTGCCCTGGAAAAACAGATCAAAAGGCAAAGACTGCCAAGACTCCCGCATCCTGAAATACTGTAATCACCAATGTACATGATTTACCTCAGAAGTCAGAGAAGCAAACACAAATACACATGAACAGACTGCTCTTCTGTCTTTAATACAAGCAGAATGTCACTTCCAAAACCCAAGAGCAGTGACCAGCCACGTGGCTCCCACCACTCAAGGCCACAGACAGTCAAGAACACCATTAAAACCTGCAGTGAGTTTGAGGAGATTTTATTACTCTGATAAAAGATCTGTGACCAAAATTTCATTAAATGTTACATTTTCCAGACTAATGCCAAGGTTTTCACTGTGTAACTAATGACCTTTTGTCCGGAGGGTTCTTAGTTTGAAAGAGCACTTTATTTGACCACTTCAGATTCTGCAGTAACAGATGTATAAAGCTGCATATCTTCCCGAAGTTCTCAAGTTGAAACACTCTAATTCATGTCACTGGCTGCACACTCAGCAACAAACTCTAATTGCAGCTACAGTAGAAGCCTGGGGAAGCTGGACAGAGGAGAAGTTACATTTACCCACGGTTCAAGTGCATTCAGCACAAAAAGCACTTTTGTCCCAGTTCAGCCCGTTCACCAGTATCTGTGTGGGTTAAAGCTGCCTGTCCCTACGGCAGGAGCTGCTCCCAGCCTCCAGCAGGATCAGGGATGGGTACAAACCTCTTCAGAGCCTGGAGGCTTGGCAGGCACTGCCTTCTGCAGTGGGCTAGGAAAACACAAATGCCTTGGCCACTGCCTGGATAAAAGACTAATTTAACATTAACTAATGTTAATGGGAGACATTTCAACAACAGTTAGGACCTCTCATTGTGAGGACAGTATTTCCCAGAAATGACTCTTCTGAGAAAGCTTCCTCTTAAAGAATAATCTCTGCTATTTCTAGCCAATATCTGAACAAACCAGTAATGTTTTGTTTAGATTGTTCAAGTAATCAACCTCTCCCATTAAAACATTTTAAAGTTAATTTTTAGAAAAAAATATCCACGCTTAATGCAAAATCAAAAAGCCTATGCATGCATTTTTTGGCAATTACAGTACATCCCTGACTGCATTTGCAGATCTGGTATTTCTCTTTAAGGGCCAAAAGACACAATGGTATTTGTGAGAAAAAGTCACCAGAGTTCATATGTTCCATTCCAGTATTTGAAATTCACACTGAACAGGCAGAACTCACCAGAAAGTGGCTAACTGGGCTGTCTAGAACAAGGAGTTATTGTTATGGAACGAGTTTAAAGCTGCTATTAAATTAAAAAAAAAAAATTAAAAATTAAAATAACAGTTCCAGAATTCATTAACTCAAATCAGTTTTTTTGTTAAGACCTTGATTTTGTCTTATGAGGACTTCAGAAAACTTTTACACTCCTGGCATGTTGCCCACATATATACTACTTTTCCTTGTCTAAAATGAAAAGGGGAAAAAAGGCCTAATTTTTTCTATTCTAAGGAGTAAGGGTAGGATTGTATATTTAAAAAAAAAAGTTGTGAGAGAGAATCTATTTACAAAGCCCTGACTCTATACACTTCCCTAACAAATCCCTTTGACAGATTCCACTTTGACAAACAAACAACACGGAAAACTGATGCCTGGTTGTGAAGATCATTAAAGATTATTTGTCACTCTCATAAAATGGAGCTAACCCTCATTTCTTTTGTCCAAATTCTGCACAGAATAAGTAGATTATGTATAATCAGCACACAAGTTCCAAATGGAAAAGCTGCTACTTGAGTGAGTTTGCAATATTTCTAATAACAAACAGTTGAATGGGGTGATCTGCAGCACTCAGCCAGTGCTCACTGAAAGCCTCACAGAGGTAGAATTTTCTACAGGAATTCTCTACAGGCTGGGAGCAATCCCCACACACAGCAGAGCCTTTTGCTTTGTGTACTCTGCACAATCAAATGCGACACGGAACACTAGAGATGAAAAGATTAAATATTCTGTATAAGACTGAATGTACAGCTTTCATCCTTCAGTTAAATAGTATTTAATTCCAGTAAGTCAGGGAGGAATTTGGCCCTTGGTATATTTTATGAAAATTCACACAACTAGCCTTACATTGATTCTTAACTGTGCGTATTTAGCTATTTAACCATTTTATTTCATATATAAGGTGCTCTAAAAACCTCAGTGCTAATTATCAATGAATTAAAGCTCCCCTCACCCAGTAGCAGCGAGCTGAGCATACGCAGATTCAGTCTGGGGTCACAGGGGCTGTTTCTCCATAAGTCACGTAGAGCCCAGTAACTTTAAACTCTTTTATTAAGTTTTCTTGGAAGTGGTTAGACCTTACGCCATTACACTGTAGAAAACTCATGCCTCATCAGTTTTTTGGATAAGGAATTTCATTCTGAAGCTATTAATCAGGCACTTTGCACAAAGTCATTCAGAAAAGTGAAGGTGAACTTGTCCTTTTCCTATAAAAAATACGTAAGCACATCTCCCCTCTCCCAGGCCAGCTGCTCATCAGAGGATAACCACCTACAGCTCCTACCAGAGATGGTCACAGACTTTTAGCCTAACCACTGCAGGCTGCTCCTTTCACATGGAATCCCAAATTCAAGCATCTGCCTGTACAAAAACATGGCAGCTGTTACTAGAAAAGCAGTGCTAACATAATGTGAGGTAAATTCTGCCTCAGTACAGCTCAATGCAAGTATAATTGTAAAACAGTCTGGTATAACTGGGAAACAACTTTCAGAATCCCCACAGCCCAGAGTTTCCTTCTGAACTGAACAATGTTTTCTTAGGAAACAGACCTTCACAAATGGTACTATTGCTTCTGCATGACTTACCTTGTGTGCCAGAGAGGTTTGAGAGCTGAAGTAATTTAGAGGCATAAGTAGTTTGTCATCGCACATTTAAACAGTTAAAGAATGTGTATCAAGCAAAACAATATTTGGAAATCTAAAGCTACCCACAAAGCCAGTTTGCATCATTAAAATAGTCCATCGATTCACTGCACATGAGAAACAAATTATGAAGTCCTCCGTACACAAACAATAAGGCTTTGCAGGAGGGAAATCCCTGCTTTTCATGCTGCTCCCTCTATTCAAAGTCCAGCTATTTCTAATGGAAATTTTCTTTGCTATGGAGATTATGATTCAGCCTTCTTTTACAATCACCAGCACATCACCAGACTTACAGCAAGTGCACAGATTAGAGCAGAGTATGAAGATCCCTCCTTAGGGTTTTTACTCGAGTACGCACATACTTTTAAAAGCATCCCACGGGCTAAGGAGGAAGAACAGCTCCCAAGGCAAGGCTCGGAAGGCCGAGCCGACTCCACGAAGCACACGCACCGCGCCCCAGCTCCGGGCTGTCAGGAGACAAGCCCGCACTAATGGAACGCTGCCGACACGCCATGCGCCGGCTGTCTGGAATGGGACACTGCGCTAGGGGTGGACTCCGGCGGGAGTGAAAGGAGCAGGCTGTTACCTGCAGTACGAGCTGCTGCCAGGCGGTTGCCAGCGGCTGACCATTGCCAATGTTGCAAATGCTCATTCGGTCTGCGGGCTGATTGGCACGCTCGAGTTGCAAGGAGACATTGCGCCGCTCTTCCTCAAGTGCGCGGGTGAGCCGCTCGAAACGAGCCTCTTGCTCTTTAACAGAAGCCAAAATGCTGGCAGCAGACCTGATATCATAGTCATCCATGACTGCTGTCAAACGCTTCCTGCCTGTTAACTGACCAGGGCAAATGGAAAGGATTAGGTAAAGGGTGGGGAGGGCACGGGTCAGAGGTTAAAGATAAAAATGCACATCGTTAGTCACCTTGCTAAAATACTGATTGCTCTAAGAAGCAAACTGCAGTGCTCTTTGAAAAGCATATGTATTTCCATACACTTATCTGATTTTAAATTAAAAGTAATTAATCTAAGACTTTCCTTTTTTAAAAACAAAATACGCTCACCTTTGAGAGAATTTGTATTGAATTCCTTTGATCTTTTTGCTAAAACTGCTCTGACAGGGGTTTTCATACCTCTTGCAGAGCTAATTTCACTGTGCAAATAATAATGTACTTAAAAGAAATTCATTTTAAAAGATATAGCTTTAGAGGGAATGAGGAACATTCTCACTACAGAGGCATGGAGTTTTTGTCTTTAACAGCATAAGTGAGAAGTTTCACTTTTTTTAAGGACAGAAACTCCATGGTAGAAGAAAAGAGTTGTGTCCATTTTTCCACCCCCCCCCCCAACTTAACAGACAGCAGCTGAAAACAGTATTCATGTTTAAATTACAGCAGCACACTGTAACATGAAAAACATTTTTAAATGCAGAGTGTGCAATTGCAGTTGAAATGCTGGATGATTTCAGTCAATGAAACAGTCCTTCATGCAGCCGTTTGCTAATAATGCAAATGAAAAAGCAAACATCTTCCATGGAAAACACACAGGACTGCTTGTCTTTCAATGCAGAAAAAGGAACTCAGAAACCAACTAGGTGGGTTAGAACTTCTGCCTTATGTCTTCTCTAGCAGGATTATGAAACAACCCATTTAAAACTATATCTCCACCTGTATGGTGCCTGCAGTAAAACTCCCCACTAATTCCACAGATCTATGACCTGAACACCATTTAAAACATTTTATGAGTATGAAATCAGCAATATAAGCGTAAAAAATGGCCTCCACAGAATCATTCCTTAAAGTTAAACAAGTAACCCTTTACTACTGAAGTACTTAAAGCATCTCCAGGACTACCGGAGGCAGAACGGTCTCAAACTCCTGTAGTTCAAGAACTGTTCACGATCCGTGCTGAGAGTTAAGTCCTGATAAACTGTCCCTTGATTTGCTGCCAAGGATTCTTTGTCTTCCATCTATCAACAAGGATTTCCATGAGCACAGATAGTTCCCTGCTTCCTGATGCTCTGCAATTCATCGTTCAGTGCCTGCAGATGATGCACACTCTTGACTGATCCATTTTCCATGACTCTTATATTTATCAGGTCTCTCTCCTGTGCAGATTCTTTGGTAGCTCATAATAACGTGGTCATAATAGCTCTATGTTGCCAAAGAGGAGTATTAGTCGTGATTAAGCTGCATGTTTTTACAGTTCGTTGGGACCTCCTCAGTAGCTCACAGTCTCCTTTCTTTTGTCATATATGGTTGAAATCACCCAACGAGCCATAAAGACAGTGGGGCAGAAGAAGCAGATCCAAATCCAATGACATACACCCTGATTTCATGGGGAATAACCTGCCACTAGCTCTGTGTTCACTGTTAACCCTTAGAGAGCTGCTGTGGAAAGGAATATTATAAAATCATGTTGGGAACAGTGTAAGGATTATCATGTATTAATCTGATAATGCTTCCTTATAACAAAGACCTGAGCCTTTCATGTTTGCAGACCAGTAGGCAGAAGTGACTTTTCTCATTTATGCATTGATTTAACTTCTATTGAACTTCTGAAAGAAAACCAAAAAAACCACCAAAGGGTTTTCAGATGTCACAGACTAGTTAAATACAGACCGAGCTGCCAACTTCTGAGACCTTCCAATAGATTATTAAAAGTCTATAAAACCTTCAGAGAGTACATTGGTTTCTGCAAAGGAGAATCATAACCCTCTAAAAGGATAATATGATTCATGGGAAGTCACAGGAAGACTCACCTGCTCTATCTCAGCATGATTTAGCCCTGGCACAGCTAGACATGAACACAGCCAGACTTTCTGGACCTCAGCTGGCTTGTGTGCAGCCAAGCTCCTTCTTTCTGCTTTTGTGCTTCCCTGCTTCTGCACAGATGGAGCCAGCTCTGTTTGCTGTCACTACTCCCAGGAGTGCAGGCATGCTCACAGACTCCTTGGAGTGTGAACGAAGTGGGACTGCAGAGACCCAGGCACAGGTCACATTCTGGAAGAAATGTATTGGGGGGTGGGGTGTGGCATTTCTAACCATACATTCCTAAAGACAGCCCTGGGTTACTGATCATCACTGCCCCCATGCTAGAGCAGATCAACAGCCTGGCTGCCACAGACCCAAATACACCTCATGAGGGGATATTCCAGGCCCAAGAAGAGCCAGGCTCAGTCAGGGATAAAAAATGGAGCCAGGCTCCTTGGAGGTGCTGCAGAGCAGGAACTCAGTCCTCCTCAGTCCCTCCCCTCAGGAGTCCAGCTCTCAGGAACTGTCTGCAGCTAAAACTGATTTTTCTCACATGCAACCATGATATGACACAAAGTCATCTCCTGGGGCTCCCACGGGCTGGATATGTCTGTGGACCAATTTCAAAAAGTAAATCCAGTAAAGACGTAGAAAGAAGATGACAAAATATTATCTACAGTAACTAAATTTAACACAAGCAGGTTTCTTGTAGAACATACAATGCTAGTTTCTGTTCTAAGGAAAAGCATTAGCAGGAAAAATCAAGAAGTCCCTCTTCAGAAGCCGTTACAGCTTTAATAATAAAAATCAAGTTGATGTCTGAGCTGATATATAACTTTCAAGTCACATCCTAAGAATGTGACAAAGATCCCATTCAGGAAATCCTTAATGAGATATAAGCCCTTGATGCCACACATAAGAAAACGTATAAAATTTGTGTTCTATAAATGGTACAAATCTTTAGAGAGATCTCCCTGCAGAAAGTATAGTGTTAAACTCATTATAACCATAAATATTGTGCTTCTTTTCTCTTTCTGAAGAAAAACACTGGCAGAAAATAAACTGTATAAAGTGTCAGATGTATAATTAGTGACTGTAAAAATCCTAATTGCTATGCACAAACAGCAGTAGGACCAATAACTGCCTTTTAAGACCTGTTGGACGAAGACAGACTTCTGCATTTCAAATTTTTTATTAGCAGATAAATACTTGCTTGCTGTTGATTGCACCCCTAATTATTTACCCAGGGTTTCAACAATTTACATTATCAGCAGTCTAGACTGGAGGAGAAAAATAAAAGTACTGACTCATGAGTCAGTTACTCAGGTTGCCGCTTGCAATTTGCTACCATTTATAAGTAAATTAAAGTGCACTGAAAAGGGTATCAATAAATGAAAATATTAGACCCAGAGCAGCCAGGTAAAAATTATTCCTTAGGCTGCATTTCTAAACACAGCAAACAGTTGCCTACAGAGTATCAAAGGCTACGCTGACAGCAGCAAATCTCTCTCCTGCCTACGTGACTCTAAATACATTAGTGCTGCACTAGAGTGAGAGCACAGTAAGACGTGTTTATTCTGACTGTTCCACTAAAGCATCAGAAGGCCCCTTCTAAGCCAGTACAGCCTGAGGGCTCACTGAGGATGAAAATCACCCCAGTGCAAAGGGCCAAAACAGGGGTCCCGCTTATTGCTGGGGAGCTCTCACCCGAGTCTGAGGCTCTTGGAAACACTGCCAAAACTCCAAGGGTCACTTGGTGCTCCATAAAATACCTGAGTCGACTCTGCATGCTAATTTTGCTATTACAGGATGTAACTGATAGTCAGGAGCTTTTAAAGAGCCATTCAGATTAAGAGGGGTCAAGTTCTGTGAGATTTGGGCACCTAAATCCTAACAGACAAGGAGAACCTCAAATCCCCAGTACTTCAAAGTCCTGTGTGTTCCTAAGGAGACAGGGTCTGTGAGTGAGCTGCGTCTGCAGAGCGGTATCCACCTGCCAGAGACAGGGACATGGCAGAGGCTTCTCTCAGCTGCAGAGGAAGGGGCTCTCAGGGATTCCTCTCATCCTTGATACCTTGATGCCTGAGCTCAGCTGCCCCACTACTGTTCTATCCAAAACCAGTCCAAGTCTATCGGTCCTGCTGGCATCTTCTATAAGCATCAAGAAGCTCGTTCATGGAGCTGCTCAGCAGCTGTCGCAGCAAACACGAAGGCCTGTGAGTGTGCATGGAAACAGCAGCTTTGTGCTTCTCCAGGGAAGAAAACCAGCATAATAAAAGCAAAAATGGGGTTTAAACAATCTATGGAACTGAAGCGTAACACATGCTAATAATGACATTCTCAGCCTCAAGTGCCATGAGAGATGAGCAGCGTAACAGGACTGTTGTCCCCCATGCGACACCAGAGAGCATGCAGAGAAAACAGAGCCATACACACCTAGTGAGGTACCGGTGTCTGAGGGTTAGAGCTGCTGGGACATCACCCACTAAGACTAGAACAGGATAGACAAAGCAGGAGAGCAGCCTCAAGGAGAATCAGCTACAAGAGAGAGGAAAGAGAGAGAGACAGAGTTAGTTAATAAGGTATTATAGCCTCTTCTATATGTAGTCGGCTCTCAGGGTCTTCTCACTGTGTTGAAGAAATTATTCATTAAGCTGTTTTCCTCCTAGCTTGTAGAAAAAGAAATTATATTCAGAGAATTCCATCTTGAGACTCCTAAGGAAAAAAAAATCCCACCCTGATGAATACAATTAATTATCAGTGATCAATACTCACATGTTCCTGTGAGATTTACTGTTAATGTCCCAAATCAGGGAAAACTCTAGACTGGAAGGAGGATGATGGAATGTTGCCAAGCTGGATATTGTAGCCAGGCAATTTAAAACACAGAAACCTAAAAGGACGGTCTCAGAAATGAGAGCTGTTCTTTAGGCACACAACTTTAGGCCCCTGTCAGATGAACAAGCCCTAAAGGACTGAAGATAATTTCACATATCCCTGTTAGAGGGGACATCCATTTGTAAGAGATGCACAGAGCACAATGGCCTGTTCTCCCTGTCTGTATGTGTACCTACCTGATCCTGTATGAAACCAAAACGAAAGAAGCTTTTGGAATATCAGGTCAACTGTGTAGCTCAGTAAATCCCTGATTTATCTTGTCTGAAAACATTTATCATTGGAACTTCTCTGGATCAGCAGCTGCCAATTTAGTCCCTGTTTTTGCTGGAGAATGTACAGAACAGAACCCATTTGTCAAAGGAATGGTTCTGAGAGGCAGCACTACCACATCAAAAATGCTGCAACCACATGGCACAAAATGCGGAGCCAGTACAAACTCACACTGCTCACAAATGTTTTAGAACATTTTCAAAGAGGAAAGTTGCCCTGGCAGATTTTATGCTTGACCAGGTATTGTCTACCTTCCTGAAGCCAGCATAAACACAATTCCTTGTGTTTCAGCCAAATTTCCAGAAATATGATCCTTTCTTCACATGGATCCAACCTTAAAGGGCACAGAACCACCATGCCCGAAATCTCATTTTTTCCTAAACTAATAGAAGTATATTCTATGCTCAAAACTTATACAGCTGTAACAAAACTGTGCCTAAGTATGTCCAAAGATGAAAGTCAGGAGGCAGAGTGAAACCCTAATTCTCAAGTAAATGACCAGACAGTAAATTAAACATAACTTCTAGAGATAAAAGAGTAACATATATATATATATAAAATACATATAATACATTCCAAATAAACTGCTGCTCAGACCTTATGCTGAACCTTATGCTGAAATCTATCTTGCCTGGGTCCTCTCACTGCTGTGGTTGACTGAGTTCTAATTTGACCCTTACGTGACAACCTCCAGCAATGAATAGCAATGAGGAGTTCACAAAGAAAGCTGTTTCAATATAGTTCTCTGGTAGGCACAGACAGACATACTGTGCTGGTGTCAAAAGAAACAACAAAAAAGCTGGTCAGGGGTTTTGTGTCCCTTTGGATAGAGGCAGTCTGTGAAACAAGGTTTAAAATGGGGAATGAAGGAGGGCAGAGGAAATGGTACCCAAAGGAGGAACTCTGCATCTTAAGGACATTGCAATGAATGCTGCAGTTCACCACTTCCATTGCTGTCAACATGCAGTATTTGAGCTTTGACATCAGTAGGGAATTTCATCTGATCATCCAGCGGGAATAATTCTGGATGAATAAATAAATAAATAAATCCTGCAAAGAAATTTGCAGCATACCATACTATCAACTGGGTTAAGCACCATCAACAAAAGCATCCAAACATATGCTTGTAAAGGCAATACAGTTTTAACATTTA
The DNA here is from genome assembly GCA_013396955.1 of Regulus satrapa. Taxonomy (NCBI): domain Eukaryota; kingdom Metazoa; phylum Chordata; class Aves; order Passeriformes; family Regulidae; genus Regulus; species Regulus satrapa. The sequence goes on along the minus strand of VWZN01010525.1, from coordinate 91,414 downwards.
ATTCACTATAAAGTGGCTCTGGTCAATAACACCGCAGCATCTCCAATCTTACCAAAATGGTTCCCAGTCCATTCAAAAAGAAATAACTTAATTAACCTTTTAGTTAAGGCACTGAAATTGTACTGCAGTACCTCAGAAAATATACCGTTCTCAGCAAAAAAAAAAAAAACCAAAACCCCAAATAAAACACCGAAGAGTATTTTCTAAAATCTAATTCAATCTCTTATAATAATCACTGCGTATTTAAATGACACCAGTCTCCTTTCTACAGCTTCCCTTTGACAAAGACTCCTCACTTCAGCACTTTGCTGCTAGTTTTTCAGGTTTTCCTTCCAAAATTTCATGAAGTGTTTTCAGAGCTTGCTGATAGAGTGTGTCTACATAGCTTTACAATTATGCTGTAGCTCTCTTTCTCCAGTAAGGGACATTTCAAGTGCTACACTCTTCTTCCAAATGGAAAGGAAAATAAATTATGGAAATAGGGAACATCTTTCTCCCAACTGCATATACATAATACCATAAATAATTCAGTTTAATGCTCTGAAGTTCAAATTAAAATATTTTTACAAGGGCAATTTTACAAGTAAATGCTTTAGCCTTTACTCAGTGTAAAAAAAAAAAAAATCAATTTCTTCCTAAAATTTGTCATTTATAGAGCAGAACAGCAAAGAGCACCTTTCTGAAGTAGAGCTGTCTGGGACCTAAGGACTTGTCTACACTGAATAAGCTGAACTCCTCCATCATAGCACTCATTATGCCACACTTCCTTCGGAGATCAGTGTTTGTGTTAATTAAGCATGAAACAGCACAGCAAAATGGCAGCATATTACTTCACACCTACTAAGTGTCCACACTAAGGTTTAATGGGGTATGTGATAGTCTATAAATTCACACTCTGCACTGTAAATTCTCAGTGTAAACAAACACTCCCAAAATTTTTCCAAACAAGTGTCTAGGTGGAATAGTTTTTGTAAAAATCTTGTAAATACCAAAAGACTGAACAAGGCAGAGATGGTTTTTCATGAAAAAAAACAGAATGTTTTGATTATTTCAGCAATTCTATTTGTTTAACACTATACCTTATAACAATCAGATGTGTGTTTACGTACTGCCAGAAACTTTTTGCATTTCCCCTTATAGTTTTTAGATATAATTATACAGTTATAGAAATAAAATGTAACTTGAAAATCAAAGCTAGAATGAACAAGATCACCCTTTACAATCTCTCTTGGAATATGAATAGTAAATTTGCTGCATCTCAAGCCTCTGACACCTCTTCTCCTGCCTTGGAACTTGCCAGACATGATTGCTACAGCTTGATTAGTCCACAGGCCGATCACTTTAACACCCCAGAACACATGTCCTTGCATACTAAAGCTGCTGTGTGCCATCGATTTTTCAAAGGTCTCCCCTACTGAAATCAATAAGGAGCTCTGCTTAAAAATGGATTGCACTTTGTGGTCCCTTTCTGAGTTGTGGATATCCAGGCTTCCAAGTATTCTCAGAGCTGCCTTTAGCAGCAGCTCCATATCCCCACTTCCTCTGACCCCACCTGATGCTAGCCCACATCAGGAGACCCTTAAGCCACAGATCACTCCAAGCACAAGCAGGCAGCAGACAATCCCACCACAACCACCTCCCTACAACAACGTCTAACAAGCAGCAAAGGAAAACCCCTCCGACAGCCTGTGGGACTGTTAAACAGCATCAGGCCTTCAATTAACCATGGAGGCTGCAACATTTCCAAGAGAAATTACTCCCTTACTGTAGAGCTTCCCTTCTAAGCAGAGCCACCCAGAATCAATACATCTGTTCTCAGAACAGGGCTATTTCAATGAGAAAGAGAAAAAGATAAAGATCAAAAGCAGCACACTTGATAAGTCCAGTCTGTCCCTCTTTGCCATGCATTTTAAAGCTTGGCTTCATTAATTCACAACCCAATCTGGCTGCAAATAAACCAAATATATAAACACACTGTTAAAACCTCATACAATCACTCCCACAGAACACTTAAAAGGTTTCATGTAACAACATACAAGAATCCTCATTTTTCTTGTCTCTTAGGTATTTAGAGTTTTGATATAAGGGCTTTCATTTTAAGAGAAATGCTACTGCCAGGAATGTGACTGAAACTGCCTCTGTGTGGGGAACCCCAGCTGAGAACAGCTCTGTATTTATGAGCATGAAATCTCTACAAAACACAGGAACAAGAGGCAGCAGCAGCTCCCAAAGGCAGGCCAGTTTGTCATGGGTGAAACAGCAACTGAAACATTACAGCAAGGCTGGAAAACCCTGCAGAAGCTCATAATAACTCTTTCATAAGAGATACTATTGTGCTCTCATCAAGCAGATAAATAACAAAGTGGTAAGGAACAAAGCTGAGGTCAGCTCTGCAGTCGGGCAGCCCAACAGCTCCACCCATTCCCAGTGCCCCCAGAAGGCATCAGGCAGCATGTTTAGGCAGCATGTTCAAACTAAGAGCCATCAGGTAGAAAATTGTGCTTTCACTACACATTTTGAGAGGAAAAAATTCAACTGTGACCTATAGAACAGTGAGTGTTTAAACTCAGCAACAGATGTGTCAAATGACTTATCCCAACCATGAGGAGTTAATTGATGCTATAAATAGCACTCTGCAGACAAAAAAAAAAATCAATCCACTTAATTCTAGTATCCAAAGAACAGAGTCTAGCTCTGCTTATCAGTAAAACTATTTTCCTTTAAAGAAGTGGGGTTGGATGTTTTACATGTAGATTAACACAGAGAGATAATTTGATTTCAGGCTATTGAGAGATTTCCTTCCTTTTATGTTTCAGAAGAACAGGGCTGCATGCAGCTAAATGAGATCCATAGATTACAGTAGAAGAAAGGCCAATAAAACTGCACAGCTACATTTCTGGGTAATAAATGCTTTTTAATTCTAGGGCTCCAGTCCTGAGGTTTATGAGGGCATTTCCAAATACTACTTTGAAGATTAATGCAAAGAAGTGCATAAAATAAAAACAGATTCTTTAACCCATCTGAATCAATTATTTAGTATCTCCCATAGCATTTTATACCAATAAATAAACTGGCACTGCTAGGAAAAAAATGCACAGGTATCAAGTGTTCAGAGCGAGCCTCTTCCCTGTGGTTTTCACCTGCTTTCAGGAGAAAAACAAAAGCAAAACCCTTCAGCTGTTTTCCAGAACATGGGTCTTGCTTACCTCTCAGAACCACATCCAGTGGATTGTGTGGCTGCTCAACTGCTCCACCAGGGAACTGAAAACACCAGTTTAAACAGGAAAGAACATAATGTCAGTGTTCCTGTTTAATTCTTGAAGCTACTCAATCAAAATAATTTCATTAGTTGCTTACCAACCAATCTCACTGCATTACTCTCCCATATTTCAACCTCTCTCATTAAAAACAATCAGATTTCCACTTAATGTTGCTTTAAACCAGGAACAGTATCAATGAAGAGATTAAAGCAATACAAAGACAGAAGAAACAGAATAAGGCCCACTAGCTTTAATTCTCTCCAGTAACATCTGTGTCATTCTAAATCCAGGATTTTTTTCACCAAGCTACATTTGGAAGCCTCAGGCAGTAAGTAAATGTACTCTGTTTAGACCAAAACTGTAGATCTGCTTTCTGCAATGGCATGTGCAAGCACACCCTTCACTGTTTTGGTATCTGTAAGTTTAAAATGCAATCCAAGTTCATTTTACCCTTGTAAGTTTCGGGTGCAATCCAAGTTTGTGCTGATTAACACCACAGCTTTTTAGTATTACAAGGCAAACATGCATTTGAGAACTAATAAATAATTTCTGAGCAAAATAAAAGCATTTAACTCATCTGCTGTCTTGAATAATCATTCAGGTTCATGCATAAACATAAAGACAGGAAAAACAGATACATTTTAATGAAAGTTCCTGGAGAAAGTCATCACTCTATATGATGGATTTTAGCATGTAACGTCTCTCAACAGAACAATCTTTGTTACACACTGCACAAAGGTGCTGCTCCAGAGGTGGGGCCTGGTTGAGGGGCAGAAGCATTGCCACAAGAACAACTCCCCTGTTTCCAGGTGCAAGGTGCTGGTGAATTTTCAGGGTAGAAATCCCTGCCCATGAGAAGCACTTCTTATTCTATTAGCCAAGCATCCTGGCTTCCGTGGGGTTAAACTGGCAACCAAAGCAGCCCCCAGAGAACAATATTCAGGACATGCCTGGTTCATATCAAGATGCCATAGTAACCCCATTGATTAGTCCAGACTCGAGCGTTCTTGGCTCGCTCAGATCTTCCCTCGCACGCAGAAGAAACGAGGTGCTGTGCTTGCACTGCTACATGCTACAGCCATACCCTGAGCAGAACTGCAAGATCCTTTTTGATGAGAAAAATTCGTATCTCTATTACGAGAGCTTTTTATTCCCTGATGTGTGGCTCCATCCAAATGCAATTTGGGTTGCCAGCAGAGCAGGGGTGTGCGGTATCCAGGCTGCTCTGCAGGTGGTGAGAGCCTGGCACAGCCTGGGGCTGGCCACACCAGCACCATACCCGACCTCCGGGGACCTCCCCGGCTCCACATCCCTCCTTCCCTGATGGAAAACCTGCTCTGAATCTGACCTGCTCAGAAACCTCCACTTCGACTGGTCAACTACCACATTTAAATTACATCTTCTGTGCTGAGCCTGACCCTGACCTGAAAATCAGCAGGGAGTGGGAAAAATATTGGATTTAGGGGGTCAATACCAACTGTCTTTTGGAGAAGTCATTTTCTTCCAGAGAGCTATAGTTAGCTCTAACCCTTTCCAAGCCTATCCTACATTTTCATCTTTGACTAAATCTTAATGCTTTTTGTAGTTTATATCCCCTATCAGGAATATTTCCCATTTCCAGGAACAAACTTATCACTAGTGCCTAATTACAGTCATTTGGAAGCAGAAATATTTCTTCCAAATCACTGAAGATCTGCTCCAAGAAACAACTTTCTATTCAAACATCCCTTTTTAACCATCCTGCTGATAACTGCTGAGTGGGAAAAATAACAATTTTGCTTTAACTTTCTACCCACTTCAAATGTTTAAAGCAAATTCCCTCTATTAAAATTAAAATCTTGCAGTGTATAAATAGGAATACATTTCAGCTATAATAAACGCATCTAACTAATTTCATTAAAACTATGAAAGTAACAGAGGCAAGTCCCAAACAATTCTGACACTAAATACGATGTAAACTCTGCTGAGAATCTTTCCTACAAACAGCTTTGAACTTTAAACGCACTATTTATTTTCAATATATTTTTTGCTTTGACATATATAAAAGGAAATATCTTTAACCAAAAAACAATCAAATTATAATGAAAAAAATGTAATAAATCAGTAACGGGTTATTCAGAGGATTATTTCTGATGAACGCTTAGCTAAAACTCTAACCCACCTACAATGAGAAAAATATAGCAGTACACAGAAGGGAGCAATATTTCAGGAAAATAAACAAGAGTACTTTAATATTTAATCCCATTATTCACTTTCAAGTCTCCCGATTTAGAACAGACACACTAAAGTATTGAGGTGAATTCAGAGCAGCTGAAAATGCTTACAGTCATCCTCTAAGGGACCAGAGGATTGGCTTTTGATTCCAGAAAGAATAAGATATAGCTAGCAGGGAGGGCATGGAGAGAGGAAAAAACATCCTGGGAGTCTGACCCTTCCTGCCTAGAGGAAGAAGCCCCACAGTTGAGAGACATCCCCTGCTCTGTCAGGGGCACGATGAAGTGATTGAGTATTCCCATGGGAGTAGGAAAGGGGAGAGATGGATCCAAGAAGGTGCAAAAGAGAGAACTGCCATCCCTGTTTTCCTCTTGTGTTTGAGCCCTGCCACTGCCTCTGCTCTGCACACAATGAGCACGGGGTCCTGTCCTAGGTCCAGCTTTAAGGGATATCACTGGGGTACTCCCTTCTTTCTGCTCCTCAGCCATTCTACCACGATGTTAAACAAATTTTAGCTGGCCTTCAATAGCATGCAAACAAAGGAATTTCTGAGGTGTAAAGACAGTTTAATAAAAGGACAGTGATTTAAGAACACACATAATGAAACAGTAACAAGACACTCAAGAGACTCAGTTGCAGAAACACTGTACCTTTTATAATCTTTCTTTCTTGTAGTGGCTTTTAAGATGGAAATTCTCCCTTGGTTTGATAATAACTCTGTAAGAGAAACAAAGAAAATAACAAAGATTTTTATTCTATCTGGGGAAAGTAGGAAGAGGGGATTATTTCTGAATAACTGATAACATTTACATAATACTGTGGAAATCTTTTATTTGTATCTCTCCTTGGTTCCCCTTCCCGAGTCATGCTGGTTTACAAAAAAGCATTAGCACCATCACCTGAAATCCCAGAGAACTGGAGTATTGAAAGTCAACTCTATTAAAAGATCCTCCTGATTTCTGTCCTAGGGCCACTCATATGTGCATAAATCACACATTCCTAAAATTCAAATTTAATCCAATATATACTTCATTCTCCATTAATTCCTAAATTTAAAAGCAAAAAATGTTTCCCTCATAAGCACGCACCAGAGCATTTTCAGTCATCCAGGTCTAAATGCCATCTAGTGGCTCTAAAAATGTCAACTGTGGTTCCACAGATACACCTCATCCCCTCTGACATTTTTTCTTCTAAAAGCAAGAAATAAGAGAAATTAGGGCAGGAAATTCACCAGAAAGAACTCAGTGCTTTTCAAAATCTCATTTTTTGTCAGAGCTTCATGCAGCATTCCCATTACAGCATTTCTTATCCTAGCAATTTCCTCAGTTAACCAGCAGGAACCTTTGTCTTGGCTCCCCACTCTGCTACTCTCTTTCTGAGAGCAAGAACATTTTGAGCAGTTGATTCCTGCAGATCGCACCTGCTGGGTGCCACTGAGGTGAAGTTTGCCCAGAAACCAGACACTGCCCTTCCACCAAGACACAGCTCCATCCCTGGACCCTTCCCCACTGCTCCTCCTGTGCCAGCACGGCACAAGGTGGCCAAGTAAACACCTGAGTGTTTCCTGAGTAAGGAAAAACACTTTCATCCTGCAGACTCGCTGTAACCACAGAGGTGCTAAAAGGAAATTCTACATCTCTGATGTAAGAAAAGAGCTTCTTTGAAGCCTAATTTCTTTTAGCTTTTGTCTCGTAAGAATATGACTTAATCTCCTCTAAGTAAGCAAATTTTTTTATTTTATTAAGCCAGAAATAAATAGTGTTTTACATTTAGTATCACCTGGAACAGACAAAAACTACTAGGAAAAGTACTTCCCTTGATTTTTATTTCCTCCTTTTTCACCTGTATTTTTGCTGCTCATTCCGAGTCAAGAAGATAAGCTGCCTAAGGCTTGGGATGTCCTGGATAAGACCCAGTCCCACTACAGAATTCATGTACAGCTGTGGGATATTGAATCTTTTTTTAATCACATAACCTGAGAATAAAGTACATTTGTCTACTTCGCAAAATCTCAAAAATACATATATATAAAACATCACACTATTACTGGTGGTCTTCTAGTGATCATCACACCAGTAGAGCCTGAAATTTACTGCTGATTACCAAGAAAAAACTCCTTGTCTTTTTACCACATATCTCAATGTTTCATTTTACTTGTTGAGCAAGGTATTTTTCAAAGCAGAGCCCATCCCTAAGGTGCTGTGTGGGTGATGCAAACACCTGAGCAGGTAACACTGTGCTCATGCGGGCTCAGTGCAGCTGCCAGGGAAGCCGAGCGCTGGTTTGGATCAGCTGATGCCAGCTCAGAGCTGCAGCCCCAGATCCCGGGATGCCTGCAGCTTGCTGAGGCTCGTGGCTAAGCTGCAAAGCCCCTTCTCAACCCTTGGCTGCTGCCCATGGGATAACACGACCTGGGGCACAGGGGAGAGGGGGGAAAACCCACCAGCTTGGATGGCATTACATTTAATAAAACACCTGTGCTTCATTACAAAAGTGCTGCTTCATTCCAGTGATATACTTTTATCGCTGATTTTAATCAAGTATCTTACAACTCTCAAATGGGAAAGGTGGAGAAAAACCTGTAATGCCTTTTCAAATTGCTTGTTATCTCTCACTTGTAACTAATTACCCCAGTTGCACACTTAAAGACTGAGCTTTTTTAAAGGTTTTATGTTTGCTCACCAACAAATGACTAAAAAAAAAAGAAATCAGACAATTAGTCTCTAGCTATAGTAAGTAATTAAGATAAACATTTTCAGAACAAAGAACTTAACAGAACATCAAGGCAGTGACACTGCAAAAAAGGCCGGGAAAATAAAGCATCTATCAGCAAAGCATTTCTTGTGAGTCAGCTAGTTCCACAATCGCATCCCCACCACACTTCATTCCTGTCCTACTCCAGTGAGCATAATTAGTTATTAAAGCTTTTCTAATATGGTGAGAATTTGAGCCATTTACTGGACGACAGGAAGACTTAGGGACAAATTTTGATTCTGCACCACTGCAAATGTGTGCACTGCCAACAGAGGGGTACTTTTCACAAGCAGCATGATGAGCAGTACAGTAGTAACCTGTTCTACAATTCCTTTTTCCTAATGTTTTGCTTTGTATCACCAGCTATGCCTGGCCTGTGCTGCTATTCCACTCCTCAAACCTTCTTGGTCCCTTACTCAAAAGGCTTCTGAGCACCCACCCCAAGCTCTTGAGAACATTTGCTTTCAGTCAGAGTCAGAGGGACAGCCTTGAGCTAGCTACAGCCCGGGCACCTCCCTGGCCAGTGTGAGTGGCAGTGACACGGAGACAGCGTGGCACAAAGCACGGCAGGAACGTTCCAGGGCCCCGAGCACACCCTCGCCTCTGCACACAACCTGGTGACATGAACACTGCCCAGCGTGAGGCAAGCAAGCAGTGTAGTCCAAAATAAACGGGACAAAACCAAGGTGTGGACGGACAAGCTGACTGTTCAATTCAGCTGCAATACTATTATAAGCACGCGTTGCAAAATCTCACCCAGGGTATGAATGGAAAGCCTTTATCTTTGGCTCTGTCACTCAAACGACCTGCTCTCTGCCATTAAAATAACTAATAAGGAATTTGGATGATGCAATTTATTTGCAGAAAAATTACCTGCAGACTAATAGCTCCAGCCCTCAGTGCACACTTAAAACCTCCAAGCAGCCTCAAGGAACAAATGTTTCTGTTGCTTACAGCTTATTGCAGTCAGCACAGCTTCACTTGCCAACAGCTACCCCCCTGAAAAAGAGACCAGTGGAAAAGAGCTCACTTACTCCCAGATTAATTTGTCTGTCCATGTTTTGTTTTTATTGATTGCAAGAAGCTGACACCCTCCAATTGTATGTCTTCCTTGGCAAGAGCTCTGTCACAGATAAATCACCAGAAGTTTGGGCAAAGGTGAATAGAGCTCTCCAAAGTATATTTTGTATCTGCTGTGATTTACTTAACCAAGAGACAATGAGGTGAAAAGAAAGAATTTTCTTCCTTCACCTTACATCTTCATTTGCTCAACTGTTATTTTATTTCACAAAGAAATGTAGGGTATTCTGACTGACAGCACAGTTCTGCTTTTATGTAAGGTATCAGATGGCAAACATGAGGTGGCTACATTACACAACTCTGTGTGTGGGTATACGCTCTGTCACAACTTGCATCAAAACATATGAAACAGTCATGGGAAGTGAGGTTTCTCCTCTGAAAGATGTGATACAAACATAATGAACAGCAGCTACCCTGCACACTCATTACAAAGCTTTCCAGCAAAAGGGGTGGACTTCAAGCTGTTTGACATTTTAATATTTACACTCAATTATCTCTAGAAATTTATTTAAAACAGCATTATTTTTGTGTTACTTAGGAGCTCTGAGTTCCCTTAGAAACTCCTACTCATTCTTAATTATAGTGTAAATCAGCATGTTAACATCAAGAGAGCAACCACTAACTAAAGCAGCTGATACAAATGCAGACAAAGTTCGGACAGAAGCAGTGGCAAAATGCCCAGAAAGTTCCAAACCCCCTCTGAACAGCTCAGCCAACGTGGAGAGATACACAGACCTTTCAAAAGAGATGTGCAGGGTTATAGCAGGTACTGCCAATAAATTTTATATAAATATTACCAAAGTAGTAAAGACCCCATGCATCAGTACACAGACATGTCACAGATAAGAACTGTGGCTTTTTAAAATGTCAGGACTGAAAATGCACAACAGCCTATAAAATGTCACTCAAGTCATTACATGCTACCAAGTGAAGTAAATCATTTATTAGAGAAACAACGGCTGAACTAACTCTGCCAAACCAGGCGCACCTCTTTCCTCTAATGTGTTACTGTGTTGATAAAGACATGACATATTAAAAGGAAAAGTATGAAATGCAGAACTACAAAAGCCAATGTACAGTGATTCACTCTGCTGTGCTGTGATACAAGCAAAATTAAAGCTAATCCTTTCTTCTGAAGGAAATGTCACAGACTTCTGTGCATTTGGTAAATTAATATTTATAAGAAGCCCAGACAGTTTAGTGTTTTTAATACAGGACTAAGATTTCCTCCTGAACATCAAACAGAGAAGTTGAACTCAAAAAGCAGTTTCTTGATTGCAACAAACCTAAATGACAGTATTTCCAAGATTTGTTTTCCATCATGTCATTCCGATTAGCAATTGTGTACAACTAGGACATCTGCAAAATCCACCAAGTAGCCATGAATTATACATTCCTAACTCTTTAAAGTTAGCACATAATAATCTTCTTATCATGAGCCTGCTGACAGCTGCTACTACTATGTTCCTAATAATTCTCATTACAGACATCTAGGAATGGAAAAACAAGGTATATACAGTCTAGTACCACACTGCTGCAGATATATATGTAAAAAGGGAGACTTTACCAATAGCATTGTATCAAGAACTTACACAACAATAAAAATTCAACTGAACATCTTTTATTGAAAAATGTAATTTAAAATTTTACGGCCTAATATGCGTAAGAATTCATCACACCCAATTAAATTAAAATGCAGCAGTTGATCACTTTTTATGAAAATTTTGAAAGGAAATTTGTTATATTACATGCTAATATAGAGTTTCATTTCATTTAGATGATGAATTATCTCATTTTGTTTTCTAGTATACTAAGGGTATCTAAATTGAACTTGATACCATTCATGGGGTAAGCAAAATCACCTTTTATATATTATAGAAAGAGGACAAATTCATTTAAATGGGAAGCAAAGGTGATCTTACAAAAGTCTACAATGAAATTTAATATTGGAAAAAGAAGGATAAAAAAATTAATCCTGGCTTAGTAATAATACATTAGTGCAAATAAAGTTCACAACAACTGTGGGAAACTGGTTGCAGATGTTTGTATTCTCCAGGGAAGAAATTCCTCTCTCAAGCAAGCCAGACCCAGTCCTGTAAGCATAAGGTTAAGAGAGCAGATTTTCCAAAGCAAGGTGGAATTTTCAGAAGAAGCTTTGTTCCCAATTTTAATTCAAAGAGGAAAGCTGCAATTTGCCATGGATATCGTGCTGCAGTTGCACAGCACAGATGAGCAGTGGAACGCAGCAAAGGCCCGTTTGGCTGGGATGACAATAACCAGCAACACTGTCAGATGTTCCTGTGCTGCTCTGGCAGTGTCCACGATGCTGCACTGACTGCCCACGGCCAGCAGCTTCTGCCCTGGCACGGGCTCAGCTCAGAATAAAAGCAGCCACCAGATATTTTGTCAAGCTAGGAAATTTCTTACAAAAATATGTACTTGAAAAATGTCCAGTTCTTTATGTGCCCAAACAGAAGAAAATCATCCTGAGTGAAAGCTTAACTAACGATATTTTGTGAATAAAATTAGAGGGTAGCCTAGGTAAAGAACTGTTTTCCTCATAATTTGCGTTGCTGCAGATAAATCTGGATACTCTTAATGGTCAAAACTGAGCACTAGAATACTTCATGGAGTCACTAGCAGACCAGCAATCTAATCCTGTAACTGGCACAAGACTTTCTATCACAGACAGATTACTATCACATACTAATAAAAGTAAAAGAAAGGAATAAAGAAATACAGGTGAGATTGGAGAAATCACAGAGAGAATGATAATTTGCTGAAGCTCAAGAGCTGGGAGAAATCTCCGGAATCTCAGAAGTCATCCTTAATACCTAAGTGATGCCTTTCTCTTGTCCTTAAGAACCAAAATTGAATGAGGCCACATTTCTTACAGTTCTTCAGGAATGAAGCAGGCTTTTAAATTTTTTTCCTAAGCAAGAATTCAGAAAAGTGGCTTGAAACAAGGGGAGTCCTGGAGCAAACCTGCAGAATCCATAGCACTCTCTTGGGTGGCAGGAGCTGCACACATCTTCCAGAAAACTGGCAAGGTGGACGTACGGGTATGCAGGTACACTTAATGAACACTCCCAAACAAACAAAATACATGTAAACAGTTACAAAACCAAATGGTACAAATACTCAGAACATTTCAGATGTGCTGACACATAACAATGTTTCCATTTGTCTTCATTTAACAATAATTTAATAAGTTCTGTTTATTAATGACGAACTGAAGGGAGAAGTTCACATGAAGAAGAAAAGTAGGGCCTCTACTCAGTCACGCACATGGAACAGTGTGACCTTAGCACAGATTAGGATCACTAATATAAATTGCTTCAATAAAGCAAAGGGAAAATTAGAAGTGAGTTACTGTAGTAATCTAAACTGAAAAACAATTTCTAAGGAAAGATACAAATAGCATCCAAAATCACTGCTTAAAGCATATAAAAACAGATGGGTAGGAAGAGTATCTAGGGATAGAAGAAATCAATCATATGCAGCTGATATAGATGAGAGCTTAGTAACTTTTCCCAGCCAGCTGGGAATTCACACAGAAAGCAGGGATAGCTTAATGAAGAAGGAAATACAAAGAATATTTCTACTCCAAGTCCCAGAACTCTTACAAGCCTCATGCTTCATTCTAATGCATTCAGGCTATTGGACATCATAGCACTCGGGCTAACTAAGCCACAGGTCTCTCAATTCCCAGGACAAACAAGAGCAGCTAAAACACGCACTGTTAAGTTTCCACAAGCATGTGTTCCCACAGTCGTATAAAAGTTCTGTAAGTATCTATAATCTTACATTAATTGAAGCATGGTAAATACATAAATTTATTAACAGTTTGCTTTCTTAGTGCTTTCAGTGCATATGTTTAATGAGTGTAGAATTGTAACAGTTTGTTGGGTTTAATCTGGTCTTTACACACTAAAAGAGTTCAGCCTCTTCTTTTAAGAGGATTAAAACATGAAAGCAGCATGAATTTGGTTATCCAGGCACTTCTGAAGCAAAATTATTTGCTTTGCCACACTGTTTCTTTTCCTATGGTGACTGTGCTCTCATCTCATCTTTTTCATGTATTACTGTAGCTCTTCTGATAAAGAAAATTTATTACAAATCTACTGTAAAGAAGTTGAATCAATTATTCAGACGTATATAAAAAAATAAACCTCTTGTTTTGTATTTAGCTTTAAGGCCAATTAAGAGGGATTACATGAAAACATATTCCTAAAACTCTAACATCTTGCTAATTTCAAGCAACTTCTTGTTTTTCTAAGAAATATTGGGAGGATGTGCTATGAAAAACCTAATGAAGAAAGAGTGTTGAGATTCTGAGATAGACAAGCCAGTATTTAAAGTAGAAAGAAAAAAAAAAAGAGAGAGAGAGAAAAAAGGTGGGGGAGTAAACTAAGATCACGAGAAATGAGAAATTTGGCAATTACAATAAACTGCCTAATCTATTTCAGTGACAGCTCGACCTCAGAGTCCCAAGTGCATTTTACTACCAGTGGAGACACAAAGGAGACCAAAGGTTTTTGCAAGGCCAAACGAAGCAGTGTAGCAGGGAGGAGAAGGGCCGCTGGAAAGGCTGGCAGTGAAACACGCCGACATCAAATAGATTTGTGGGCGGGGAGAACACAGAAACACTGGCAAGGAAAGGCACTCGGGAGAGCCACATTGGCTCTGTGAACACAACAGCAGTGCCAGGACTGAAGTGGCACTGGCAGCGTGTGCCAAGGTGTGACCCTGGAGAACTGTCCCAGCTCCTGTCAAGAGAGCCTCAATCGCTGTATTTATCCCTCTCCCTGCATGTGCTTTATGCAGCTGCTGTGGGAACCTGCCAGGACAAAACATCTGAATGTATGAAGTAGCAATGGACTAATTCATATTAATTGATAATTTGGATATGTGATTTAGGGACTGCAGAGAATTGTCTCTGTGGCTACACAGAGGGAAAACAAGAAAGAAAGAAACACATGCCAGCAAAGAAACAAGGAAAATAAGGTGAACAGTGAAGAAAGCACACACTGAGTCTGTCCTACGGAGCCACTGCTGGTGAGGAAAGGGAACAGGTAATTGCTAGAAGAGAAATAATCAGGAAAACAATTCATATACATTCGCTCCATGCTACAGTTCCTGCTCTTCATGTTGATAAAAGGATTAATGCACATTCCTGGTAAGAACAGTAAGCGTGGAACTGCATTGCTTTTAAAATTTATGTATTTATCCATATAGATTTGATACACCTGCTGAATCTGTTTTTCAGTACCATATAACCTCTCCCCTTTTGCTCACAAAAAACACAGAAATGAGAACAACTGAGGTCAGAGAAGTACCAGTGGCACAGCATTTGGATGCACAGTGCCACAATGGGATCTCTCTGGGCTCAGATGTAGTTGGGATTTCACACCTTGCAAAACCTTTCAGCTGAGCACTCTGCTCGCTGCAGCTCAGGCACAGGGAGTGGAGCAGCAGATCAGGGACTAACACACCTTGAGAAACCACAACGCAGTAAAGAGCTGACATATCTAATTTTAGTTTTGCCAGCCCAAACAGCGTCCCCGCAACAAGTACCAAGCACAATAAAACTGATGGCCAGGACTGACCACCAAGAACACGGGAGCAGTAGCTCAATCACACAAGTCTTGCTTGCATCTTAAATATGCATAATGTGCAGATTTAAGAGACAGAATCTGCACATCTGTTCTTTTAATCGGAAGGACTGCCACTGGATGGGAGCAGCCAAGGAACTGCAGATCCCGTGGGACTGTGCCGGCTCCAGCGCCTCAGCGCTGGGGCACACCACCAATGTTCAGCTGCCAAACTTCTCCCCTCCCGTTTTATTATTCCTCTTGAATGATTCAGCGATGTCTCCCGTTTCTGTGGCACCAAAAATGCAGCTAAGGATTGATGATGCCAAAAATACCAGCCTCAAAAAACCTTCAGCTTGGCTAGTTATTAGAGAAGGGAAATATATTTCATACAAATACCTTGGAAATGAGCAAGATATTTTGATTTTAAACCGCAACAGTGTCACAGGCATTAGGGGCTTCTCAGATCTCAAAACACAGAGAAATTAAACGGATCCTATGAATACAGTAACAGATAAAATGACAATATATCAGACTTGCAAAACTGCACCAAAAATATATTTGTCTGAGACTTGTCAGAAAAATTGCAATGGACTAACAAATGACGATATACTTCATATTAAAAAAAAAGTCATCACCCTGAGTAGTCTGAAGAAAAAAGCTTCTACATATTAAGCTGCTCATATAATGCTAATAAATCTCCATGATAATATAAAATAAGCTGCTTCCCTCCAGGCCTCATCTAAGTCCTACTGTTCTGGTCCCTTAGAAAGGGAGATGGACTTTTCTGTGTGTCCAGAGGCCATCCAGACACTAAAAGAGAACATGAAGCACATATACTTTCCACTGAAACCCTGTTATTAACCTACTTTGATTAACAATACCAAAGTTTTAATAACATAAAGTCAATTTTATGGTTTTAAATAAGATTTTTTCATCCACCAAAGTGCCCATAAATATTTTGCAAATTTTGGTAAAGCCATTAGCATATACTTTCCTAGAGTTGGTATATGCATAACATTATTAAAAACTTTAGCAGGCTCTCTCACTGTTAAGCACACTGAGTCCTATATGAAGGCAACAGGAAATTAGATTGTGGAAGAACTACGTAATTTCACTCTAGATGTTAATTAAAAGAAATCACTAAACCCACAGAAGTTTAAATCAATAAGAGAATAGAAGTCCACATTCAGGTGAGATCTAAACCCAAGGCTAAGGCCACCATAAATCTTAAAATGACTTGGCCGTGTTCACTGATGCTGAAACCCACAAATTGCAGCCCCTTTGCTGCTGAAAAGTCACAATCCAGAATTATTTTAATGAAAAGTTGTTTAGGACTGTGACTGAGCTTTCATTAGATCTCTGAGATTTACAGTTTTGAAGGGCAGATTTTAATTGTATGTGTGTCAATCATAAACCCATCCAACTGTCATGGAAACACACAGTCATGAGGAGTCCAATGATTAACTTGGCAGCTGAAACAAAACTTTTATTGCTACAATTGACTGAAACTCTCTGGTTTGCATATATTAAACTGAATGGAATTACAGTAATGGCCATGCTGCTGGACACAGTGCTCTGTCAAGACTTTACATTAATTTGGTACTTAAATTCTTTGTAGAAAACATTATTCTGACTGTATTTAAGCAAGAGAGATACCAGAAGAATGTTTGGTCCTTAATATCTGTAAGGACATAACCATGCAAAAGGAAATTGTTTAAACTGACTGTGAGCTCAGTTTCAGGAGCTGGCTGTTAAAACGAGTAGATATAATTAATTATACTAATTTACATGCATATGTAACCTGGATTCAATACAGACACCACAGAGAATTTCTTTTTACATCTTCATTTCTCAGCTGCACCCAACTCCACACTTGTGAAACACTAAGAAGAGGAATTTGAAGAATGTGCAGTAACATTTAAACACGTCTGAAAGGTGGATTTACCCCTCTCCCAAAATAGTAAGAAAAGGAGAAGGAAAACGGTATCATAGAGAGAACTCTGGCAGGGCCAAACAGCATCTCCAGATCCCAGCTTTATCACAATGAAAGCAGGAGTTCTATCAGCCGCGTTTAATCCCTTCCTGAAATCAGTCACACCAGAAGCAAAACAACCACATCACTGGACATCTTGTAACATTCCAAACAGTGAATTCAGAAAATTAACTCACTGAATTATCTGTCATAGTCCTCTCCATAACCTCATAGGCTACTGTCAAGCAAAGTCCACTCTGAGGTTCCAAATCCCTAAGAAAACTCAAAATACTGTCAGATGTCCAAAAAAATAATAAAAGGATGCTGAAAATCCAGAAAGTAGAATAAATTTTATAATTTCATGCATCAGTAACGAATTAATGAAACATTACCATTAACATCATAATGCAAATATTTTACATTTATAAAGAATTTTTTACATTTATGGAGATTTTCAACTTGAAATTTCAATGTATTTTCCAAGGGAAGTAATGTTAGCACCAGTAATTGCTACTGGAGACACACCATGATGGATCCACAGAAAATGTACAGCATAAACTGGGATTAAAAGGAACTTGTTACTTTCATAACCGTACTCTGATTCTTTGATCACTATGCTGACTCCTGAGAAAGGGGAAGCTCAAAAGGAACCAAAAAAAATTCCATTAATCCAAACCTGTAGGTAACAGTACATATTTCCACATGCAGTTGTGATTTCCTGCACACACGAACTGGTGTGTTTAAACATCTTTTGAAGTAATTTTCAGAGTATCTGTGAAAATTTATTAACTTTAGTGCTCATTAGCTGTCGTCTGGGTGCATGTGAGTGCCCAGAGACTGCAGTGGTGCCTGCACAGCCAAACTGCAGCTGGAGGTTTTAATTTCTAGATTTCCAGGATAGCTGTGGCAGATCAGCACACAGGCTCACACACATTAAGGGGTACACTCCAAATTACAAGGGTGCTGCTGAAATTGTACGTCACTTTATGAGAAGAATCTTTTCATGTAGTTTCTATGTAACTTGAAATTTGGCTGTTTAAATTCACTGTATATAACATTCTTTTTAATTTATAGAAACGCTGATGATTTTTTCTTATTACAGAAATTTAAAAGATCACATCGGAGCATTTGCTGTAGAATTAGACATCTTTAATTAGCTATAGAAGACTTACACAGCAGAAAGTCCTCAGGCTTAATCTGGGAAACTGGAAATAGAAGAAAAGGATGAAGAATACATTTACAAGAAAAATCTAACACAGCAACATATAACTGCATGAAATACTTTATCCAGGACAGAAGCAGGAATGGATAGGGTTGTGGGCATTGGTTTGGGATGTGGGGGGGTAGTATTCCTTCAGTTTTTCTTGGTTTGAGGTTGGGCTGCGGTTTTTTTAATAGTATTTATTATTAAATAGTATCAGAGCAGTTTCCCTCCTATCTTGAAAACACAGTGAGACAATAAGAGAGCAAATGGACGAACAGGAGTCTGATGTGTTGCTCCCTGCAATCAAGGCAGGCACAGAATTTCCCATCTGTGATGGGCCACCAGTGACCTTCATGCCACAATTTATAGTAAGGCTCAAGCAAAACAAATCCTTCCATGTGTGTGCCCACAAAGGCTTGATGGGACAGCAGCAGTGAGGGACAACCACCCACATCTATCAACAGTTATTAAAATAATATCAGATACAGTCTGATCTGGAGAACACTGGAGCAAAAAAAAGCAACCAAGACTGTCAAGCTATATCTGAAACTGTGGGACTCTGAAAACCACAGCTAAACAGAAAAAATGAAACCAATTTCAGGAGTACAGAAAAGGTTTTTCAAGTTTTAGAGAAAAATACCCCCAAGTATTATTTGTTACTGTTGTATTTCCATTTCATTAAAGACGTAGCAATTATATCACATTAGGTAATCTGGGTGCAGTGTTCATCTTGAATTGTGTCTAGTACCCAGTCATAGCCCTGAAATTTTATTCCCTTTTCATAACTCTAAATTCTTATGTTTATTGTAAAATTGCATAACCTTCACATTATTCCTTCTCAATGCTAAACTGCTCTTCTGAGTCCAACTGGGAAAAAAAATCACATCATTAAAAAAATCCTCTTTATCCTGAAACACACGAACAAAGCTAAAAATGTCACTCTACGTGCTGTGTTTCTAATTCAGTTTATTTATTATATAAATTTATTCAGAATCACTCACCATCAGCTGCTCTTGGACTTAAACTTCTCCACCCTTTACTAGCACACCAACAGCCTAGGACAACAGGTACTAGTGAAGATTGCTATTACACAGAGAACTATTCCCCCTTGTACATCGAATTCATAAATAAATGTATAGGCTGTGTCAAAATTTCCTTTGAGGAGCAAAGCTGTGACAGCTAACATGTTCTATTAAATAATGAGAGAGGAATGGATGCAGAATTGCACCCTGTACTCACACCATTAGCCCCTGCTGCAGCTGGGAAAACTGGCCACGAGTGCTACTGCCCTGAAGCCA
>VWZN01010525.1:44682-70524 GCA_013396955.1 Regulus satrapa | reverse complement strand
GGTGGGGTGTGTTTTGGGCTGGTGTCTGAATTTGCTCCAGCTCTGGAGTCACCCAGAGGTGTCTGGCAGCAGCAGGTCAGGGGTGGAAACATGGCCTGCCCTGAATAGCACGTGCCCTCTCCTGGCAAATCCCAGCAACATTTTGTCTCCTTCTAACCTCCTGTGGGATAAAATGCTTTTCAGTGTCCAAAATGGTGCAACTCTGTTTGAATGCAATTATGAATTCTGATGCATACCCAGAACCAGTACCTTTGGCTTGAGTCAGGATGCAATGCATTGACAGAACCACCTGTGTAGGGACTAACCAGGAAGGAGTGTCTTTGACTTTTCTAAGATTTCTTTGAAGATTAAAGCAGAGACTTTAGCAGAGATACAAGCAAAGATTTCTACAGAACTCTAAAACTGAAAGTGCAAAGGAAATGGTAAAATATGAAACGCACTTCTCAAGTGTTGCAGGAAAAATATTTCTCTACTGGCTTAACTGCTTTGCAGTATTTTGAGACTATACCTTCTTCCTTTAGGTGCAGGAATTCTAAAGACACAACTTCTACCTACCACAGTTCCTTAACAGATCTTTCACAACCTCAAACATGGTGCAGTCCCTCCTAGTTCCCCTCTCCTCATCCTGTCTGCACTGTCCCATGGACACTGGCCCTTGTCTGCACATTTCCCATGCAGAATTACAGCAAGTAAACACAAATAGGAAGCGAATCCCCTCCTGCAGAGGGATGTGCTGCTTGGAGATGAGCAGACAAGAACTGGTTCCTGGTGGACACTGGACAGTACTCACTCACATGAGTGCCACTGGCAACAACAGGAATGCTGCACTAGGAGCAGCTCCAACGTTGCTGCTTTTTCCAGTCAGCACAATTCCTCTTCTTTCTCTTTCCTCCCTTTACTTTCCACAGAAAACCAGAACTAACTCAGTAACGTATCAGTTGAAGAGTTCTTGTTCCAGATTGTTCTCTGGTTCTGTACCACCCATGCATTTACCCAAATCATTGGGGGGATTACAATCCTTTCCCCAGCTTATTTTCCCCAAGGAAGAATGAAAATGACAAAATGTTTCTTGCCTTATCTGTTCCCCATTGGTACAGAGCTCTATGGCTAAAATGCTCATTAGAACCAAAAGCTTGGGCATGATTGAACTTTAAAAAAAGCTAAACACCAATTGGTTTGATTTATAGACCCAGGAGACCAAGCCAATCACAAAAGAGTAATGTAAAATTAATTTTCCATTCAGAGCTGTCTTTAAATATGCCGCCTAGCCTGAAAAAAAAAAAAACAAACAAAAAAAACCCAACAAACCAAAAAAACAAAAAAACCCCTGTATTAAGTAGATATCATAATAGCTTCTGCTGGGCAAAATGGTTTCAAATTCTACCTTCATAGTTGTCATGTATTCAGAACATCCCTCAATCCATCCAGGCAAGGCAAAATCTTTAGAATTCCCCCCCCCCACGCCACTCCACTGAGTTCTGTGGACTCGGATGAGCACGGAATATAGAACACCTCAAGCTGCACCAGCCTGATGGTATCTCTGCAACTGGACTGAGTCTCTCTGGCATCTGTTTGGGAGGCACAGCATAAGGCAAGTTCATCAGTTCAAACCTCATAAAGAGATGGTGCAGATGCACTTCAGAGCAGATATCACAGACTTTATTTTCCATTTGAGAACTCTGCATCTTTTAGGTAATGCACATACATAAATACAGAACATTAGCCTAACAGCTTAAGAGACGCAATCTGGGATATTTGAAGCTTCCTAAGAGTTAGCAGTTTTATGACAGCATTAAAATGCTCTTTGATTCAGCTGCAGGTTAACGCACGGCGCCCCATTTTCATTTGTGTGCTAGCTGGATGTTAAGTTCATGTGGCACGTGCAGCAGAAGGGAAGCAGCCAAGGATGAGTAACCCCTGGCAGGGCTGCAAGCCTGGCAAGCCTCCCGTCACCGAGGGCTCGCCAATGGCCAGCAGCTCTGCCACAGGTATGGAGCTCCCACACCTCAACCCTCATCGATTCCCGCCCTTCAACAGTGTAATTGTGTTCCTGTGGCTCAGATTGTGGCAACTGGGAACCAAGCAAGCAGGAAGTGAAGGCTAATTGTGAAAAGTTAAACTGCCTTTTAAACCGGAATCCCTTTGTTATGAATAAGGGACCTAGAAAAGAAGGACAGCTATTGATGAGATGGTGACAGAATAAAAACTTTATCAATTGCTGAGGTTATTTAATCTGTCAGTACCAAAAGATTTGAAAGCTTCTAATTTAGTGCTTCACAAAAGAAGCTCCCTGCTGTTAACAACATCACAATGAGTTTTCAGCATTCAACTTCAAATGAGAATCAGTACTGAAGCTTAATACTTCTCTCTTAGGTACTAAGTCAAACACAAAGTGGGCAGAAAGCATTACCTGATATTTACAGTTTAGGCCATTTCTTCATATAAATAATAATTTTATCCACATAGCTCAATCCAGCAACTGAAGCCTGATTACAGAAATACCTTAAATAATAGTTTACGTACTCACTGGAGTTCTGCTCCAAACAGCATCTACACCAATCTAAATAAAATACCACTATACAGATACAATTTCAGGCGCCTTTTGCTTCTGTTTTAGTAGGTGTAATGAGAACAGTGGTCACAAAGATATTTAAACAGAAAGAAGTACAGCTTGCTTTCTGCAGTGACAGAGAATGCAATCAATCTGCTAACACCTGACAGCCGGTAAGCTCACAGTATCCATAAAAAGTATTACCATGTGTATGTGTTAGAAACATCCATATTCTTGGCTCCTTTCTCTCCTGTAAAGCAGGAGAGTGGAACTGCTCTCCTGAGACTCATAAACAGATTTTGATTTCATCCAGGAAAACTTTAATCTTTCTCTTTGCAAAAAAGGAAAAAAAAAAAAAAATCCCACCTCAACTTCTCTGCAGCTTCAATAAACCAGTATGATCCATGGCTTTGTGGATAGCACAGCAAGCTCACATCACTAGACACAAAATACCACAACCCCGCAGCAAGTAAGATTTTCTGAGAGCTGTTTACAGCTTGTAAGACAAAAGAAATTAAGATACATTTATATTAAACAAGTGTAACCTTCCCTTCTTTCTTATGGGCTCCATAAAATATACTTTATTTCCCTCCATATATCCTACCCTTATGTATAATGGCAGTTTCATAAGCCCCGACTCAAAGAGTAACTTCTGCTGGCCAAAGAAATCAGCCCTGCCTATGGTCTGGGAGATTTGCCAAGGAAAAACAAGCTTCATGGTAAAGGTCATTAGGAATGAGAGAGATCCTTTACGCTGTGCTGAGTACAGAGACTAATCCACTTCTTTTGATAGGAAGTGTGCAGGTAGGGGATGAGCAAACAGTAGTTCCAGACTCTCCCACTCCTGCTTTTCTAAGTATAATCACGGAGCCATCCATGTTGACCTGCTTTCCTTTTGGTTTTGATGTCATGTGCTACAAACCCAAGCACTATGCTTACTAGGACAAATCTATTGTCCTGCGCTAGAAATCCTCTATAATAGTGTGGGGGATGCTGGCAGTAAGGGCAGTAAGTCAGCTGGCTGCCGTTATCATCAATCAAGCATGAAGGCTCTGCTATTCTGCAGCCCGAATTCTTTATCTAACTGATTAGTCATAGAGGCCAACTGTATTACAGTATTGCACAGAACTCCTCCATTTGGAGAATTAAAAAGCCAGCTGATGAGGTCAGTGTTGCATGACACAGAGGAAAGGGAGGAAGCACGGCGGCAGAGGACAGAGGAAGAGATACAATCCCCTTATCCCTACAGATCTTCACGCCAAAAGGAAGCGAGTGAAAGCTTGAAAATCAATTCAAAGGTAAATAAAGCACAAGAGGCCAGCAAGGCAAGCACCAGAAAGCTATTTTAAGGTTCAGGGTGAATTAAACATGCAAAGAAATTAAGCATAGCAAGGAAATGATCATACTACAGATTTAGCATTCCTTTTCCTCTTTTTTAGACAACTAAGAAAGGCATTTCAGAAGAAGAGTATCAGTAACATAATTAAGTTACATTTGCTTTTTGCTGTGCTCATAGAGGTTTTCTATTTCAATATCCCTCATAAGAAAAAGAAATAGACCCCTTAAAAAAACGTTCCCTTGTTATTTTCTCTTTCACATTCTGTACTGTTCCCCATAGAGACCTTATGTCAAAGGTGGCCTCTTTTGACTTTGTAGGGAAGTAACTACTCAGCTACTTCTCCCATCCAAGAAAAAGAAAAACACCTTGCTCAAGAATCCCATTTCTGTATTGCAATGTTTCACTTTTCTCCAACACCCCTATATATGCCCACATGCCTGCTTGCCAGGAAAGCATTAATTCAGGGATTTGACAAGGAGCTATCATATTTTAGCCCCAGATCACTCTTCTTTCTGCTTCTTTGACCTACACAAACCTACTGTATATGCTCATGCAGTTTCTCTTGCATTATTCTTTTTTCTGCTGGAAGACACACTTGGTTACAAAAACCTTTGCATGTAACTAATTCCAACTGTGTCACACCCAAAAACTTAATCTAAAAGGATAATCATTACCAAAATGATCTCCACACTGTACAGCAGACAGGCACTAAAATAAGATGCTTTACCCATAAATGTCGACCTTTGGATGAGTGGTTTCCATCTTAGAGTTTTGCCAAGCAAATTTTTTTTTATTTAGAAAATTATCTTAAAAGCTGAGTTACCAATGTAACCGTGTCTTTCTGTTTCCTCTTTATCCCAGCACCCAGCACCACTATGCTGTTTTAGAGCTTTCATACACTCTGGAAGTCTGTCACTGGTCCATAAACAGCTGTACCCTAAGTGACTCTCACACAGCTTTTGTCTCCAGTGCAGCATAGAGAGAGGCAGATATCATACACTACACCAAGTGTCTCTTCTGCTGTCTAAAATATTCCATTCTCACCATACCTGCTGGTTTCAATATTCAGAAGTTAAAGCACTGCTGAGCAGACACCCAGTGGGATTTCAGAGCAGAATGTAAAGAGGAATTACTTGGGAAAAAAAATAATCCTGCAATGATGGAGTCCTACAGTTAGAAAATGCTCCCGTTGCAAAGCCCTCTCCCACCAAATGCTGGGGATATTAGAAAAGAAAAAAATTACAGATGTGCCTGCCCTGCCATGCTCATCAGATAAACCTACCAAATACACCTTCACAGAGCTGCCTGCAGTATGTGCCAGATAAATAAAAACTAATCTAAGTACAATCACAGTGCAAGGCAAATAAAACAAGCACACTGTGTCTGTGGATATATTCTCTAGCAGATTGCTCTACTGTCCTCTATCAGACATTGACACGTATAAAAACAATTGTAAAAAAAGAAAGAGGAATATTTTGTATTTTATATTCTTTATAACAGAGGCTGACTTTCAAAAATTTAGTATGCATCCACAGAGACTTAACCACAGCTAGATTCTTCTCTAGTGAGTTTCTTGGGAAAGGACTGACTTAATTTTCCTCATTTGTACTCTGCCAAGCACAGGACGGTCCCAGTCCCACGCGGGGCCCGCAGGCTCTGTCACAACAGAGTCACCAAACAAGCAGGGTGATGTGCTTAATGCAAAACTCCTCAGTTTTAGTGGGAAGCTTGAAAGATGTGAGGATAAAGCACCACACCAGTGGTAAACATGCCTTGATTGTACTTTTAAAATAAAGCTGCTTACTCCTGGTTTTTATTGCTTACGCCTCCATTCTCTCTTGCTTCTGTTACAACCTCTACCTGGGGAAATAGTTTACATTTATTATTTGTTCCAAGAGACGCTTAGCTTTCCCTAAGAACAGCATTAAAGAAGAACTATGAACAGTAGGACAAAGGGTTAAAATTATCCTTTTTTTTTCCCCCGGCATTGCTGAATAAATAGGCTGAAACATTTCCCAGCCACTAAAGACAGCATAAGTGTTAGACGTGACTCAAAAAAGTTCTACTAGAGCTCTCTGCAGCTTAAATGTTAAATTTATTCATATCTGATTCCACCCTCAGAAAGCCAGTTCTCTTCTGTCTTTCATTGTTTATATTAGATATAGTGAGTCATAGAAATAAAGTGACATGAAGCCACATTTACACTAAAGAAATCATCCCACATCTTTTCAGATTCTCTTTTCTGCTATTTCCGTATTATGCCTCCTATTGAGTCTGTGAGATTGATTACCCAAGCAAGGGCTAAGCATTTATTCTTGACTCCAGTTATTTAACTGCTCGCATTCTCATCTTAGCAGGCCAATTTAGAGGAAACAGATGCATTATCCATCAGTTCCAGAATCTGACTGAGCATATACAGGACTGTCTATCTGACCTGTGCCTTACAAACAACAAAGTGACAGTAATGCTAAGCAAAGATAATGATCTCAAAGTACCATTAGCTGCCTTTGCTGCGTGTGTGTGAGCTGTGGTACCCTACAAGAGATGGCTCTCCCTGCATGGAACAGGGCAGGGGCAATCAAATGCCTGACTTAAGCACCTCTGATACTATGAACGCAGGGCAGCACATCCTCCTAAAACTGAACTGGTGTATTGAAGGTATTAAGTTGGGCATAGACTATCACAAAGAACACATCCTTTAAGAGTGGACAATTCTGTAGCACTCAGCCTGGTCAATATGCAATGGGAAGAACCCCAAATGAACATATTTAAGGCAGCATTGTATGTCAGCCCAGAGAGCGTGAGGGCTCAGTGTGGGACGATGGGGTTTTTCCTCACTGTTTAGCTCCAGCTAAAAGGGTTACACTCTACAGTTTATAACTGAGTGAAACCTGACAAAGCTTCAAACCACTCACATAGGCCCAGTCTTACAAGGATGCCATAAAAGGTTTAAAGACATTGCTTTGCAGAAGGGTTGGACCAGATGACCTCCAAAAGTCCCTTCCAACATATATTATTCAGAGATTTTAAGACAAAACACACTCGGGTCTCTAAAGCCTTCAGGAAGGACACACACCTTGAGGCTTTATTCCTCTGAATTTTCAGGAGGTCAAACGCCGACAGAAATTGGGTATTAGCAATTCCTTTGAAGTCAATGGAAACTACAGCCCCTCACCCTTCAGTAGGTTTTGGTTTAGGGATTTTAGTGTGACTACTACCATGAAGACAGGGTTTGGTGACAAACTCTGGTGTCATTTCCTTGACTCTCTCCCTCCCATCCCAGCACACATTCCCACACCCAGTCTCCATCCCACGACAGACAAGCTTCTCCGCCCTGCTGCTCTGCTTGCAAACACTTCCTTTTACAAGGACCCAGTGGCATCAGAGCACAGCACAGGAGAGGCACTCTTAAAGGTTGACTCCGTGTTCTTAGCCACCTACAAAGCCAAGGCACTAATCATGGGTAATCTCAACGCTGTATCTCTTCATGGAAAGGAGCTGGTACATACCACTAATTACAGCTTTATCAGGAGGCTGGGAACATTTTCACCCAGAACTAGCACAAACGCTGATCTCTTTAAATGCAGCAGACAGAAAGAGCTCCCCCTGCTTTTCAACATACAGCACGTGCTGTTATGAAGCTTTATTCTAAAGTCAGATATGTAAAGGCAAAATGAGATTAACAAGCAGTTTCAGCATTGCTAATTCCATGCCCAGGCTGCATAAAGTCCAATCTGATCGTTCCAAATTAGCTTACCTTACTGCAAGAGTGACACAACACATCACGCTGGAAGAGTCCTTCCTGTACTTTTAACTGACAGGCCAACATATAATTCAATTAAATCTATTTACAAGTCTCAAAGTATTTTCAAAGTACGGTTGCAATTACAGTGCTCAGATAACACTTTTGAGTTTCATTGCCACTGCCACCCTTTCATCACATTTCTGTGTGGAAATTCCATCCAGAATGAATCCTACTCTACTGCTGGCCACAGCACAATCCCCCCCCAGCTACTGCTGCCTGTAGCAACAAGGGATGGAGATCAATACCTACAGAGAGGTGGGAGATGGCTACTCAAAAACATTCCAGCATTAAGAGGCAACAAAGGACCCCTCTCTCTCTCTGGACTCAGACAAAGTGCATCAAAGATGCTGCTGCTGTGGAAACTCCAGAGGCTCTCATTTAGGGCTTGTTGATGTGCTCAGAACAGCAATTTATGAGGAAGTGTGAGCAGATTTACATTTTAGCAGAAGCTGAGAATCCTTAAAAGGTTCCCTCTCATTTATTTGAAAACCTTTGCCTTTACTTGCTACAGAACACCTAAAAGAACAACTCCAGTTATTACTATAATTGTCTGTTGTAACACAAGAAATAAAACTTGAAAATAAATCAAAAGGCTCTGTTTTGCTTCTGCTTCTGTCAGTATTGCAGGCTAAACAGAAAAAATATCATGTAGCTTCCTGCAGTTAAATTCTGAATCACAGATGAAGAACAGACTTTCTATCAGATTATGCAAACTTTTCAGTGGCACTGTCACCGACTGCCTTCATAGCTTCATTTTATTTCTATACCTTAAGTTCTCTTATTTACCATATGAGAGCACCACCCTTAGAGGCCTACTCAACTGTGTAAAAGTTTATTCCATTTCCAATGAGGCTAATTATTTTTCA
Organism: Regulus satrapa; assembly: GCA_013396955.1. Taxonomy (NCBI): domain Eukaryota; kingdom Metazoa; phylum Chordata; class Aves; order Passeriformes; family Regulidae; genus Regulus; species Regulus satrapa. The sequence goes on along the minus strand of VWZN01010525.1, from coordinate 61,963 downwards.
AAATACTGTACTTATTATTGTCCTGAAAGAATGAACAGTAAATAAGCCATGAACAGTAATAAAACTCTGTGTTTGCACCAGACCCCAAATGTCATTTGCTCCTGAATGTGCTACAAAATCAAAGTCTTCTGACCATCCTGTGAAACGGTAATGTGCATAGAATCCCAGAATCTGCTACCTTGGAAGGGACCCAACAGGATCAGCAGGTTTGATTTACTGACTTAATAAGAATGCAACCAATGGACAAAAAAAACGCTTCTGTTTGTGTTGTTTCCAGGAAAGGCAACACAGGAAGTAATTCCCAGTGATCTCATTAGTCATGTTTAGCTACAGTCCTCCACATATAGCTCTAAACAATCTTCAGGGAGAGAAAATAACCATTTTCTTTGATCATTACGTATCAGTGAAGGAAAATCATGAACATCTAAAGCAAGTTCTAGAACAGGTTTTCAAAGCCCATTTTTTGAATAAATAAAGATAATGCCAAAAAACCCCGAACCTAAAACCAGTAAAACAACACAATGTGGATCCGGGGAAAATGTCAAGTGGTTTCTTTGTATTTTCAGTGCATAATTAATGCTATGCAAAACTTCCTCTGCAGCCGGGATACACTGTGACATCTCTGAGGTTGGGAACTGAGATTTTACTAAGTCTGTTTAAGACATACTGTAATGAAACAAGAAAATTTAAAGGTTAAAGGTTGAACTTCACTATTAACTCTGATGTAAAATGAAGATGTTTGCTCTTGCTGTTAATTTCACCTTCTAGGGCATGAAAGGTGAAGGCTGAACGTATATTCTCCTGTTCTGGTTTGGCTGTAGGTCTTGATGCTGGACATGTACCCACCCACAGGTACAACACTGGGTTACAGAGCTCCTGTACCAATCCATTCTCCCTCCAAAAGAAGGGAACTCCAAGAGAAAAGAATGGAGAATGGATGGGAAGTGTTCTAATAGCACCTCACTGCACAATGGCCCCTGAATGCTTCATTACTTCTCAACCATCTGTCAGCCCTGGAGTGACTTCAAGCTTTCAGGCAATTCTGAAATCCTCCCCAGCACAATCACTTCCATCTCCACTTGCCTATTTCAGCCCTGTACAACAGAGGAATTTACAGTCTGTGACCTCTTGACCAGCAGATAAAGCAACATGGACCATGAAGAAACTTTTGTTATACCACAAGACAAACATAATACCTAGCATTAACAGAGTTAGTTATTCCATACCACTTGCGTTTGACTGTACATTACCTACAGATTTTCTTGTCTGATTTCTTCTTTTCCAGTTTTATAATTTTCTACTAAAACTGGATTTTCTTTTGGACAGTAATAAAATTGTGCTGTTGTAGGACAAGCGAAACAGCAGTACACCAAATGGAGGTGAAATTCCTTTTTAAATTACCCCAGAGGAAACTGAATTAAGCCCAACAGAGATCCCATGAGATCTGAATGATCAGTAGACCCAGTTAAGAAGACCATTTCTACTATCTATGGGACAGATCAATTCATCAGGAAAATGTGTGGCATTTCTAAGCCGAAGCATTCCTGCGAGAGCCCTTTCCACCACTTGCCTCTAAGACTGTAGAATATGAACCTCATGAGGAATGAAAGTAAGGACACCTACAGAGTCTGCACACGACAACGGGAGGAAGCAGCCCATTAGCATATTGGTGCAGTGATCTAAATCACAGTTAAGTCTGCAGAGGCTCTAAAGGATGCTCTATCATGTCACTAATGACTTACGGGGATAGGAAGAAGGCAGCTTGGGAAAGCTCCTGAGAGGCAGAGCTGGGATGTACTGAGACAATACAGGCACTCAAGAGAAATTGCACCCACACCTTGCTTCAAAAGGCTGCTTCTCAGCAGAAGGGACTTCCTTTGCCCTTCTTTTCTCTCTCCTCAGCACTTCTGAATGTCCTACAGCTTTGCAATCCCTTGGGAGCCCTGTGTTACACAGCTCCCTCTACCATCCCTAAGGCAGACGGTATTCCCTTCACACACTCATCAAAACTGTGTCAGCAGGGAAAGGCTTCTGAGGGACAAGCAGCGCTTTCCAGCTTTTCTTGGAGCTAGCAACCAACTGTGCAGCAAGAATATACTCTTTTCATTAAGAGAAAAACTCTGATACTGATCTGAACAGGTTTTGATTTGTTCCTTGGTGTATCATTATTGCTGGACACAGGCAATTATTTCAAACAGGCATAAAAACAATTACGTGCTTGGTATGCAAGTCCCAGAAACATCTACTGCTATCTTATTTTTTCTCACACCTCAGCTTTTACTGCAACAAGGCCCTGAGTTAGAGGAAAGGGAAAAAAAGAGAAAAAAAAAATCAATAAGCCTCAGTGAAAGTGTACTACAGCCACATGAAGTACCAGATTTCACTGGCAGCAGTGTCACACCAATCAAGCAACAAACCACTGCCCCATAAATTCAATCTCTAGTCAACACAGTGGACACTGTTCTGCTCACACTTAATTCTGTGAAATCACTCATTTTCATGTGTGAGCTTCAGAGTAAGTATTTGACCAAAACCAGAGTGAAAGTGTCTGCACACAGACGACAGGTCTCTGCAGTCAGCAGCAGGTACTTGAAAAGAGAGAGCTATGGCCAAAAGTGGAAAACAAAGAACACAGATTTGTAGGGATTATTTTATTCTTGCAAAACACACTCCATTTTTCAGTAGATCTGCTTCAACTTCCCCCACATTCTAGATCTTCAATCCAAAATACCACCGTGGAACCCCTAGAGCTCTCCAGGGATGATCCACTCGAAGTATGAAACACTTACTGCCCAGCCATTAATTACAACCAACCTATTCCTGCAAACACTAATACATTAATACATTTTGCCAGATGCAAAAACCATCTCTCATCCATCACATCCTAACACTGAGGTACCAGGACAACAGGAACAGTTACAATTACATTTCTAGGGTACAGTCAGGGACAATGAAAGCAGTGACATAACATTCCAATATATTATGCCCGTAAGTAGGATCCTGAAGTTCTGAGGAGCAAGGTAGACAACTGCTGTATGTGTAGGAGTGAAGGAATCAACTACAGGTTGATGAGAGTGATAAAAAAGCACAGATTTTTGTTTCCATTTTTATTAAGTCATTGGCAGGAAATTCTTACCAAAAGCTCTGAAGTGTACCTCCTTCAAATTTTTTCCTCTCTTAAAACCCAGGCTTACACTTACCACTGAGATACTGATAAAGAGCAGCTCCTAACACAGAGATAGGTAAGGATCCCTTGCATTCTCTCTGCACTCACATCAGTGTTTTTTGGAGGCAGCCTCTGCCCATCCTCAAGCCACCTGAAAGCCACACAACCATAACTATGCTCTGTGCCACACTGAACTTGCCTGCAAACATCCCGGCCAGCAAGCAGTGCCACCCAGCTGGCTCTGCCACAAACCAACACAAGGTGCCAGAGGAAGGCAGTGCAGCAAGCACTGTGCTTCTCCTGTTACAGATTATCACCATGCACAGAACAAGCTACAAATAAAAGCCATGTTAATTTTGACTCCCATGCTTGTTTCAGTAGAACATCAGTATGTGATTAATTTCAGGCTTTACTGGAAATGCAGGAAAATCACAAGGTGTTTTGACAAGCAGAGCAAAGCAGAGGCTTGGCCCTCCAGAGAGGTTCTGAAATATGCATGTTCCAAGAGACTCTGCATAGACATAAGGGGTTAACACACAGAGAAACCTTCTCAAAAATTATGCCCAAAATAGCATGGAGGAAAAGTTTGACAGTTAATGAGAAGTAAGATAACTTCAGTGAATTACAATATTCTTAAATATAGAAGATTCTTTTCATTCCAGATAATCCAAATATGAACAACTTGTGATCTATAAAAAGCGAGAATGTAGATACTGTCTTGTTAAGTGATTGCAGCAAAGTTAATACTTCAGGCAGCATTACCTGATCCAGAGATGAAGCAAAGATACAGGTTTCCACTACTGATACCAGCATCGGTCTATGCAAAACTGTCACTGATAGGATCAGGAAGACAAGTGAATAAGAGACTTTCCACTCCTGCAAAAGACTCATGGTTACTGGCAGAGAAGCTCTGTGAGGATTATTTGCAGAATCCATTCACATCTGTCTCTCGTTTCAACACTGTAAGTTTAAAATCAACCTGGGACTTTTCGTGCACTTCTGCATAAAACAGAGAGAGGAAGAGATTGACACTGGAAAGATAAGTATGTACTTTTTAATTGAGGAATTGGCCGTCCCTGTTAGTACAGTAACAGAGGCGTTTCATACACCCCTGCTCATTTATCTACTTTCTAACTACAGCATTCAACCACTTAAAGAGCAGATAATCTCAATTTCTTTTGTATTCAAATGAGTATATGACCGAGTGAAATAGTTCTTATGTCTCTAGATGAGTAAGAGCTGCAAATTTACCCTGTACTAGAAAAGTAACTCCTCATTCTGTGAAACAGCTTCTTCTAAATGCAAGTGAGGGATAAGGTAATAATCAGCAATTCATATGAAATGCAAGCTATCTTACAGCCAGGGAACCTACGGCAGACTTTGAAACAGAAGATATATCAAGCCTAACGTCACAAACAAATCCCAGCACAGATAATTATATAGCAACAATGTCACACACTCTAAACTACTCAATCCCCAATGACTGCCAGTGGGCACTGAACTTTAATCCTCAGCATCAAAGCACCAGCACTGGTTCAGCTGAGTTAAATGAGTAACTCTTTTAGCTGGAACTAGCAGCAGTCTCTTCTTTGATAGTCAGATCAGCCAAGTGAGAAATCACACAACAGGCTTCACCAGTGTGTTACAACTCCAGTAGTTCCAACTGGAAGGAGCATCCTTGTTTCCTGCCCTAAGCTACAGAGCAGTCCCGCTGTTAAACAGCTTCTGTGCCTCTCCCAAAGCGGCCTGCACTTCAGCTGTAAATCAGTGACTGCTCTGCATACTTCATATATTACAAGGACTTCTTTAAAAATACGATAAAAGTAAAAAAAATAATCAGGAATTGATCCAGTACCTCAATCAAATCCTGACAATAAAATGTTGATTTGGCGAATTAATTCTTACTATGAAATTACTGAGTTCCTGCAATGCTCGTAATGTAATGTACCAGCAGCACCCACGCAAATTCTATACCACCTATTGGTTAGAAAGCAAAAATAAGGTTTTAAAAGTATCTGCATTTTATACGGTGATTAAACTTTAATTATAATTATTTTTACAGTAGTCATTAAAGGCTGGATTTTTATAAACCAAAAATTGTCACGTCACAGGTCTCAGTAAATAACAGGATAAGCATCTTAAGTGATTATGCATGCATGCAAATGTCCATACTATTTTTAAAGGCACTGTTGCAATTCATTAGTATAATTTGAATTCCTTTAAAATTCAGTGGTTAAAGTACTTTAGGTTTTGAGATGGGAATTTGTCTGGGTAACTGATTATTTTAACCTGCATGCACACATTTAGACACAATACAGATGCTACCTATTTCTCATGTTCATAAACAGTCCAGCGAGACAATCTTACACAATAGTATATTTTACTAAATGATCAGACAATTGGGTATTTACACAAGACCAAAATTAGGACATAAATCTTTAAAACTTTTGTAGGACTGCCAATATTACAGTCAGAAATAAAGAGAGGTAACTATCAGAAAAAATATTTTTGCAATTACCATTTATCAAAAATCTCTTAGGTCACCAGGATTTGCATTCATTTTTTTCACTTCCCAGACTATATGCATAGTTCTGTCTTAGGAACTGCAGAAATGCAACAACAAAAAAATGAGAATAAATATAGAGGGAATCCAAATTCTTATAGGGATGATCACTGCTCACCTTAAGTGTTGTCTGCCAGTGGTAATGTCCTAAGAGGTTAAATCTGTGTACCTAGCTGCAGAATTGGTAGGAGTTCCCTAAAATTGTGGTTATTATTTGAGCAGGACTAAAGGGCATCAAACATACAAGTCATAAATGAAGCTCAGAACTTTGCAACAGAGGTCCTACACCACCAGATCTACACCTCATCCATCCACAGATGACTGGGAATGCCTTGGCCTTAGGTAAATAAAAGCTTTCTAAGGGGGAAGTCCAGAGCAAGGGATTTTCCCAAAACAGGGATTTTTCTTCATCATAATGAGTGGACTGATTGTGTGAAAAATGTAACACTATTTTAATTATTTTGAGCCTGTCTTCAAGTCCATCTTTGAAGAAGTCTGCAGTATCAACCTCTAGTCCTTTTATTCTCTTATCATCTCGTCAATACTTACTGTTCTCAGAATAACTAGTGTTATCCAACAGGATCACAAAAGCTGCATATACAGCATTCTCTGGAAGTTATCAGCTCCAGAATAAATTATTCAGTAACAGAATTAGCTATTGCAGCCTAAACAGGACACTAATCTTAACTGAATAAAATCAGTGTAAAGAATAAATTTACACTTCCCGAGTGGCTCGGAAGTGCTGCATCCCAGGCACTCAGCTTCAGCAAGTGGCCACTAAAGCCACCACTGCCACCAGAGAATTTGCAAGACATGCACCACACAGGATTCATAAAGCATCTGAAGATACAAATACACAGGCTCTGGAATTCACACTAAAATGCCCAAGACAAGGGTGCCTCCAGTTCTGTATGTCAGCAAGCACTGGAGTGCTAATCAACATCAACAGTTTGAAAAATTTCACTGTACCTTTCAATCCCTAAATGTCCAGCTCATATTTTATACGCTGGCTTTCCAGTGATGGGGCTGCTTTATAGGGTATTTTCCCTCCCCTGACTGCTGCCTGACAAGAAGCCATGAATAGCTAATATACACCACCACGGCTTCCTTGCAATACATTTGCACTAAAGCTTTTGCTTCTGCAGATGAACTTCAATTGCCACACTTCAGGATGGCTGAAAAATTACACATAAAGCCTCAATAACCCCACATAAGCATCATACAGGACTCGAACCTCTGGTGGACTTCGGCTGAAAAACAGCCAAATCCACACCCACACATGACAAAACCAACACTAGATTTTTTAGTAATGTTGCCTGGTATCAGTACAGCCAGTGTAACAACTGGACCACAGCTGCAGAGAACAAGAATCACCACGTGCTGCAGGCAGGGTCAAGAACGGGTAGCAGCCTTTACAAATTGGAAGTCACACTTACGCTCTGAACAGCTCTTTACACATGATCAAAACCTGTACCTAATAGCTGCAGTGTATTGTTAGCAGTAGTTCTTTCGCTTGTGCATTTGTTTCAGACGTAGCACAGCAGAAAGAAAAGATCATTTGGAAGAAGAGAGTTTCAGCTTGTGGTTCTCACAGTCATGCTGTTCAGCAGCATCTCATCCTGCAGGACCGTGTACAGAGACCAGAACCCACACCCAGCCACAAGAAGAACAAGAAGAACACAGGAGCTTTCAGAGGCAAATGCTGGTTTGGAAAACCTGCGCATTCATTTTGCATTACATCGTCACTAGATATATACATAAATAGTATAGACGTGATTCTGTGTACCCGCTGGAATTAAATAAAAAAATAAAATAAAAATCCCCAAGCGCAATCAACAGCAAAATATCATGAGCCTTATACCAAACTTATTTAATAATTACATTTAGGAGTTGAAAAAAACCTCAGCAGAGCCACAGCTCAGTAGCTATAGCAACCTGCTTAGCTTCTCAGAAGAATCAAATAAGATAACCTGCCCTAAAATAGATGCAAAATAGCTGTCACTGCACATGTGTGGTTTCAGAGACAGAACACAACCATAAAAATTAATTTTTTCAAATCACAATGCTCCCTTTTACAGAAATCAAAAAACTACCCTACAGGCAGTCGGTGAGAATTGAGTTTAATTCCTTTACTCTCAGTATTTTAAAAGCTAAATCATTTATCTCAAAGCTTAATTGTGCCTTTTAACAAATTAGACTTCACTGAAAATCATTATCTGTCTCCCCCCTTCTTGTTACAATTCAAAGGCAGCATCTGTTAAAGAGCAAAAATGAACCATTTTCCCCTCATTACACAAAGAGCAAAAAGTCATCCCAAGTTCACATTGCTTTAGAAGGTAATTTCTGTTCATCAGAACAATTTGGTATGTGTTCATTCCTTCGCATCCAGTTTTGCAGGCTAATTTCCTCAAATATTTAGACTTAATTTGGTTTGTAACCATTAACTACGATTACAGAAAACACACGTTCCTCTAAGTTACCATTCCGTGCTAGCACTGTTAAAAATATTCCCTGCGTCGTATCTGTTATATTGTGTGACCATACATTCCTCATTAATCATTACAGCAAGAAAAACAAAACCCAGCAGCTCCCCGAGCCCTCGGGCCACCGGCCTGAGACACTTCTGGAGAGCAGAAGCGGCACGGAGGGCTCGGGGCACACGGGCGGCAGCTCGTCCTGCGGCCCGGGAAGGGAAGGGCCGCCCCGGGAAGGCAAGAGGGCCGCCGCAGCGCTGCAGCCCCACAAGAGGCTCCCACACGGCCCCGTCCCGGCTGAGGAGGGGCGGGCTGCCCCAGCGGCTCTCACAGCCCCGCTCCTTCCGCCGCTTGCCCGCTGTCCCTTCCCAGGGACAACAGTGACTGGCACAGTGCAGGGAGCACCTATGGAGTGTAGGTGCTCTTGATGAACCAGAGGAAGCCATCGTGCCCCTTGCCAAAGAGCCCTTTCCCTCTGCACCGCGGCTGTGCCTTCACAGAACCCCACTCCGGAGAGCTCCAGCAGCTGCTGAGAACAATGCTGCTCCAGTTCGGATTAAACCTCCCCGTGCTACAATTAGGACTGCAGAAAGACAAGGCACAGACATTAATTTTGCACTGCAAGGGACCAAGTCAAGGCAATTAACAATACAGTACCAATACTGAAAGCCAGTGTTTAATTTGTGGCCTCATTCACAGCAGAAGAAGGAGTTACAAACAAGGCAACTGGAAGCAAAAATGGCAGTGGAATTTGAGCTTAATAAAAAAAGCTCACAGAACGACAAAACCAAGAGAATTTAGGAGAACTATAACAAACAGAAGCATTCTATTTTTTAAACAAAAACTTTTAAAGTGTAAACAGTAGCTTCTTGACATGGGATCTTCCCTTATTCTCCTTGTGTTCATCAACAAGCAGAACAGATTCTGCTGACAAAGCTTTGTACTGATTTAAAAGTTTGATAATCTGTGTTTATATCCATCTTTGTACAAATTTACAGACACTTCAGCATTAAAAAGAATTAGCAGAAGTGAGCACAGGTTACAAAGAATGCTCTCCCTATTCTAGAAATGCTCGACCTATTCTGGATTATTTTTTTCTTTTCAGAGGGAGATATCTTTCCTATCTCCTAACAAGCATGTTTACCAGCAGGTAACCCAGAAGTCTAAATCTGAGATTATTGTGCCTTTAACAGAAGTAATACAGCCCACTCCAAAAATCCAAGTTATTGCTCTGAATTTCAAGATCAGTATTTAGATTTAAAAAAAAAAAAAAAAAGTTAAAAAAGCCTCTTAATTTCTCTTCCATATGAATTTAGACTTGTTCAATCCTTGACATTCAATGTACAATCCTATAATAAAGAAGTACAAAATAATATATAATAATGTAGTGCAGATTGCTTCATCCCTTTGGAAACAAAGTTCAAAAAACAGTCAAGCAAAAACTGGAAGTAAACAGCTTTACAATAAGCCGTTTCACTCCACTGGTGAAAACACTGGTGGTGTGTGGACTTAGTTACCCAGCAGTTTGGATTCCAGTGTGCAGCCTTCCTCTTACTGAAGCAGCAGCCACCACTGCACTTCAGTGTAAAGCTTCAGAGTATTGATGGATAATCACCAACAGGTAGAAAAGGAGCAATGCTTCAGTTACTTTACAATATAATCCACATACAGACCTTGCAATTTAGGTGCAGAAGCTCTCACCCCATCTTGGATTTCGAGAAGTGCTTTCATTTGGTTCACCCAATTTTAAGAATGACAGGAATGCTTGTTGCTCATTTGGACAGCTCATTTTATCATGCCAGACAAACACCATTGAGAGGGACGTGAATCCATTGATCAGCATGGAGGCAACAATGTCCAATTACTTGCAACTGATGTTCTCTTCTCTATGCCTTGATTTCCATGTCCCAGCTATTCCAGTTGGAACAGCTGGCTGTTGAAAGTTTGATAGGGCAGATTGGCAGCATTATCACAGTCAAATTGGTGGTTAATGCTAACCTTAAATTAGACAAAGACCCTTACAAAGTCACCGTTGATTTTTAATTAAAATATTAATTTATCTGGACTCAAGGTACCCATAAAATGCCCACTGTTGACATCACAGTTGTGGAACTACCAGAAACCTTCTGGGAGCCTGGTCTTAGTAGAGAAGCAGTTCCAACCCTTGCAAAATTACAGTGGAAGCAAACAGATTGGGGTTTAATGCTGAATAACTCTCTGACAGCAAGGGTCCAGAAACCCATGGTTTATAATGGGCCATTATCTTCTGAGGATGTGTAAATTGTTATAATCTGCTGGCATCAACCAGTGCCTTTTTTGATAGAAATCTGGTACTCTCAATAAAGGCCTTTTCCTGTTTGGCTGTGTTGTGCCTGGAACAGAGCAATGTCTTGAAACTCGGAGGAAGCTGTGCAGCCCCTGATTTACCCCACAGGAGTGGGGCCGTGCACTCTGAGCAGACATCCAGCAGCTCTGGAGTTTCCATCAGCACCGTCTGTGTGCTGTGCACACCCTGCTCACAGGTGGGAAATCCAGCAGGCTCCAACACAGCACTGGGCAGCAGCAAGGAGAAGCACGTCTGTAAAAGCCATGGACATATCTGGGATTTCCAGCTGTCAGGAATTCCACACAGAGGCAAAACCCTCTTTACGAATGACTTACCACAGGTTTAATTAGATATTTGTTGAAAGCAAATAATGCTGATACCCGCAGCATTTGAGTATCTTCATGCAACAGTCAGCAAAAACTGTCCTGTTCTCATAATGCAAAAAGAAAAAAAAGAGTCCATTTTATTACCAAGGTTAATATGCACTTTCTGCTATATATGTTAAGACTGAGATCAAAGATAAAGAGGTGGTATATGACTAAAAAGATGGATTTTTAAAATATTTTTTTTCAGGAGCTGGAGGTGGTACATGTTATCCAAGACTTACATAAGGAGTTCCATGTGACTCGGTGGCTGTTGCAGAAAAACCCTGCAACCAAATCTGGTTTGAGATAACTTCAAACATTAGCTCTGTATTTGGAACTTTTCAACTACACATCAAATAAAACAGACTTAATTTCATCAGCACTGAGTGAGCACAGGAAGCAACTTCATTTCCCACTCACATTCTAAACAGTATCTTTGGCAGTTTTTGAAGTTCCCTACTCTTTAAGAGAAGCTTTAGGATTCAGTGACCTGCACTCTGGGAAAACTGTGGGTGGGTTTCCACTTAAACACACGAAACATTTCAAAGCATTTATTTTACTTTCCACTTCCATTTTCCCAGGGGCATGTGAAAAAGAGATTTTAAGACAGAACTATACACCCATACTGCTAAATGGTTTCAGCATCTTAAACTGTAGGGATGGTTTTAGCTGAAATAAAGATGCAGCCATAAATTTTTAAATTCTTTAAAGACCTTTGTGCAATCTTCAAAAATCCTTGTGTCCAGAATTTGTATGGACTTTTAAAAGTCATTCTTTGGGTCTTCAGTCTTCTGTAAGCAGCTTTACAGGGGAAAAAAAACCCCTTATTATTATTATATAAGTCCCAGCAACACTGGTGGAAAAAGGATTAATCTTGATCAAATATGGTTTTTTCCATCCCTCACTTAACATTTCTCAATCAATGTCAACAGTATTGCAATTGATCTAATTTCATGTCAGTCACTCCAACTACTATTCAAAGATTTTTTCATACACACTTCCTCAAGTGGAAATGTGGGCAAGCCGGTCTTTGGGATTTTTTAATGTCAAAAACCAGAGGATATCAAGCATTTATTCATTCATAAAATTGTAGCACCCCAATACAGAGATGAGAACAAAACCACAAAACATTTATTCCTGATCCCCTTTCTTTCTTTTACTTCTCTTAAGTGGTGCAATAGTTTTCTTTATGAAAGAAATAAGAAGCTTGAATACTGACAATTGGCCATGGACATGTACCTCAAAACCATTTCTGGAAAGCTTTACAGTTAATGAGTATGACAAAACCTCAATTATACGAGTAAAAAAGTAGCATCTTTTGCAGCTCCAGATATTAATGACAGGTGTACAAGAAGAGGCAGTCATACCTAGACACATTTGATGTGATATATTTTTACAAGTTGAGAGAATTTTAAGACCATTCTACCTAAATATAGAGCACAACCAACCAAGTACAAGGACAGTTAAATATTTAACGTATTTTTCATATGGAGTACTTCATCTGATTGAAATCTTTGCAATTTAACAAGGAGGCTATTTTCTGCAAAACTTAATCTATTTATCAGTTAAATATGATAAGATTTATAGAAACCTCGTCAGAAACTTGAGAGATAACCAGGCCCTGTAATTTTACAATAATGTATTTTAACATATTCTACAGCTAAAGACAGATTATCTTATGCTTCATGTTAAAAATAGATTTGTTTGATATTAATCTTTCGGCTGTGCTACAGCACCGATCATGCTGCTGACCTTGCCATTATTACAATAACATGTCAGTCCTTGACTTTCTCCCTGCTGAGAGTCCAACTGTGTACACTGGTTTGTTCAAAACATATTGCTGAGAGGAAAAAAACCACACTTTTCCCTCCACAAGATAATAGATAAATGTAATCCAGGTGCAGTCACTCAATTGTCTGAACAGCATTTCTTCTAGGGACACATGGTGTAGAATTTAATTTTTGGGCAATTAGTATCAGGTGTTGGTTGTACCTTCAGCAATACCTACAGTTTTTCTCCTTACAACACGCAAGGATTTGGCACGGTCTTCTCTCCCTGCTCAGTACAGCCTCTCTCTTAGACAAGAAGATGCATCTTCATAATAAATAAGTTTACGCTGTTAAACTTATTTGTTCCAGCAAATAATGATAATGATGATGATGATGATGATGATGATGATAACAATAATACTACTAATAATAATAGTTGTTATTTTTGTTATTATTGTTATTATTATCAGACTAATGATTTATTAATAATCAGACTATAATTTTTCTTATCAAAAGGAACAGTTTAAAATATTCAAGTTTAGATCAAAAGACCAACTGCAAATTCTACAATCACCAGAGGAATATTATCTATCTTCACGTAACTTTTCATTTCAAATGCTACTGAAAGCATTTAAAAATTGTCTGACAAATCATTTACCCTGTTTTTATTGACAAGGGTAAGTTTTCAAGATTCTGTCCAGAAACCACTGCTCCTGGATAAGTACTCATTAACAACTGAAAGTTTGAGGAATGAGTTAGTCAATAAAATTATTCCATAGTGCAGCAGAACTAAACAGGGCTGGGTTTAATGTGAAATCTACTGCAGATTTGAAAACCCTACATGTGCTAATCAGGTTCTCTCCTTAACAATATCAAAATACAGAAAGGATGTTTATACCATGCATATTTCACTTTCTCATTTGAGTTTCTTAGAGGAAGGAATTCGTATGTTTTTTAAGATTCTACATTTCTGTAGCGGTTTGAGTCTGTAATCTGGCATAACTTTTATCTTGGGCAGAGGTTTTTTTTTGTTTGCTAACATTAATTTCCCGGCCAATGCACCAAAAATGTTCTGGTTTTAGTAGTATATCTATGCACTTGCCAGAACTACTTTCTTATCCCTTGCTGTGAGATAGGACCAGGAGAAAGAGCAAAACAGGCCCAAAACTTCAGAAGAACCAAGAAAACCTTTATTAACAAATTAAACTGGTTTATAGAAATCAGAATGAAACCTTTAAATCACTTCTCTTCCCCTTTAACACTCTTTCCCACCAACACAACAATGTAGAGGACAAAACTCAAAGATATCTCACTCTTAAAACAATCTTTCAATCCACTCAAGAGGAGCTTCTCACTAGCAAAGCCATGGAGACTCCCCTAGAAAGNACTCTCCAACCAAAACAAGGACTTTTTTCTTTCATGTCTCCATGCGGTTCCTCTACATTGTCCTTTGCCAGTCTCTGTTTTCTTCTACTCGGGAGAAGATCGATGTCTGCAGATCTCAATCTGGGTCTTAAAAAGTTAAATCTCTTGCAGGCAAATTGAATTAAAACACAGTAGAACACTGAAATCTAAGTTGAAGGCCGAGCTAAAGTAATCAAAGAACGCAGCATCTAGGCTGAGCTCAGGTTATTTTCAGTTTGCAAGCTGCTGCTAGTCTTTGCTCGTATTACTGGGCTGCTTTGCAGTCTCTGATTATAATCTTTTATGAGAGCTAAGCTGGGAGGAACAGCTAGCATGTAGCTGCAGTAGTCCATTCCTTCCCCTTGTTCAGTAATGTCCAATAAAAGTAGCAGTTTTAGTCCTAGGCCTTCTCAGGAAGACAAAGAGAAACAGAAATCAGCTTGGCCAGTGCGAGCCCTCCTGCGGCTCCACGCCAGAGCTTGGGGCCTCCTGCTGCTCTGTGCCCCTACGGAGCAGCTCGGGGCTTCTCAGCCATGCCGGGGCCCTGGGCCCTCTCGGCCATGCGGGCCCGGCTCCGGGTGTGCAGGGGAAAAAAAAGCTCGACCGGGCCGGGCCGGGCTCAGCCCCTCCCCGGCCACATGGCGGGGCCGGCCTGGCCTGGGTGCAGCAGAGCTGTTACCTCGGTCTTCGCCGGAAAGAAAGAGAGCTTCTTTTCCGGGTTCTCGATTTTTAAAATGTGTATGCACAGAGGTGTACACTTTTCGGATTGGTCATTTATTTCTGTGGGCTAGGTTCTAACTGAAACCAGCACAATTTCCTTAAAAGAAGGATGGGCTTGTGTTTCTGATTAATTTAGTGAATATGTGCCATTACTATGTAAAAGTAAATCTTCTCTGTAAGTACTGGCCAAATAAATCTTAACAGTTGAATTTGCAAATCAGTTTCCTGATGTCAACAGCTTTGTCATGTCAGTAAATACAGCACTAAGCCAGGAGCAATGACTATTAGCCATCTCTGCTGTCACTTACTTGGGTATAGATACATAACTTGCCTAAAAACATCAGGCAAGATTTACACTCAACAGTCAAGAACAAAAAGGACCTAATGTATCACAGCTGTCACCAGGTAAAGAGAAGAATCCAGCTTGTGTCGAACCAAAAAACCCCAACCAAAACAAAACAAACCAGAGAAACATTCCCTTTTGAATCACGGGAATGCAATTTGTAGTCTCAAAAATTTTCAGTAAAGCAGCCAGCAAATGTTGGGAAAGTAACTTTAAATTCTGAAGTGGCGAGGTGATGTGATGAAAGGTTACTATTTTTCTCCAAATTAATATAGTTAAAACAAAGCTGCTGGCTCTCAGCTGTGCTGAAATGGATGAGTTCCAACAGAGTTCTGTCATCCCACCACTGAAATCAGGCATCCCACCTCTGGCAATACAGACTATTGTGATGTTCATGACATGTTCAGGATATGAACTATTTCCTCAACATCAAATCAACAGGTTTTAGTAGGGATGTGTCAAAGTCTCAGACTGAAACTTACCATCTGTTAGAATAAACTTCTGTATCTTTTTCTCCTGCAGCAAATGAAGAGTTAATACTTATTCTGCAAGAAAGCCCCCAACCTGAAAAATACTCCATTTTAAATAGCCTTAATCTGTCAGCAGTAGACAAAGTCAAAATTCATTTTCATCTAAAAATGTCTCTCAGATTCTCTAAGTACCATACTATGCACATAAGCTATGGTACCTGTCACATCAAGAGCTGGTATTAATATTCATGCAATTCCTTACTTTTATGTTCCAGTGGTGTTGCCTTGAAGGCAGATGGATTAAAACACAGTGGTAATCTCGAATAAAGCCTTCTCCACAGGCAGAGGGTAGTACCACTACTTAGTACGTGGTGCTAAAGCAACATGCTATGTCCTACAGAGAAGATAAAGATGCTGAGCCAGTGCTGTGCATCTCATAATTTATGTGTACAAAGAAAAGCTCAGCACAGTGCTCACTACTGCGATGAGTTCTTTTGAATTTGATGAAATCCTCTGGAAGAGTTAGCAGCATGCTCACTCCAAGTGCAGAGTCTTACTGTAGACACCTGATATAATGAAATACTAAATTGAAAGATGAAAATAAAAAGGGCAAACATAGTATGCAAGGAAAAAGCTGTCTTCCCAATGCTATAAATATATGTCTATTTCCCAAGTTGTACACACAGATTTCTAATTCTTCAATAAATACAGGCTTAGCAGGACTGGCAAGAGGGGTGCAAATCAAGTTAAAAAAAAAAAAAAAAAGAAAAAAAAGAACATTCAAGAAGAATACTTAAAAGCTTTGGGAATTTGTATCTGAAAATGAAGAAAGGAGTAGGCCAGGCTGCTTCCCTTTTTAGTACTTAAAGCAGTAAACCTATAGGCAATAAAGTAAATTGAACTTGAAAATTTTTAACCATTACAAAGCTGTACTTCAGATGGGGGAAAACTTGAAACTGAGTTGCACAGAATAGAGACCAATAAGCTGAAAAGCACATCTGTTAAGGAGAGGGAAATGTCTCTCTGAAGAAACCAGAGTTTCTGGGCTCTATCTCAGAGAATTCACCTTCAGATTAATGAGTGTGCTAGAAAAAATAGAGCTGCAGCAAGACACTTAAGGGACTGTTCCGGGGTACAATCAAATTTAGACTAGCTTATGAATATACAGAGCGTAAACTTCTTGTATCTACAACCCACACACATTACTGAAGAATTCCAATGATTTCATGCTTGTACAGCTCTCTCCAGGATCTGAGCTGTGAATGTTAAGGAGAAAAAACCCTTAATTTTTGACTGCCAGATGGATGGGTCATGCCTTACTGATACCCTGGGTGCTCCTGACAATCTGCCTGTTCTGTCTACCTGCTCCTTAACAACTATTTCCTCCAAGTCAAATGCAGCCAGGTATTAGAGTCAGCTCTCTGTATCACAAAGGTGACTGTCCATCTGCTCGGGCAGCCAAGGAACCGGGCTGTAATGCCTGCTACGGATGTGGTTTGATTGTCACAGCACCAAAGAGAGAGCAAGTGACAAAAGATCTTTGCTAGAGCTATTCCAACCACACATCTGAGCAGTGATATTTATATCCAGAATAATAATTTGAAACTGGAGAATCAGTGTCCCACTGCTATTATCAGAAGAACTCAAACACAATGTTGTTAAAAAAAAAAAAACCAAAAAC
>VWZN01010525.1:380-44569 GCA_013396955.1 Regulus satrapa | reverse complement strand
ACCCTAAATACCTAGTTTCTAGTAAACCAAGTTTATTTTATTTACCAACTTGATTTTGGTCAACAATGACCATCAATTCAGAAGATCTGAAATGCTGACTGGGTTTATTCAACATGCCAAAGCATTTCTGGTAAGCAAAGGAGCGTTGCTGCTGCAGCTGACCACCCGTAAATCCGTGCAGCTTGCAGCAATCCCACACTGAATTTCGCTAGCAGACTTTCTGTGTGTTTTCAGGCTCCAAGTGGCCGCTTTACTTTCCCAGGATGAGAAGGCTCAGGTCAGTGAAGAGTGTCTAACCCAGAGCAGCAGAGCTTCTTATCACCACTGCTCCCTCCACGCAAATCAAAGTGAAGCCCTGTCAGTTCAAGCCCGAGACACGTCAGCACCGTGTAGGGATTTCACTCCAGTGCTGGCTGTCAGCCACCACGCCAGAATGGAAAACATGCTAAACCCTTTTATTCTGGTAATACCGCTGTGGACTCTTCCTGGTGCACAAACATCCAACTAATTACGGCTATAGCCCACAACAACAATGAAAGACGTTTTACAGAGTTGTTTTATTTATCCTTAAATTCCTCCATTTATTTGGAAAGGAAATTGGAATTTATATTGTAAGCTACGTTTTCCAAAAATAGTACTTTGCATCAAGTGTGTTCTGTGCATTAAATAAATATATGTTCAATTTACTTTTAATTAATTCTCTCTTTAGGAGCCAAAGACATCTTTTTAGAAACTAGAATTGTATAGATAAAATGCATACAGAAAGATTACACTATTTATTGATTTAAAGGCTGGAGTAACTTTTGAGCATCTATTATTAAAAAAGTATGTAACTTACAGCAATTTTCCACCATGCACTAGGAATTTCAAATGCACCGGCAAAATCAGAACACCTGTCCCATAAAAATAAAATTTAAAATAAATTATTGCTTCATATGCTGCCTTTTTGTGAGCCAAAAGGAATAAAATAGCATCAGTATTCTTACTTGGAATAAGAAAAAAATTGCTCCATGTAACAGGAATTATTTTTTGATGCAAGAATACATACTTAAGAAACAGTCATGTGCAGTTTTAGACTGAGCAATTCGGTGAACTGCCATTTTGGTGGGATAGCTCATTACATACCTAAATCTCATCTGCTGTCACCGGAACTAGAGGACACGCCTGGAGTCAGACACCCACTTTAACAAAGGAGTCTTACACAAGTACAGGAATATCAAACCCAGCGTGTTTATCTATACCCTGTATGCACCCTCCTGAGACAGGACTGCTCCCAAAATCTGTATCGACTAAACTGCCATGGAATCATAAAGTAACACCTGAAATGTCGTCATGTAACTTCTCACCTTTAAACAAACACAAATCTGAAAGCGGAACTTGTTTGTTAGACCTTACGAAGACATGAAAATATTCCCAGAAGACTTCTTGCAGCACCCAGCTGGATGCCTGCTCTGGAAAAACATCATCTTGCTCACATTGGAACTTGCACCCAAGATTTCACTCCCCTAACTGGGATACACAGCGTGTTCATTCAGTGGAGCGGTTCCTTTGCTCAGCCAAAGGGTCCTTCCCCTACCAGCCCCATCCAGCAATCCAAACTGCAGCCCTGGGGGCACAGCAGCAGAAGGAAGCACAGCTATGCAAACACCGAGTTCCAGCAGAGCTATCTCTGCACTGCCCACCTGGCCCAGCCTCGGCACAGCAGCCAACCTCTGCCACCTGCTCAGGACACACACAGGCACAGCTCGGAAGATCCAAGAATTCCCCTGGTTCCTGCTGAGAGGGGAGGGAAGGCCTAATTGCTGGTGCAAAAACACCCTGAGGCTTTGTTCCCAGCACCTTGCCCTGAGCAAGAGCAAGCCCTGTGTAGCGAGTAATTAATACCCTAAGGAACACGGCAGTGGACTCCATCACCCTTCTGCTCTGCGTTTCCCTCATTAACACCAACTTCCTCTGACTTTCAGGGAGCGGATAAGTAGCTCCAATATTTGTTTGTAAGAGACAGAAACTCTCTATCGTGCCTGGCTAGACATAAAGATCTGCACAGATAAACTAACACCCAGGTCATCTAGCCAAGATAAGATGCTTTTGGATTGCAGCATTATATCCGCGTTACACAAAAGCCAAACGGTAACTATTTCACTTTAAACACATTTCACACAAAACAATTAAAACATTCATATTTGCAGTGGATTACAGCTGCTTCAAAAACTGAGGAATGATTAGACATGTGCAAATTTATCAAATCAGTAACAAATAATACAGACACTGTGTAAGGTGGGAGTTTAAAGGAAAAGGCCAAAGCCTGACCTTTACTGGTTCAAGTTTTCTGAGAATTTTAGACTGCATTAAGATGAAAGCAACCCAAGAGTTTTCAATATAATACATATAATAAGATTATCATTAGACTTCAACTGCTCAATGAGACAACAAACACAATAGTGTTTATGAGTTTATGGGTTGATACAGGGACTACAAGGTCAGGTTGTGGTCCAGTGACAGCAGATGAAGCATTAAATCATGAACACAACACACTTGAACTGAAGGGAAACCACGTCCAGTGGTCTGAGTAACTTCTTACAACCTGCTGCTTCAGTTTAAGCATAAGGAGCTATATAATCACAGACTATGGCAAATACATTTTAATTTACATAAAATCATCTATGGGTATTTCTAGCAAAAAGTTGGTATTACAGTAAAAATGAGAGATAAAGACATTTTCTACAAAAGCTTTGGTACTAGTTGGCTTCTTTGCTACTTAGCAATTTTGCTCAGGAAAGATCAACACACAAAATTAAGTGCCTGCAATATGCACAATTATGTGTCTTATTGAAAAAACGTTAACTCCATTGCAGCTGTGAGCACATCCAAAGCATTTATTACATAACAAATCCCTGAGTTCTGTTATATAACAAATCCCTGAATCCCAATCACATTAGTTATGTACTATGCATATTTTTTCCACATAACTGCACACCTGACATTTGAAAAATCTGGCTGAACATTTTTATCTTATAGCCCTCTTTATTAAAAAATACATATTGCACTTTACATTACAAAATGAACTTCTGTTTCTTCACCCCCTATTTTTTGCTATGCCTAAATCAAATCTGCTCAGATCTATAGATTAGGTCATTTCTGACATTCATAAACACATGCTCGAATATATTTATGTGATTAATGCATTCCAGAGACAAAAATCTTAGCTTAAGATTACTTATGCATCTCCTGAAACAGGAAGCCAACAACAAATATTATATATGTAAACATAAGCATACACACACACACACACACACTTTCACCATGACAGATGTCTTTATGAATGACGAGTACCAAGAGGCCTATCCTTTCCTGCTGTTTACCCAGTATCATTTAATATCTTACTATTTCTTTTTTCAGGATCTAATACTCTAATACTCAGAATCTAATACCTTCTAATACTCAAAAAATATACATTCTAATGTCATTTTAAGGGCATGACCTGATCCTCAATGTCATCTGGGATAGGAATATACACTGGTGATCTTTTAAAAGGAAGAAAAACTGGGTTTGGAAATAATGTCATAAATTATGTCACAAAGTCATAATCAGAGCACCAGCTTCAAGAACATCTCAGGCCCCACAAAATTGGATGCCATGAATCACACTGTAGCTTACTGCATAATCAGATCATCATGCATCAAAATCATGTAATATAAACTTAGGCCATAACTTAAGAACTGCAGCAGGTCCCCTCGACTTGCAGCCAGAGTGACCTTCAGAACAGGGTCAGAAAATCATCACACACACACAAACCAATTTCTGAAGCAGGTGGCTATAAACAGATGAAGAGAACACTGTCAATCGAAACACTAAGTTGTGCAAGATCACTTTATATTTAAAACATCATAAAGTTGTTTTTTTTTTCTTCAACAGGAAAAATAAATATCTGATTTGCTTTTCTTTCCTGTGAAATGTAATAAAGACACACACACATTCTTGAAGAAAATTATAAAGCAGGTTAAGGAAAAAGATGCTAATTACAGGTTCAGAGACTCAAGTATTCATACACAACCACAAAACTCCAGAAATCAAACCTAAGCACTGCCATATGAGTCAAGACTGAAGAAGAGTCAAACCTGTTGCAAAGTTATGTTCCATGAACTGTTCTTACACTCAGGGCCACGGTCTGGATATCAGAACCCTACATTTCCCTGCTGGGGGCACAGTGATTGAGATATATATATATTTATAAAACCCTCCAGCTTTTAAAAGCAGCTACCACATCTGAGGGCTTCTATCAGGAAGCTACTGAGCACCTATTTTAAATCAGTAAAATAGTAAATTGTCAAGTAAAAATGCTTCACTATCAACGGTCTACAGCTTATTGTATTGTGCTTGAATATTCAGAGATTGGTTTCCCCCTTCTCCTCCCTTATGCACACCCAAAGAATGTAGTATGTTCAACTAAGGCATAAAATAAAGCCGAAAATGCCTACAATTCCCTGAAGGAGTAGAAAGATACAGTACAATTTGGCTGCTGTCCAATTCAGGAACAAAAGATGTGCTTGAATTAAAATACCCAATTCAAAAAACTGTTAAACTTCAGGAAAGTTTCAGTCCTATCCCACAACTTCAATGTAGTCAGTGGCCTTATGATTTAAACATGATTTAATTCTAAGATCTGCTTATCTGCAGACAGCTTCAAAGTAGTGGAAAATCAGGAATTTATTACTGCTTTAAAAAAAGAGACAAATTTGCCTCTAAAGTCATTGCGTAATCCAGTGCTCAAAAAAGGAAGAGAAACCACATTTCTGTTATATAATTAAAACAATACTGTAAGCTAATTTCTCTGAGATTTTAATATGACACTAGTAAAAGACCTAAAAGCAGGCATTCAGGAACATGACATTTTTAGCAAAGCCCTTTCCCCCAGGCCTTCAAAGTTTATTTTTATGTAAATGTGCAAAGAAAACTAAGCCCTAAAGTACACACGGGGAAAAAAGGCAATGATTCAACTAAATCTGTAAAATTTAGAATGCATGTAGTAGAGAACTGATTGCAAGTTTTAGTTGGTAGCAAATAAAACAAGCAAAATAATGAAGCAACTAGATGTTAACCTTAAATTTGCACTGATTATAGGAGGTGTATTACACACACACACTCAGTGGCTAAATGTAAATAGTACTTCTTCAAATGAACGCCAGCATTTTACGATGTGAGGATTCTGTTAATTGTCTTCTTCTCTCTAAAAGTAATATTATAAAGCCAAGTCAAGTTAGAGTAGGACTGGTACACTGCAAGATAATTTTAACACCATCCTGTAGCTAAATTTGTTTCTTATACATGAGTCTAAATCACCAACTCTCTGAAATAAATGGACAGAACAGTGCACTGAAAGAGCAGAAAAAAAGTGGCCTTCCAAAAAAATACCAACAGAAAGCAATTGAAACTTTGAAGCAATTGAAACCTAAGGAAAAACATGCTATATATTTATATATCATATTATTATAAAAAAAAAAAATACCAATTTAAATTGGTAACACAAGGTACTACACTTAATCCACTTTTGAACAGCAGCCTTGCAGAGACTGTGATAAGGGGAGACAGGCATACAACTGCTGCCTAACAATAGTAAAAAGGAACTACAGCTTTAGGACAGAATACAGAGGCTGTATTTTGAATTCAGACTCAGAATGTAAGCTACCCTTTGAACCCTGCCAATCTCAACACCACTGTTGCTGTATCGAATTCCAAGAGAAAATTATAGTCAAAATATTTTTTTCATTAATCACTTCCACAGACAAGGACTGCCAGTATCTATAAACTTAAATCCATCAAATCTTTAAAATATTATTAAAGGCAGCACTGTTATCCCTCTTCGTATTTCTCTCCTGTTTAAAAAAAGTGTCATGAAAGGCTCCTAAAGGAAAGGTGCGATTGATAGAGGGGTGAGGGGTAGAACAGAGACCTCCTGGCTCGGCACCCACTAGAGCACGCTCTGGTTTCACGCTGGGTGCTCCCAGGCACTCACTGAGCTCTCCATGGAAAGCCCAAATTTCGGCAGAACCCTTGGGCAGTGCAGCTCCTGCTCTGCACCTTCCCAGGCTCCGGGAGCAGCCTGACAAAGGCACTCTAGGAACAGGAGAGGAGCAGGGTGCACACACACTGCAGGAACTAAAGGGTGGGCCGAACACCGGGAAAGTCAAAAGCTCACCAAGCCTGGAGAGCAGCTCGGTCATGGCAAGGGGATGCACATCAGGGTAATGCCAGACACTGCTCAGAGACCCACACTCATACAGAGATATTGTCTGCCCAGCCCTCATTTCCTGAACACAGCATCTCAAACCTTCCCACTCATGCCTCGCTGTTTGGAAGGTCCCCACACCATCAGCCTCAGCAGTTTCAGAGGCACAGGGGGCCCAGACAGAATCTGGGACTGTTCTCAGTCCCTACCTAAGTCATGGTAGTACGAAGCTGCCAGGCCTTCAAGACTGAAGCTGTGTGAGCAGGCAGGTTCAGAAAGATGCTAGAGACCCTGTCTTGCTCCTCTATAAAAATTCTACCTTTGCAAAGTCTTTAGTTATCATTAATCCAAAAAAAGCGTTTAAAGGTTATTAAATCAGAACTTTCATCACATGTGCTTAATGACAAAGTTGCAGTAATTCCTTTCTGAACTGCCCCTTCACTGAGACAAATTAGACTTTACCTAGTTTTAGGAGTTCTGATGATAACTTTGGTGACTCACAAGCGCCCAAGGTACGACATCTTAATCGGGTATCATCCAGAAGAATGAAATTGAAAACACCTTGAATATACAGCACTAAGTGGACATGACAATGAAACGCTGGAAAAGGCAGCTGTTCCTTTTCTCCCAGTCTACTACAGGACACTACTACTGTAACTACTGTTACACACAAATTATAAAATCTAAGTGTCTCCTCCAATAAGCCTTTCCTGTAACAGGATTTTAGCTGACCATATGAAAGTGGCACACTGCAGAAGGTGGTGAAACGAGATAAAACTCTTGAAACTAGATAAAACCTACCATCTTATAAATCAGTTTACACCAAAGTAAGCAAACTGGAATTTCAAGCTTGACTATATCTTTAAACAATTTAAATTAACAAATTCTATACCTTATCCCCTCTTGGGAATTTGTGATAATCCTCCAGCTCCAGCTTTCCTGTTATTTACACAGACCAAGGAGTGTTTGGAAAGAAACTGCAGTACAATGTCTCTGTTCAGTTACACCAGTTTGGCTTCCCCTTCTTCTCTTTTCTTCGAGAATAAGAGAGAGTGAGTCCAGGACCAAACCACAAAGTTCTGCTGAGGTTTTCTGGATTTGGGGTTTTTTTCTTCCTTTTGTAAGAGTAAGTAAATTTACTTTAAGAACATGTAAAGGAGATTAATCGTGCATCAGTAATAATATTTTGCTTTTCCATGTGATTAACCCTGATTATCTTTCTTTGGACAATAGGTTGCATTACCCACAAAAGCAGAACCTTGAAACTCAAGGCAGACATTGTATTACTGTCACTTCTTCAGAAAAAAATCTATACTAGCATCAGAAAAGGGCCATTGTTTTCTGAGATGCGGGAAGAGAGAAAAAAAGCAAGAGGAGGATTGATCAAACAGCAAAAAGCATTCAAAAAATGAGAACATTATCTGAGCAAAATTAACTACACACAACCTTGATATTGAATTGGGTTGGAGGGGGATATTGTTGTGGTTGAAAACTGAAGAAGTTCCTCAAGTTTGGAGCAAGAAAGAATGATTATTCCCAGAAATTTGAGGATTATTCTCCCTAAGAAACTGTCAATTAGCATAACTTTGAGCCCGGCAAAACTCTTCCTGACTACCAGATGTAACTATGGCAACAAGATCCAGGAACCTACAATAAATATGATACAGTGTCAATAACCCAGACTTTTTCATGTAAATAGATAAAGCACAAGGAAGACAGAAGACCATTTCCTATGGTTTAGATTCAATTTTTAGCTCTCTTCAATGCTAGGAATGTTAGCAAATTCCAGTGACTAATAAAATTAAGAGAAAACCAAAAGCAATGAAAATAAAACATCTCTCATGGAAGAACTATTTAGAATTTAAGAAAGAATAAGACCAGATTTGTGGATTTTTGCCATTAAATCTGTGAAATACTATAAACGGATCTAATCTCTATTAAAATTCCGTAAATAGGTTTGAAATTGTTTCAGAACACCTACTCATTTAATAAATGAGATCTTTCTAGTGGAATTAAGTCAGTTTTAAAAATAAAATAATGAGAAGCAAATTTTCTTATTTGGCCACATCTTCCAGTGCATCTGCAATGTACGGTATTTTCATATATGGGAACATTAAGTCAGAGCTTTATACAACCACATTTACGACTGTGAATCACTACTTAAACATAAAATGAAGTTCTCTCCCCCATTCAGCACAGTATGGGAACTGCTGATTGGTGGCACAACAAATGATCATCATCTGAAGGGTATCTATATCCTAGAAAATATAAAAAAGAATGGTTTCCTATCACCTAAAGCCTCCCATCTCTGAAAACTAAAACAACACACTGTAAGCACACAAGTCACGGAAAGCACTGGCAAAAAGGTACACCCTATACCAGCAAACAGAATTAATGTGGGATTGAACACAGGAACATGTGAGAAACATTATTTCCATGTGAGTGAAAACCTATGAGGAAGATGGTGTGAAACGGATAGGGACAAAAGTCTTATAGAAAAGGAAAAGGAAAAAAGGGACTGAGGATGAAATGACAAATCCTAGACAAGATGCAGACATGACACCAGGGAAATGAAGGTTCATTGCCAACAGGAGAGCAGTGAGCTGAAAACCTATGAAGTCCCTGCCCGCTGAAAGGATCCTAATCCCAATACCATTTCTGCCTCCCTGTATCTCCTTCCACTTGTGAGTAGCTATGAATAGCTTACTCCTTCTCCTATCCTAGTATAAATAGCTCGAAGCCGCAGTGCTAAATCCCAGCAAGAGCTTGAGACACATGCTGGCCCGGGGTACTGAATGAAGAAAACAAAGATGATTCCATCTCTATGTAGATGGGTCTTCAGGAGGGCAGACAGTCACTTTTTACCCTCTTGGACTGCAAAGATTTGCTAAAGCCTTTCTGCATTCACTAATATACTAAAAGGAACCATCAGTGTTGCGTATTATCTCAAATTAATTGCTGCACCATTCCCTTAAGTCAAATTTTCCTTTAAGGTATGAAACTGCATGATGCAAGACTAAGCATGCAGAACACAGTATCAGCCATTGATGATGCATATTTTCAGAGACAGTGTAAAAGGTGCTAAAAATAAAATAAAATAATTATTTAAACACTTATTTCACCAAGAGACTTATATTAGATCTGAAAAATCCCACATTTGTTGAAATATATATAGTTTATAATTTTTAGGTTTCTTGCTATTCAGTGACCTACTTACTTATAGTGAAACAGACTAGCCATTACTGAAACACATTCGTACTTATGTTCTGCTCATTTGTGTCATCTCTGCAGCCACAACATCCTGGACCATGCTCTCATGAGATCTCAGCCTGAGGGGCTTCAGCTTCACACCACACTTGGAACACATTCGCCACACTGCCTTGGGAATTCAGGTGTCCTTCCCCCCTCTGGTCCATAGCACCGAGCCATCCCACACAGGCAATGTTCTGTATATTCTGGTCCCCAAATTCCCACTGCACAAACAACAAACGCCACCCCCAAAGCAATAACACACAGCTAACAAAAAAACCAACAACAACACCTCCCCCTACCCCCATGTCTGAGCTACAATATCCTGCTGGAAATTACTGAGAGAAAAGTTAAGTGAAGATATTACACTATTTCATTTTATGTCCTAACTCGGGCGGTGTGAATAATTGATTTCTCGGTTCGGCAGATTGAACTGAATTTGAAATATCTCCTTCTCTTGCTCAAACCCTCTCAAAATTTCATTTTGACATGACATATTCCATTTCAGACTTGTGACAAAAGCTGTGAAATGACTGCCAGATTCACAAAAAAGAGAGGAGAAAGAGGAGCTCCCCTTGATGGAAAAGCTCTGGGGGGGATCCTCCTTCTGTGCCTGCAACTCTGAGTAACAGCCAAGCCAAGGCAGCAGCTCCCTCGTGGTGACAGGAGCTGTCCCGACCTCCCTTCCTGTGCTCCTGCTGTCAAACATGAGCAGCACTGAAGGAACTTTTTGGGTTAGACTAGATCTACCACAGAAGTGAGTGCTGCAAGGGAACCTTCTCCAGTGATGGGACCAAAGCACAGCTGTCTTCACAGCAAGCAGTAAGACAACTTTCTGACCTCAAGTGTCCTGACACACAAATCTGTTGTGGAGCTAATTCAAACAGAAGATTGCAAACAAACTGGGACATTTTGGAAGAAAGCAAGAGAAACGAAACAGGGTGCCTGGGTCAACAAAAAATGCAGTAAGCACGTGCCCAAGATGGAAGAGGGATCATTTACAGTCTCTCTGATGAATCGGTCTTCCCACTCCCCAGGCCCCGATCAGCACACGTGGGGTTGAAGGGCAAAGGATGCCTCAGTTCTCTGGTTTGTATATATCAATATTTTTATAGCTGGATCTATCAGACTTCTTTTTTCAAAGAGTTACTGCTAAAACATTCCCTGCATTCTTGTATAGTAGTAATATCCTGCATATTAAGCATCATTCCTGCCCAGCATTTCGCTTGAGGATGAAGCGTTTATGTCCACAGGAACGAGCCCTTTAAAGTGAGATCCTGTGTTCTCAGAAACGCTGCACTTTGTGGCAAGAAATGAAAAGGTAGCAATAGTCAGTTCTCATATGGAGGAGGAAAGAGAAACCAGGATAAAACAGGAACATGAGAACAGAAATCCAAAACTTCCTGCTTTCCTCAGATGCTAAGACAGGTGACAGCCGACAGGGTAGGTGACAAACACCAGGCTAGGTGAAAACATCAGAATTATGATATATTTTGAATTTGTTCATAGGAGTTATGAGTTCTCCCACAACTTCTTGAACCTATTTTTGTTATTAGATGACTAATCATATTAAAGGGAAGAAGAAAGAGAAAGCACATTTCATTAAAGGATTGATGAATGAGTGGAAATACCCACTGGAGTCCCTAAAAATACCTGAATGCTTATATACTCATAATCCTGAACTGAAAGAGATGTGCTCCAGACTTTTTTAGCTAATAACTTTATTACTTAAGTAACATTCTGTTCCTCATTAGACAAATGATTCATCCAAGGTCACAAACACTGATGTCTCTCGACACCAGATTACACTGGTGACAGTTCACGTGTCTACACTTAAAGGTGAACTCTGCCTCAGAACAAGGAGCTGCAGTGCTGCCAAGGGACAAGACTGTCACTGGCTGATGGTCTCTGGCTCCAGGAATCAGAAGCATTTTGTACATCCTTCTCTTGAGGTGCCGCAAGTCCCCCCATCCCAACCCTGCCACCTTCCATCCAATGCATACTGCTTGTCATGAGATCTAACCTCTGCAGCACAGTACAAGTCTGCTAAAAACAAGTTTTGGAGAACTTGCAATTAATACAGATCCTTTTCCCCAGTATATATGGAGACAAATAAGCTGCTTCTAATGAGGAATAACAACTGTAAAACCAAAAACTGTTCCGCACTTGTTCTAGGTTTTTATTCACGATGCTGAAGTTGCTTACCTTCACTCTAAAAGCTCAGACAAAGAATGCAGTTCTCCTTTATAATTTGCTACTTCTCCTTAATTTCTAAAGGAACTCCTTCAACAGCCTACTACATACCTTATGAACACTGAAGATAGGTATTATCAGGTTTTGCCAAATTAGATACTGAATTTATTAATAATTTACTGGAACTTTTAGCAGCAGGGTTAAAAATAGCTCTCCTGTCAGATCTTAATCCACATCAGATGCTGTGGTAATTATCCTTAGAATCTAAATCATTATAATAAAACCAAAATAACCAGACTGAGTAGAAGCCAAAGGCAAATTTTAACCTTGGTATATTTTCTCACTTTCATGCCTGTATATTGAAGAACACTGGAACAGAGCTAGTTAATTTGATATAATAGTAAAATTTAAGAGGATCCATGCAAAAAGTGAGGAAAAAGAGGCATCTCTAAGCCACTCTTTCCACATGAAGGATTTTAAATCACATTCCTTGCTTTCTTTCTAATCTCTTCAGTTGGTTTTTTTCTCTCTCTACACTGCCCCCACCTAAATACAATCACTATGGAAAATAAGCTCATTATCGTGCACCATGGGTAAGCAAGTGCAGTCAGAAATGAATCAATTGATCCGAAGCTCCATATTAGTGGCTGCCATTTGCTACATGAGGGAAGTATGATGACATTCCCTACAGACAGTAACCTACAATATGAAGAGATACAGATTTGTCTTGAGGAGTTTGTGCCTCCAGATGATGATTTTCCTCGTCTTCCAGCTCATCTTGCCAGGAATCTCAGCTACAACATATCAATGTTAATTACTATAGTTATATTGCACTAGATTCTTTCCTTTCTCCATTAAAGCTAGTTGCACAAGGAATGTGGTTGAGAACTTTGTGATCATGAAAGAGGCAAATTCATCAGTATCTATACACCGCCTTCTCGCCAGGAAGTGTTAACACAGTTAGTCCCTATTTTAAGTTATTTTACTTTGCCTGTATAGATGAAGCTGACAAGAAGCCTCTTTGCATTTCTTCTTTTTTAATTTTGTCTAAGAGTTTGTACATGACTGAGCTGAAGTCAATAGAAGAACACAATTAATATGATTTTGTCTCAAGTCTGTCATAGGAGATTTATGTTGCCATAACAGAGATTTATGCACTAATAAAGCTGTACTATTATTAAACTTTCTGCAGTGTATCAGTAACACAGATTACAGAAGTCATCTCCTATGTGGGAAAAGCAAAAGCTGCTATACAAACATTTCTAGATGGTGAGCATTAATACCATTTTAATTTCTTTTAAATAATGTGTATCCATGCAGCATCCTGTGTAAACTGAATAAAATCATGACCTTTGCTTCTTAAAGTACGATCAATACATTCATTTTTTTATGTAATGAATAATTTCTTTCCATGAAAATTATTCTTTTGTAGTCTTTAAAATGCTCTAACAGACTTTCTCTATTTATTCTATATCCCAAAAAATTCCAAAGAGGTTGACAAATCACGTTTTCAGTATATCTTTACCTATCTTCTCCCATTTAGAGTATTTGCTATTTCAGACCTTAACAATAATAGAATTACAAGGAGACGTAACAGACCATTAAAAATAAAAGCCTTTAAGGTAAGTTTAATGGGCATCTCCAGTGCTCTTAAAATCACCCCTGTACATGGATCATCTCACAATAAACTCACGCAGTTCACTGGATTGTATGCAACAAAATCCAGCCCCAAATTAATATAAAAGCTCACATTTGACCACATTTGTCTGAAGTATATTCTACTCCAACATGACTGTATGTCAAATTTACTGGACTGTCTTCCTCATGCTGCTGTTACAGCAGCAAACCAGCAGAGCCCTGCCTCGTAAGTAACCTCATCAAGCAAAAGAGAAACACATGCTTTAGCAAAAGAACAGCTCATGGAATCTTTCATAAATATATTGCAGAGATGCAGAAAAAAAATCAAATTACTGCCCTGAACAGCCTCTGATCCCAAGTTCAGATAGTGGTTTTTGGGACAGGGATCCATTAAGATCAAAGCGTATTTTGTAATCTCACATAGTTGCTCTCTACAATTAGCAAAAAAAAAGGAGACTGCAAACCAGAAAGGGACAAATGTCAGGGGAAAGGGAGATCATATTTAAAATTCCTGCCATTCCACTGGTATAGTAACCCAGCCTTCAGAAATTCTTGAGCCTCTGAAAAAGAGTTATAACCAAGATTCTCAAAGGGATTAAGAGAAATGGGAGGGGAGCCAGCAAACTGAAGCTTTAGGTACCAAACATTCTCTTCAGTAACTCACAAGGCATGAAATTGGCTCATATTATTTGGCTTTGGTCCAAACCAAGTCTAATTTGTCAAATCCAGAGAGAAGCAAAACAATGTATACAAAAATGACACATGTAAGGCATATACTTCATAGACTTCTGGATTAAAATACGTAATTGCTTTCTTGGGAAAACACATTAAACACCGCTTTAGTGAGCCTTTTCTTTTCAGGTACGCATGCAATTTGCTTCCTTTCCAGAGCTCTGTGTAAGACATCATGTACTCTCCTTCCCACTTCATGTTGCAAGCCAAATGCATAATGCTGCATGTCCACTAATTTCCATAAAAATCTCATATACAGAAAGCACAGGGTAACAGACACTAAAGGAATTAACTCTTTCCACTGCATCATTTTTTCTGATTGTACTACAGCACATAAATCCAGCTCATATATGAGCCAATATCTGTATTGAGACCAAGCTGGATTCCTGTGTGTCCTTCGCTTCTCCCAGGGGCACTCTGCTTTTAGGGACTGATCCAACCATCAACTTTTCAGGGTGGAAATAACAGCAGGGAAAGCACTTAGGAGAAAATATGGCACTTACTGAGCCAACTGTGATATGTGGAAACAGGCAATGCCATCTTTGTAATGTTTCCAAAAAGTGCTGTTATTAACTTTTGTAAACCCAGTCCTATTCCATGGCAAAACGGTTTCCTACTCTGAACAGTGTAAAAAAGTGAAAAGTTGCATGGGATTTTGTATGTACTGCTTCACATTGCTTAATTTGCAAACAGAAAGGCTGGTTCTTACACCTAATTTTAAAATGTTATTGAGAGTGATAGAAAAGCCATTTCTGATTATTGTACAGTACTAACACTAATAATAATGGTCATGCATTTACATTACCTTTATGCATAAAATAAATAGCTAGCAAAAATATGCTCCCCTAAAACAAACATCACTGACAGTTTAGAAGACAAGTATCAAGTTACTAATATTGGGGAAAAAACCTGGCCTAACTTCTTTTTCAAAAATATTAACATTACAATAGAGCTAATAGTTCCTTAACTTCAAAGTTAAGATCTAGAACCATTCCCAGAACAACTTCCACACTCCCCTTGCCTTCTGTTTAGCATGCAGGCTGTACTGCCATTATTTGCAGAACAGACATTTATGTTATTCCAATCACAAGGTATTATCAGTGCAAATAAACTTTAATATCTCCCTCAAATTGCACTGGCTATAGAAAAAAATTTTTTAAAAATCCAAGCACTCACTGTAGGGTGAAGAACCTTTGTCCAACCAGTGATGACAGATGCACCAAACAAGATTGTCACGTTTTGGATCAACATGTAGGTGAAATTAGCAGATAAGACAGAGGCTTTACTGCTGAACTACGGGAGGGCTGAAAAAATCCTTCCACAGAGCCCAGCCAGTTTCCCTAGGACACCAGCCAGCATCCCGAGCAATTCTAGAGAAGAGGAGCGCCCACGTGGCCAGTCAGCCCCACGGAATAACTGCTGTGGATCCCACTCATCCATTCCCAGACTTCAGGCTCATCATACTGATACTGCAAGCCTGGGGAGCAGCGGGCCATTCCCAGAAAAATATCATTCTACTGTCAAAGATGTCATGAAAAGAATGAACCCATTGTCAGCCCACTCCCTCTGTGCTCTAGAGGGGTCTTCAGCAACACTGGTGGCAAAAGCGGGATAAAATCTGACCAGCAAATACTGTTAGTCTGCAACACACAAGACTAAAACCAACACTGCAGGCACTTTCAGATCTATTTCATTTATAAATACTCACAACCAACTCTTTTTTCTTTTTTTATACTGCTTGCCTATGGTTTTTAAAATTCAGGCTACAGCATTAAAATGTGACAATAGCAAGAGTATGTCAGGATACTGGGGCTTGTAAAAGAGAATCTCTTGTCGTTTCTGCATGAAAAAAGTACTGCAGCTTCCCCAACTATCCAAGTCCTTGACTTCACCTGCTTTCTTGAATACCATACAAGCCACCTGAAGAAAACTAAAGGCATTGCTACTGTAAAACTTATTCAGGGTACATTTTCTCATTTGCTATCAGGTAAAGGAACTCTTCTCTTGTGTGATGGTTATCTTGAGTGCCTCTTTAATTTCCTTTCCAATGCTTTTTGGCAAAAATCCTTATATATGCAAGACATAGAGAAAAACATGCATTTTTAAGTTCAACCGCATATTCCTTAAACAACCTACCTGCTAATTTTAACTTAAATACAGGAAGACTCTACAATAAATTTATGAAAGGAAATCAGATTTAATTAATTGGTCCAAAGCAGCTCTAGTCTAGCCCCATCTTAATCTGTTCTTTACTCTGTGGTATTTGTGGATATAAAATGCACCTGTGGGTTGAACATATCTTGTGACAAAACTACAAATAATGATTGCAAACCAATGAATTTAACTCATGTGTTTGAAATTAACTTGCATTAACTGTGTTCTTGCTCAGGAATACCTGTATGACCAACAGAATTCAACAGCATCTTAATGAGTTATCAGCCTCTACCAATCTTTTGAGCCCTGACAAGTTCAGCCCAAACTGAACAGATTAATGAACTTCTAGCTGGACCCCCGATCAAGACTGTGATTTTGGAATGCATAATCACACACCTTCTACACTATAAATGGGTGGGGGTGAGTGGCTCTATCAAAAGAAGTGCGTGGGGAAAAAAAACCCTTTTCTTACCTGTTCCTTAAAATGTAAGACAATAAATTACTGAGATTTAGGAGAATTAGGGCTCTGACACTTGGAAGCAGCTGAAGACAGTGATGCAACTGGAACTGGGAGAAAGAATAAAAATAACTCATGAAAATGTAGCAAAGAAAAAAAAAAAGCTACTACCTGGAGTTGTAACTGTCAAAAAGAAGTGTGACAATGTGGCTTGATAATTCTCAGATTACTGGATTCTTTATCTCCTGGGTTCTGTTTCTTTCTCCTTCAACTGCAAGCCCTTCCCAGCCGTTCTTCTTCTTGACCTCACAATCCATGAATAAAACACAGTTTCAGTCTTGCACCCTGTCATCCATTCATCACTCTGCTGAGTCCCTTAGCTGGCTCTGCTTCCCAATTTATTCATCGTAAAATTCTGTACACGTTTAACAGAGCAGCAATTTATAAATAGCTTTTATTATACAAGGCAGGCTTGATGCTTAAACAGGAGACCAGAGATACTGGCACTTAAACTTTTCCATTCTGCTGCTCCTCCCAATTTCTCACAATTAGCCATCCTCAAAGAACGTTAATAGCGATTTGTAATTATCTTTTCTCTTTGATAAGGCTGCTTCTTTAATAGTGGCCAATACATCCTTTTCATATGTGAAATAAAAGAGAAATGAGGAGACCAGGCAGTCATCTCCCTGAGCTACAGAGATGGTTCACAGAGAACCATCTGTAAACAACAAAGCAGGAATGTTGCAGTGACAGACTGAACCCAAGCAGTGCCACTGAAAGAGCAGGTGAAGCGAAGGATCAGAGTATGGATTTCACATCTAGAAACCACTTCTGCATACCAGAAGATGACAGCCTTCTTGCATCAACTATTATGGATTCTTGCCAGAATCAATTAAACCCTGCCACTTTCTGCACACCTGAGAGGAATAAAGAAAAAAGTGGGGGGCTGTCACTGAGGAGAATGGCCAGGGCTGCAGTATGCTGGAACTGACCAGAAACAGGTGAAGTCTACAAATTCAAATGAGAAGAGAGGTTATACAGCCTCAAGGATCTACAGGGTAGAGGCCAAGCTAGCAGCTCCCTTTCCCCTGATTGTTGTACATTGATGGAATTCCCAAAAATAGCTGAGTAATGAAGGAAGTTGTAAGCTAATATCTCTCCTTTGAAAGATTTTCCAAAACCAAGGTTCTGTAAGGAAATTTTAAGTAAATTATAGAAATATTATTAAGAAATGTAAGAACTCCAAACACTTGCTACTCAATTACTACCTTCAATGCTACCTGAAAAATATTAAAGAAAATTATTACTGCTGAGCCCTCCAAGACCAGTTTAAGACACCCACTGATATGAAAAGTTGACCCTGCACTTAAGTATTTAAATCTTTTTAAGGTTCATAGCCCACCCATCCCTCCTTGAGGTATGACCTGACACACAGCCAAGAGGGAAGGCTGTTTAGAGCTCTAATACCACAGAAACCCATTTGCAATAGCTCTTTTCATTTGTCCTCTACAAATCACTCAAGGACCCAAGCTCTTGAAGAAATACTGTTAAATTGAACTCTGGTATTGCTACAATTGCTCAACTGCAAGGCTGCAAATGGAAATAATACCCAAGGACTAAGAAACTTCACAGCATCCCAGTAAAAGACTGATAAAGAAGGCAAAAAATGTGCAGAGAGCCTGAGAATGATTTGTGCTCAGCATGTGCTGAGCCTGTCTCCACCCTAGGCTGGGGGGAAGAGCTGGTGATGCTCCACAAAGCTGCCAGGGCCCATTCCCTATTGCCCTGCCTCGGACTCGCACATTGCTCTGCTCAGTGTGTGCAGCAGGAACGTCACAGAACAGCAGAGCTTGGGCTCAGCAGCAGCACTGGGGAGGCAGCGAGAGAGAAAGTACTGAGAGCAGCTCCTCCCAAAACTCACTCTGTCTTCTTCAGCAGAGATAAGGACAAGAGAAAGGTGGCACAGACAAGAGAAAGGTGGCACAGACAAGATCAAGCATGCTCATGTTCCATTAAAGTTCTCACTGATGTGAGCTCAAACTCTGTTGGCCTAAAATGAGCAGCTATTCGTGATGTTCATTTTGGTGGAAATTAGGACATTTTTTCCCATCAGAAAAAGCCTTTCCAAATCAAATAAAAAGGGACAAAACACAAACACTAATTATTTTTAGGAGGAAATTTGTTACATTTAAATATATAAATCATCATGGTTGCAATAGAAAATGACTGTGCTTAGCAACTCTTTTCTAACCAGTTCAAAACTGAGAATATCTACTTTAGAGTGCAGATGTGCAATTCCTTCCATGAAAAGGTCACACGTTCCAAAAAGGCACAGAATATTATTATTATCATTATTATTATATAGTCCTACATTACTTCAAAGCTTTGTCCCCATTTCTGAGTGATTGGCAGCACACAGTGAAAAAGATGATGCATCTGTAGTTTATTGTATTTATCAGGCTTTTGAAAATGCTTCCTAAAATCTTCATCTACCAGGAGCACAAGTCTCTAAATATTCTAATTTCTTTTTTGAGTGTTTTAATTCTTTCAGGACATGTGAGAGAGGCATGTGTTTATTACTGGTCTGTTCTACTCATTAATACTGCACTCAGGAGAATAAATATTTGTAACTACCCAGCAATACCTTTTGTAAAGCAGAGTACCTCAAACACTTGACAAGTATTAATTAAGTCTTGTTATATGGAGCTAATATTTTTCTCAAAAGAGATGAAATAATTCAGGAAAATTTGTCTACAATAGGATTAACATGGAGCTGTTGTAGTTGCTGTATTCAGAAATCTCTGTGCACCTGAAATCACCTATAACCACCTACATGGTATTTACTTATTATTGTTTAAATCTCTAGTTCCATTTTAGAGTAATACTCTACGCATGAGACAGCCTCATTAGAAACATTACACTGTAACTGATAAAAAACAAAGGAGATGAAGTCCAAAATTCAGATTCCAGTAGGCAAGAAAGCAATAGCTGAAATTAATTCCTTACTGAAGTCCTATGACTTGAACAGAATGCAAAGTGCAGCAATTATATTCAAATATGATGAATACCATAATTACAGCTTCAGAGCTAAGTGGAAATATTTTGAGAAGCAGTAGTTCAACTAAAGCCATATTTTAAAAAGCAAATGCTAGGCTTTACCTACTATAGAACAGTTGGGGGATTAATAATACTTGTATTTGTAATTGTTTATGTCTACCATGTGCTCTTTTGGAATTAGAGAAACAACCCTCCCTGTCGAACACACTGCCATGAACAACTGCTCCTATAAAGACATCAAACTTCCTCTCTGAACCAAGGAGGAAGTTCCCAAGTGTTTGCAGGGACACCTTTTCTTTCATCAAAGGCCTGTAAAGGTAAGGCCATCGATACTTGCAGTGAACACCAATGATAGTAACTTTAAAAATATCAGAGAACAAGCATTGAAACCTTTCCAGATAATATAATTACATTTGAGGTTATTAGAAGAGGGAATGTAGGCAGCTATTCTGCAAGTTTAAAAACTTGCAGGAAAACCAGGAAAAAATAAGGCAGTTATTACAAATTCTGAGGGGGAGACTGATCAGCCATAAATGAAAGCCCTTCTTCACACAATTTTCTTTTTTTTAAGATATAGAAAACGATTGCAGGAGAAAGACACTTAATCTTCACAAGTTATGGGACCAAAAAGTCACAAGAAGCTGAAGTGATTTTCAGCTAACCTGGTACTTCTGAATACGATACTAACAACAGGTATTTCTGAGTTCATTCCCTTTGTTTTCAGGTTACTTCACTGAGCACTACTCCAGAATTTGATGGCTGCCATAACTTGAAGGCTGTTCATAACAACTAGCAGGAAATTCCATATGATATTGATATGGAATTTTGATATGTCACTTCGAGCAGGGAGGACAAAATTTTCCAGTCATCTTTACAAAGTATTTCTACCTAAACAAAAGAAGATGAGAAACCTTATTTCAAGAACTGTAGGATTTAGTAGCCAGCTTGCAAGTCTATGTGTTTGAAACTGGCAGAAATGGTAATTCTTCTGTTTATGCCAAAGCAAAAACTAATCACATATATCTTTCTGCCAGTATGCAGACTCCTTATGCCCTACAAGGATTATTCTGAAATCTTTGACAAGAACACAGCTTAGAAAGACAGAACGGAAGAATGAATGTGAAGAGATAAATAGGAATGCATAGATTTGAGGGAGAAGATAAACACAAGTTCGAGACAAACACTGAAGAAAGGACTGTCAGCAGTGGGACAAAAAAATAATGTAAACAGTATGTTGAATCTAGCAAGAAAAGAAATGTCAGGGACTTTCCAAGAGATCAGGGACAGAAAGGTATGAAGCACAGGCACAACAAACTATGCTTCTGCAATCAAGAGGACAGTTTGCATTACAGAAATAAATATGAAGCAGTATCAGAAAGCAAAGAGTGTGTGGGTGGTTGAAGAAAAGACAAAAGCACAATGTTATGCAACTACAACAACAAAACCCACAAATGATAAGCCCACACAAAACCTCACGGATGCTAATTAGAGTGAACAGGGCTGACCCATAGCCCTATTTTCTTTCATATATTCAGCCAACAAACTGCAGAGAATTCCAGCAGCTAGAATTGACAGTGACATTTTAAGTCAATGAGAATCTATTTTACTCTTCCTCCCACAACACAAATGAATAGTAGTGCTAATGAAATTCCACTCCTATTAGAAATTGACAAAACACAATCCTGCATTTATCCCTTCCAGCAAAATCTGCCTTTTAACAAACTCAAACTATTCTGAAACACCCTGTGGTCACAACATGACAAAACAAAATGCCACCTGCTCCTGCACTGCCCTTCTTCCAATTAACTTGACTTTAGCACACCAAGATACATTTTTATCTACTGTATTTTATACCTACTGTTTTGAAGGAAGCATATTAACATTCACCATTTTAGTCACAGACTTTAATACAGTCTTGTTATTTAATTCAGATTTGATCAACTCTTTCTGACAGAGGATGGGCTTCTATTCATTACATCAAAATAACTTGCTTAGAGAAAGGAAAAATCCAACCCATATGCACTGTTTCCCAGTGCCATTTTCTTCAAATGGCAAGGAATTACATTACATGCAGAAAAATAAAAAGAATTGATTGGATTTTGGACCAAGATACAAAGCGTAATCCATGCACGTTATTATTTGGAAAAAAAACCTGAGAAAATATTCTTATTCCCTTCATTTTAAATGAGTTATCAGAAAACCTTTTCCTATTTAATTTTGGTATACTAGAAAAGAAACTCTTTGGATGTCTCAATGAGAACTGTACAGAGAAATAACTCTGCGTTTCAGGCAAAAATAGCTGTAATATTAATCAAACAGGAAAGAAGAGTGGAAAATAAATTTTTTAAGACGAGACTAGTGTTATGCTGTGAGCTGCCTGTTCTCAGAAGTTAATCAGGGTGGGATCAGTTCTCAGTGTAACACCCCAAAAGCACTGCAGCAGTGCTCTCTACTTACATGGTGCCACATAGAAAAAAGGAAGACAAGAGTTTTTGTACTTAAACTGAGATGCCAGACAGTCCATTAGCCATTAGCAAGTGTGAAAAATTCCATGGCATATCTGTGTCTGCTTGACAAATTCCATTGTGAGTTAAGACCTTTTTCCACAGGCTCTATGTTTGTCTGTAACTCTTTCCTTCCAGCCCAGAATAATCATGCACACCACTGAGGGACAGGCAGTAGTTTGCTCAGCCTACAAAATGTCTAACACTGTATGAGCCTGCAAGTTCTCCCACATTTGAGAACTCACCTTCAAATGGAATTAGTGTCAGTAAAGAAATGCAAAATGGTACCTTCAAAATCCCAAGGGTTTTCTTTGATGTAGCTTTAATACCACCTGAATGCTATACTGCAAGAGTCACCACTTTCAAATAAAAATAAACAGTTATTTTAGCCATTTTATAACTCCAGACATGCACTCCATCCCTTGCTTCCACCATCATCCAACTGCAGACAAGCAAAAGCCTTCCCAATTCCTTTCTAGAATTTGCCTTCTGAACCTCAAGTATCAATGGCTCTGATGTCTTCTCTTGACTGAATTACAGTCTTCCTCAGTCTCTTAGTACTTAAAAACTGGATCTACAATATCTCACCCAGTGCCCTGTCAAGCTTATTATCCCACAACTCTGCTTGTCCTGAAAGTCTGACTTTCCACTGAAATGGCATCAATAATAGCAACTCTTTATCATAGAATATTTATATAGTAATGGAAATAGTACAAAACTTCCATCTCCAATACAACACTAGGAACTAATTCAGATCCTATGCAAACTCTAACAGGAAAAATTACTTCCAGTATGTTATTTCCAATTAAATGTCCTACTGTGCCAGAATAGCATGACTCGTTCTGAATTCCAAACAGCAGAGATTGCCATGAAAGGCCAGAGAAGCTTTGTGTCAACTACAAACTCATTAGCAAGGAGCATGCTGGTGTGTGCTCAGTACCATACCACAGGTATATTTACTGCAAAACAGAAGCCCCAGGGTCAACAGAGGAACCCCATTCTCCAGAAAGTAATTCCAGAAACATACCACAGACATCTTAAACCAATGTTTACAGCTTTTAATTACTGTGGTGGGTAATACAGAACACTCTTCTAGTACTCCTACCTTTCAGAAAGTCTAGACTCTCCAGTTTCTCTTAAAGAGAAAAACTTGCAAGTTTTCGCACAGCAAGATCCATTATGCAGAAATTTTAAATAGGATTTTTACTAACCTTCATCTTCAGCCAGTGGAAAAAATAAGTCAAAGGATGAGTTGTATATATATTTCCACCTGCTGGCAGAAAGGGTTTACACAGCAGTAGTATGCTTCTACAGCCATTTAAGTCTGGAATACATCCAATAAATCAGTAGAATTTTTTTTTCCAAGTGGTAATAGTAGTACAAAACAACATTATTCTACAATGTCACTGGCAAACAAAGGGTATTACAAAATCTGCTTTTGAAGAGGCTACACCTCCAAGTCTGGGGTCATAATATTAGTCTAACTGATGTTTACTTCTTTATGCGTATTTTAATTAACAGAATGCTGCCAACATGCATGTCAGCTTCCCAAAACTGTAAGTAATAAGCTTAAATTACTAAATGCAGAAATATTTAATGGTAGTGTTAATTAGGTCCAGTGCTCTGCAAAGTGTTTTTCAGTTGGATGCTTATTTGAAATTAAAAGGTGTTCTAAAGCAGCACTCCAAGCAATGAACTGTATACACCACCAATGAGCTGCTACAACATGGAACCAACTGTTCCCATTTCTCCAGAACGAATGGTAGGGAACCACGACAAAAATGCCAAAAAAGGCTCCCCTGTCTGTAAACAGCAGGAATGAACCACTGTTCTCCACTACATCAACAACTAGAGAATTCCCAAGTACAGACACCACACTCCCAACCTCACTTTGGCACTTTTCCACACCTTACGCTCCACTCCAGGCTTTCATACGGTGCCGCTTTGGGTTCATAACCAATCCGTGGGGCTTTTATCAACTGTAGTACCTGAAAGCTTAACCTTCAAGTCCCAAGCAGTACAAGCTCAAAACTTTCATGGCACAGGATCAACTGCATCATCTCTACTGCAGGACTGCTCCAGAGGCATGAAGAGACTGGTTCACTAGTTAGCAAGCAGGAACGTTCTACAGTCCTTTCACAAAACTTAGCTGGAACGTTGAAATGTCTGCTTTCTCTCCCTTCTGACTTTGATGACATGTGTGACAAGGCTGTTTTCAAACATAGTTCTAAACTCAGCTCTATCAAAAAAACTTCTTGAGAGATATAATACTGCATTAACACATGCTGGAAAGCATCTAATCTTTGTGCTGCCCCCTCTATCTATAAATACCCTGAGAGTGACGTGCAACTATGAAACATACAAATTTCCTCCAAGAATGGTGAAAA
Organism: Regulus satrapa; assembly: GCA_013396955.1. Taxonomy (NCBI): domain Eukaryota; kingdom Metazoa; phylum Chordata; class Aves; order Passeriformes; family Regulidae; genus Regulus; species Regulus satrapa. The sequence continues at coordinate 19,972 of VWZN01010525.1, read as the reverse complement.
TTTTCTTTGTCACTAAATGAAGTGTTACATTTTTGTGCCAAAATATCATCCTATACATGTGTATAGAAAAACGTGAAAAAAACCCCATCAAATATTCTCACAAATGCCTAGTGCCAAGAGAAGAAATGCTCAAGACAAGAAGCACTGCAATCCATTACAGCATTATGAAGTCAATCTTCTGTCAGCTGTCAGTTCAGATTCTGTACAGATATCTATCTTAAGGAGAAGAAACACTTCAGGAAAGCAGAAGAATTACCATACAATAAGCTACAATTTAATTAAAAGAGAACATGCTGAAGATAATGTCAACAAAAGGATATGATAATGATCATTTTAATGAGATAAATACGCCCTCATATCCCAAATCAAAAATGCCCAAGGTCCATCTTGGCAGTGCTAGGGAGCACTGGCAAGAAACAAAGTCTTCCTTTCTACTGATGTGGGCGATGCTAAAGCTACAACAATTACTGGAATTCCAGTCAGGAAGGAGAGGAGGAACAAGCAATGCTTTAAGCTTCTGGGACAGATCAGGGCATGTTTCCCTTCTGTTCCTGAATGCATCATTCCGGGGAAACAATCCCTGCCAGAACTCTCATGGGACAATGCATCTCTGCAGTTGTTCATGCGTAACCCTCCAGATGGAGGAAAAATTCAGCTTTAAATCTAAAATGCAAAGGGGACTGTTTTATTAGAGTCCAAATGCTCTCAACTTAAATATTCTAAATCACTAGGTATTTTAGAACCTATCTCAAAATTCAGCGAAGTCATGAGGTTTTTAACAGGAACACCCATTATTTAAGTTGTACAAGATGAAAAAGTCTTACAAAATCCTTCCTGACAATTTCCAACATGTTTCTCCATCAAAGCTGCAAATCAGTTTCAAAAGACTTGTTCCATGTACATCCCTGCTGAAACCCAGCACCAATTTATACATCATATAAAGCTATAAGGAAAAAGAAAAAAAAAATCACTGCTTACCATAAGGCATGAAAATTTACAATGGAAGAATAATACTGAAAATACAAGCACTCAAGAAAGTTGCCCAAAGTCAAATAAAATTGCCTGTCCTCTTTTATAAAGTGTACTTTTTAACACCAGGAAGAAAAGTTTAAAAGTCACCATGGGATGGTGCAGCAGCTAAACTGGTTGCATTTCAATTCCATCTGTACTTGTTTTGTGAGTACCTGTTTCTGAGGGGAAGCTTACTAAGGAGCAGGAATTGTAACATTTCTGAGATAATGCTTTATATATTTTGTTTAATCGTTTTCATCATCCAAGTTTCCTTTATCGGCTTGGAAAGACCTTTAATGGATCTAAATAAAAGGAGAAAATGTATTTAATATTTATGTCCTGCCAATTCTATAGAAATGTTGCTGTAAGAAATGTAAATCAAGAGATTGGGTCTTAAAGTTTTATTCACTGTAGTTTTAATAGCCCATGCCCATCTTACTCCGTTCTTGCCAGAGAAGCCTCCAAGAACACAGAATGAATATTAAGAAGCCTATCAGGATTTTTGGTATGTGAGTACAGATTAAATTCTAAACTTGTAATCTCCACAGTGGATTTGTATGGGCAAATGTGGTACGGCATCTGGGAACAGGCCAGCAAAGACCGGACAGAGGAGCTGCAACGCATGTTTGACCAGAACACAAACACTGCCAGTATGATCTCAAGGATCAGAAGTTACATATTTGTTTTCAATACTAATGTGTGCAAAGAGCTACGGCTCCACTGATAGGTGTACATTAGCATGTTTCCACGTGCACAGCCCAAATATAGATTATCAGTCCTCTGAGCCCAGAAAAGCATTGAGGTTTTGAATATTAATGCAGTTCAGATGAAGCAGGTTTTCTCCAAGCATGAAACAGAACACAGGGCAGCACACAATGATGTATCACACAGAGTTCTAAGGCCAGCCTTAGCCAGGCAACTCAATGAAATTCTGCTTCAGAGAGGATAATAATTTTAGTAGACATCCTACCAAAAAAACCCCTACCCATTTCAGTAATCAGTATTTTAGTAGTTCTGATGTACCCTAAATTATAATTCATTAAATCCATGCCTATCGCACAAAAGAATCCAATGTTCTTTTTTGTATCTATTCAACACCACCAAAGGCACTACAGTGGTGTGGATAATAATGAAGGCAAAATTAGGACTCAGCAGCAATTCTGGAAAGCTTGTATGGCCATTAACTAAAGATAATCATGCAGAGGTAAATTCTCAGGCACACAAAACAGAGTCATCAGACTTAGTTTGTAAACCATGTCATACAGAGACAATAGTAAAACTTCCCTCTCTAGATAAATAGAGATAAAGCAGATAAAAATAATCTCCTAGAGCCAAAGATGAAAACCCCTAATTAACATCTACATATAACGTAGACTATACAGAGGGGAAATTCCTTTCTAAAATTACTTAGTTCAGATTTGTTTGTGCTGTAAATGCTTATAAAACAAAATGCTAACTTTGGGTAATTTGAGTACTTAGTCTCATGCTTCCCATATGTGACAAAGACTCTTATATGCTCAAGCCTTAATTTAATAAATTAAACTACAGACAATGTTTTTTAAATATAGCTTACTCACAAGAAATATCAAGCACATTAAGTAAGAGCTTGATTAATGTATAGTAATCCATCAATTAAAATTAATTCATCACTGTTGATCATACCAGAAAATATGGTAGAAACCCAAAATAAGCAGCCATAAATCTACAAGCAATAAATTAGGGAAAGAAAATTAATAACAGTATTTTAAAAATGTCCTTAACAGCTTAAAAACACCCATTCTGGAGGGCTGAGTTCTGAAATCTGGAAGCCTGACACATTTCAAATCAAGTCAACTCCATTTTGTATACTGCAAGCAAAACTGACCATTTAAATCACACAATTACAGCCCTGTTGGAAAATTACTGTTTAGTATTTAGCCTGGAAATTACTATTTAGTATTAATTTCTGGAAAGTCACGTATTTTTAATGTTTAAGAAATCATTTCTGGGCAAGCATGGGCTAAAAGCTTTTATGCCAAGTTCTTTCGTAACAGCATCTTCATAGAGGGGCTTTAAAAAATCATATGACAGTTACTGCATAGGAAACGTAGCATCTCCCTTTCTGAAATGTTCACCTTTGTAGAAAGTATCCTTTTTCTTAAAGGACATCCATAAAAATGCCACTAATCATAGTTAATTTTTAATAAAAAGATAACAAATACACAGTTTAAAAATTTCATCTATTCAGATGACAGTTCCTCTCCAATCCAGACTCCCTGTTTACATGACCATTACCTGCAAGGACTCATCCTGCAGCACTCCCTGCCTTGTGAGAAAGCACTCAGTTCGCTCAAATCTACTCCCACAGACAATAATAAAACACACTGGAAAATATAATCAAAACTGTTCTAGATAACCAATTTTTGTGGTGCAATGACTTCCAAAGCTAGGTATTAAAAAAACCAATATGCTGGCACTACAGAAATGGTTTCAACTTCTTCCTCCTACTTAGGAAATACCTTTTTTTTCCATAAACACCAAGTACAATAGTTACTTAGTTTTCATGTAACCCTAACTAAAGCAGACTATTATAAGAGTTTTTTGAAAGAAAAGTCTTCACATTCAGACAGTATAATGTTACTCCCACTGAAAGCCACAGAAATGCTACTGCTGACCTCAGGGGGAATAAGAGCAGCTCCAAATGGCTCCAACTTCCCAGATTTTCCACCACAATCTCTACTGCACAGAAATGCAATTCAAACTCATCATTAAAAGCCACAAACCAATAACCAATCAAAATAAACCTAAAATTGCTTCCTAAGTTAGCAGTCTCGGTCAATGACTTGCACTTGTAAAGAAAATGACTAGCATTCTTTAGGGCTGACAAGCAATAAATTGAAAGCACCATCATTCTGAAAATGTATGGCTCTCCTGATTAAGGGTGACATACTCTTTAAAAGGGATACAGAGAATACCTCGCTTCTGAAACAAGAAATCACTCTTAGACATGAACTCTGTAAAAAAGCCCTTTGGCAATGATAGGCCAATTAGTATTGTTTGAGTTTTCAGAGTACAAAAAGCAGGAAAATTTTCAAAGCTGTATATTCCTTTCCTTCACAAATGTACTGCAGAATAAAAACAGATACACGTTTGTCATGTCTCTACTAACAGCATTTGATCGCCTTATACCTTTTAACCAAATTTTGAACAAATAGTGAGACTGTTTGGTGAAAGATAACACCTTCTGTTCCTGTTACTTCATTCCCTTTCACCCCTACAATCATTTTCTTTTATTCTAAATACTTTGCTGAAAGAAAAATTTCACCTCAGGCTGACTATGATAGTGAAGAATCCCCTAAGAAATCTCCCACCTCTTCTATACTGCTTACGATATTCAGAAGCAGCAGTTTTCAGTTCTGCCTGTACGGTGTAACCTGTATTCCCATCTTTTACCCAAAAATTTACTTTCCCTAAAACAAATTTTAAAGAAACTAATAAAAAGAAATGAAAGCTTTTAGAAGTTTTAATTATTCAATCATTTGTATTCATGTAGTAAGTAGAGGCATCTTCTTCTGGTTTTAGTCATTTAAGAAACCAGGGGTTTTTTAATTATCGTCCTTTATGCCAATGTAAATTACTTTTCCGTGTATAAGGAAGCTTTTGCCTGGTTGGGTCCCAGGAATAACTTCTCAGATCAGTGAAAGTCACACATATTAATAAATGGCTTGCTCTTTGCCTATGCTGCTCTGGCAAGAGCCCTTTTCTTACAGCAGGGAGGCTGTGGGCAGCAGCAAGGCCCACAGCCCACCATGCCCAGAGGTAACCAGAGCTCAGGACTGTGCAGCATTCCCCTGCCACTGATTTCTGCAGAGACCTCCCAGAACAACCCAAATGAAATCTGCCTGGATGCTGAACACAAAACTGAGGGGCTGACAGAGGGCAGTCAGGAGGTGGGAACCCAGCTCACCTCTGGTCTAACAGCCAGACAGCAGCAGAACAAAACATCTTGACAAGGCTCATTTATAAAGTTTTGGGACCTTTATTATTAGCTACATTGTATGCAGTTGATTATTGTACATTTTGATTATAACAAAGGTTTGTTTTTGTTTGGTGATTTGGTATTCCAAGCAGGCTAATTCAAACTCTCGCATGTTTTAGCTATACTCAGCTCAAAAGTCCTTCTGTTTGAGAGAAAGGTCACTACAGGCTATTACTATAAAAAGAATTTAGCCTTTTATCACTTTATTGTTGGCTAACAAATGTCAACTGTGAGACTGCTGCTTTTTTAATCTTTGTATTTACTGTCCCAGACAATTCTGCTTTCTAGATTTCATACACACACACACACAAATGAAAGAAATAAATGTAATAAATTTTGCCAACTCTTACCACCCTTTCAGGCGAGCTGTTAGTCCCCTCCCCTTGCTCATAAAGCACAACTCAGTTATGGATATTCCTGGAAAACATAAGAGGCAGATCAAACTCTGAATAAACTCTGTAACTAGTGTGACTAATGGCTTGTTGACCTGAGGAATGGGACAACCGCCTATACAGTTCACAGCCCAAACACCTGCCAAAACCACACGGCTATCCCCTAGTTCAAACCAGCTGAAATCAAGGCTTTCATCACTCTCTAGAGTTCCTACTTTCCAAAACCTAAGTTCAAGGCTGAAACATCTACCTGGTTTGAATGCTCTAGTAGTATGTGGAAGCGTTTCTACTGAAAGCTTTGGGTGACAAAATCAAAAAATCATTTGTGATTGAAATAAACACATCGATCAATCAAACAATCAATCGATCGATAAATGCCCAAGTGTAGCTATAGCACTACAATGCCAAAGCACCTTCGGCCACTGACCCTCCTATTGCTCCAGGACAGTCACACTGACACAGAGGGATTTACAGCAGTGATTTAAGTAATGAATCTCACAAATAAAAAGGGGTTGTTTTGTTGGGGGGGGGTGTTACTCTTCCAATGAAGAGTGCTTATTAAAACCAGACAAAACTAACATTCACATTCACATCCACAAAGAGTGTATGTGAACTCAGTGGAAGAAACAGCTTTTTATACCTGAGAAACTGAGTTTTTAAGTGGTCTAAAAAATATGAACACAACTACCTGCAGATTGTTTTTACAAAGGAAGACATTGGGGTTTGTCCCCCAATTCTTGTAAGCAAGTCAGCACTTGGCTGCCTCCCAAAATCTGTATCTTCTCCCCAGGTGTTATCACCTCCCAAAGTAAATTTTATGTTTCATTTCATAATTTACAAGTTGTAAGACAACACTATGTCTTGATATAGTAATTCCAGGGCCTTTACGACAACACAATGAAAATTTAGCTAATTACTAACAGGATGCTTTATTTATCTTCAACTCTGATAAGTAAATGCTTTTAAGCACTGCAGAACAAAGGAGAAACTACATCATAACCACGAAACATACAAGCAAGTGGAGCACGTACACGGAAATTCAGTTTGTCACAATATAAAATTCATTAAAAGGGTCACGTTGTTCCAGAAGCAGCACTGAGGGAGACGGTCTAATCATAAAAAAATGTGTTGAATCAGTACAAATCCAACCTCAGGCAAGAATTTTCCTCAAAAGTTTCATTTTTATTAGCAATTCAGACTTTGCCTGATGAGCAATTCAATCCAGAGGTCAGAAGTAAAATCTTGACAATGCTTGCCCTTTTAAAAACATTTTTGCAAAGAAAAGAAATTAACACAAAAGAAATGAACACACAATTTCCTCTAAACCAAAACAAATGCAGTTATAATATTAATCAGAAATAATATTACACAGACATCAATAGGATAATGCTACACATTGAAAAATACCACTAGTAGCTTGATAAAATTTTAAATCTTAAACTGCACTTCTAAAATTATTTTTAATTGAATATGTCAATCCTGTATGAGCCATTTTAAAAGCTTCTACTCTCAAAAAAAGTGGAAAATTATGGCCTGTTTTAAAAAAGTAAATAATAAGTGAATTTCTTTATGATGGTGTAAGAAAAAAAGAAGCTGACAGTAAGCTGGTCTAATGCAAGCTTTCAATAAACCAAGGTACCACTTGAACTACAAATCTAGGATACCCTGCTACCTACCCATGCCTGTAAGACCTAAGAAGAGTTCAGGAAGAAATTATAATTATTCATAACTTACATTTACTTATGTTATAGCTTTTTCTCTTTTATGAGCAACTTTGCTCAAAAAGTATGTTTGACATTCTAGTAATTGACGTTTGATTAAAAATTCATCTCTTTCCAGCATCTGAAAATGTTCATGGGAAAAGAAATTTCAAGTGTACTGTAAAAATTTTTGATGAGAACCATCACCTACTATTAATACAGATCCCTAGCTTTCTGCAATGTCATATTCTTAAAATTGCAAGGGGTATAGATTCAGTGTGATTTTGGATATCTCTACACATAGCTGACTAAAACATTAGTTAAGTCAAGCAGCAGAGCAAGAGAACAAGCCTTCCTGCCTTCACTGCTAACCTTGTTTTATAAGTTTATTCTGCTAAACTCCAGGTCCCACAAGGTTTGAATTTTTCAGGAACCAAGCCAACGTTGAAACGACTGTCCTAGTACAAGTGGAATTGTATTTTCAACTTAAATCAGTATCAAGGCTTACCACACAACAGCAAGCAGAGAATAAATGATGGAAGTAGAGTCTGTCATGAGCTAGAACAAGCTTCATTCTGCCCGGTGAGAACTAACGAGTCTGCTCTGACTGCGGGAAGGAGTCTCATCAGAGTTTCTGATAAATATTCAATAGAGCCGCCATGGCAGCAGCTCCAAACGGAGCCAAGGGTGAAGGGCTCTCAGAGAGCAGCTCTAGGTGAAACACAGCCAATTCTCACTGGAACCTCACGCTGAACCAACGCCAGCTGACAAGGGCATCACCTTCTATTGATGCTGAAAATGATGACTTGGTTCAAAAATTGTTTCGTTTTGCTGGTGCAAATTTAACAGCTCAGGCTTTGTCCCCATGAGATGAGTAAAACACGCTCATTAGGTAACCTGCTTCCAGACAGATAGGATTTTAAACAAAGGTTAAGAACCTTTATTTTAATATTACAAATATGTCTTCAAGGTGCTTTCATGCAGACCAGTTGCTGAGGTGCAAACTGAGCACAGCTCTCCCAGTCCCACAGATGCCACAGGACACGCTCTCCACAGGAACACTGACTGCTCTGATGGAAGTTACACGAACATCAAATACGTTCACAAAAGCACTGAGCCACCAACAGCTCAATACACCATCACAGCAATTCTGAGGCTCTTCAAAAATGTGCACAAATAAAAGGAAATAATTTTCACTCTGTTTATCCAGTCTAGCAGGCAGGACAATTATGAATTATTTTAGCAACTTCTTTCAGCTTGTCCAAAATATTTACTGCACATTGTTTTCTTCTTCCTAGTCAGACAATATCTGTTACAATCAACTTGGATTTACTATTCCTACCAGCTGTCATAAGTCTAACCAGTAAAGAAATATAGAAAAAAAAGAGGGATGAGAGTATCCAAATGCCACAAAGATAACCAGGCAGTTATTTCCTACTTTGAATGCAGCAACAAGAATTGCAGAGGCCAAAATGTTCCAGCTGAGCTAACCATGGCTTCCTGCTGCTGTTACCAACATGGTACTGTAGAAAAGTAATTGCAAATACTACTCACAAAGTACAAAATAGAAGTAAACAAGTATAGGAGAATATATATAGTGAAGAAATATGCATCTCCTGGCAAAACCAAAACTCATTAGAAGATTATGTTGAATGTAAATCAGTATGTTTTGAAGCCAGCTGTATAAAATGACAGTAGAAGTGTTAAATTAAAATTCTTTATTGCACTAATGGCAGAAGTTTGACTTTAAATTTTAACTGAAATAGATACAACCAAGTTGGTTTAAAAACACAAAACAGTGGTCTCATAAATGCAGCTGCTAATGATGCCCTCAGACCTGTAGCCACAGCCCAGCCTGACTCAGCTCTGTCCATCCAGCCCCCCCCCCTTCACAGCCGGTACACGCAAGGGGAGATTCACTGATGCCTCATCCCCACTGGCAAGGAACACAAAGGAAAACTGTCTTGCAACCTTGGAACTACTTTCTGGTCTTTGCACAGTAGACACAGAACAGCTGAGACTGGAAACATCCCTGGGTATCACCTGGCAACTCTCCTGCTCAAAGCAGAGGCAATTTGAACAAGTTGCTCAAGCTGCAAACCTGCTCCAGTCAGATTTTGAAAATCTCCAGGAACATGATCTTTACAATCTCTGGCCAACCTGCTCCAGCATTCGGTTCACACGTAACAGCAAAGTTTTCCTCAGTTTTTGACTGAAAAATGACTCCTCCACTTTGTACCTGTCAGTATATGAGGCTATGCTGCCTGTTGTAATATTCTTAATCAGCACAAGCCGCTTAAATCAATGGGCTCCAAAAATGACAATGAGATGTATAACCATGAAATTTATTGACCATGCCTGCATGCATTAGTAATCACACAGTAGGGCCTCTGGGTCCAATAATGCAGAGAGTGGATTCCTTCATCTTCCAGTGACTGCTTTAAATTCTCCAGTCACACAAGGACACATTAAACAAGCACACAGTTTTGGTTTTAGTGCTAGATATTACACATATTTAAACCAGTTGGATTTTATCTTGTACATACTTGGTAAGTTTCTCTTAATTTCATAGTATCAAAGCTATTTTAAATAGTTTCTCAGATCATTTACTATTATTGCTCCTTCAGTCAAAAAGTATGTTCAGAAACCAGTTATTCTGAGGGGGATCTGTGAGAAACTTGTATGAACTCCATGCTCTTGAGATTTCTATCAGCAATCAGTCACTTGATTTCATGTGAAATGACAAGCATGCGAAAGCATAATTTTTTGTTCTCCATTACAAAAGTCTCAAGTGACATTTGCTGTAAGAAGGACAACATTAATAGCCAGTGATATGTCAAAGGTTTCCCAAGGTAAAGTCAACTCTGTTCATGCTTCCACTCTTAAAGCATTTAAGTAATTCAGGTGCACCCAGTCAAACTACACCTGGGTGAAGAGGAAAATAGGTATCAGGTATTAATCACTAATACTAATATTGTGGAGCTGTTGCATTTGTGCATAATGCCTTTCTCATTTTATATTCTCTAAAAGAAAATGACTTGAGAGATTTTTCCCCAACAGAATTTTCCAATTTGCTGCGAATGCTTTATATCAGTGCAGCTACTGAAGTCTCTCTTTTTAGAGTACAAGATTGATAATTAAGTCAGCCTATTTCAGGGTCTTCCCCCTCCCCCGGCTTCTTCATTACAGCTATTTTCATTCTGGACTCTCCACACACTCTGTGCACCTGTAATCTGTATCTACATTGTATTAGTAGGATCCTCCTAATTAGATTTAATTTCTTCAAGTGAGGAAAAAAGTGACATGCTAAGCCTGCCAGTTCTTTGAAGAATGTCCTAGAAGGTCAAATGGTGTGTATATAAGGGCTTTGTGATCCGCTTGACACAAGGAAGATAAGGTTGGTCAACATTTCAGATGCCTTCAGTAATGAAAAGCAAAGTAACTGGTATTGATTCCATGCACATCAATCTCAAAATGGTAAACAAAATAATTATATCCTCTGTATAGCAGTCTCATGGGTACATGTAGATATGCTTAACAGATTACAAACAGAAGACAGCTCATTTAAATCAGACACTATGTGAAATTCTAGTTTTCTTAGCTGAACTACAATGTAGACATTAAAGCTTCAGAAATCTCTACATGCCTCATCCCTACATATTTAACCAAAATCAGAAACTGTCAGATCAGTACTCTCTCTACAGATTACAGCTCCACGGTTTGTCCATTTCTGAAAAAAGAGAAATACCTGTGTTACTGGTTTTGAAGGCTGTATCGTTTTAAAATATGTTGGTTTAGCATCAAAGAAAAAAAAACTTTTAAAATTTAAAAATATCCCTCTCACCTATGTGACACCAGCTGCTTTCCCTGAGACTTCAACCTCTTTTCACAAGAAATAGGTGTGCTTATCCTGTAATTCTTATTAGTCTTCCCCTGCGTTTGTGGCACCGTGACAAACCTGCATTACTTTAACTAGTCAAGGGCTAAAAAGGCTAAACTTCTCTCTCAGGCCTCGTTTTCTGCATCACTGGTGGAATCACAGTTCAATCCCATATACACCAAATCCCTGCCCGACAGCCTCCTCTTCCCAACTGCATTACTGCGACAGACACATCTGCATTTGGCACCTGTTAAGTCCTTTCACTACCAGGATCAGCAGCCAATTTCTTTGGCTAAACACTGCACCTTCAAAGCATGGCAGTATTTACTCATTATTGCACAGGTAGTACAAAAGAATAAAATCTATAATAAGCCAATACATAGTCTTTTTTATGCTTAAAATATCTATTGCCAATTATAGGACTTCTCTCATCCCAATTCTGTGTTTTCTAAAGGTAATGCTACATAGAAAGACTACTGCATTTTAACAGGAATCATTTTAGTTCTTGAAACAGTGATACATAAAATGATGTAAAAAATTAAAGAATCTATACTTTTGGTTTCCATAAAAAGGAGATTTTTCTGCACTGCTCCCCTGCCTTGGTTATATCTTTAATGAATTTCAGAACATTTAACTTGTGAAACTTTCAAGATCTTCCTAATCCCTTGTGGCACAGAGAATGACCTTCTTTCTACATTCAGATGCACAATGCAAAGCAAATTTTTCATTTCAAACATAGAAACGGTTAATCAAAAAGAATGGGAGCGAATTCAAGGTCAGAACAGTACAGGAAACTGCACCTTGTAGGGTAGAGTTTAAGATACTGCCAGTTCTCTTGGCCAATGTTAAGGTTACCAACATCACCCTCCTACAGAGAGGGAAATGAGAAGAATTTGCTAAATATAGCTAGAACTGGTTGGAAGGATGCCTATCCTTATTTGTGCATTCATCTGTTTAATTGTGGGCAATATAGTCCACTAGGCAGCCTGAAGCAAGAGTGGATGTTCAATATTCTGAATTATACAACCTCAACTGGAGATGGGACTTAATTACACAGTTTATAACAGTATAAACGGAAACTTCGTATTTTGAAACTCTCCACAGCTGTACGTACTTCAATCATTTTCTCAGGTTTTGGGAATGTACTAAGTGCCTTCAAAACTGCAGTTTTAAACAAGAATGGTGAGAAAGGCCATGGAATCATGGAATTCTTGCGTTTTTTGTATGACTGTGTCTTTCAAATCCAAATGTATACAAATACATATGCTGACATCAAAAATCAAGTTTTATGCTTAGAACTTCTTTAAGCTTGGTAGTCTGTGGAGACTGACAATTTTCTTAAATTGATCTGTAAGTGCATTTTTTAAATAGTTGCAGTAATTTCAATCTATATGTCAATACATCTTACCACATTAATCCATCTTTATTTGAAAATAAAGCTTTAACAATCACACAAACCTGAAAGAAACAAGTCAAAGAAGTTTATACACCTGTGATCTAAGCTGTCAAAAGGATTCCTAAACCCTTTGTTTCAATGACAATATAGTACAGAAATATAATGGAATTAAACTAGGTGCCAAAATCCCTTTAAGAATTTGGGCCTAAATTACTATACCAGAAGATCACTGGAAGTCTCAGCCAAGGTATCAATTTGTTTATGTATAGAACTGAGATACTCTCATCTTCCTCTTATATATATAAAACAAGCTTCAGTTCTGTTTAACATTAGTGTTTCTGAACCTTAAATACTAAGGTTCCTCAAAATCAGAGTTATCATACTGTTTCTCTGCTTCTAAAACAGTGGAAAGTGGTTTGTGGCACCATGAATGAAACGAGGTGGTTGTTCCCTTGACTAGATAGATGAGCATGGGTTGGGATTCAGCCACCCCACCATCAGCCTAGTAAGGGGTCTGAACAAGCTGAAGACTGTTTACCGCATGCAGGAACATACCACAGTGAAACAGGGAAACAACTGCAGTAACCTACAGAGGTTTCAAACTTATGGACTGTACAATTCAATAATCTTCCATTGTCACACCACATTAAAAACAGCACCTTACCCTCTAACTCTAAAATACTGCTTCAGGAGAGGGAACACGTTTTTGACTTCCAGTATCCTCCAGCCTGCAGCAAGGAAGTGCCTTGGTCCTGAATCAGAACCCACAGGAATTTAGCAAGTGCTATTTCTGCTTGTAGTAAAATCTTCAATATGTAATTTACATCTTGATATGTCATCATTTCTTGGTATTTAACTTAGTAACAGCTTCTCTAAAGTAGAGATTTTATTACATAAATTATGGAAGTAGCAGACTGGGTGTAGTAGAGACAGCATAAATTTCTGAATCAATACAAAATATGTCCCCAGTAGTAGTTGTTATTCTATGCAGGTATGTTATTGATTACAGTCATAATGGTCCCATTTTAGCTGCCATCAATAACTCACTACTTGTATTGTCACACTGAATTAAGAAAGAACCAGTCTAAAAATATGAGAAGTTATACCAGCATGGCATGACCCAGCCTGTGGTGCAAAGCCAAGCACTGCCAGTTTAAGTTAGGATTTGTGTTTGAGACTTCACACAACATTACTGTGATAAAATAAAGTCAAATGTGAGCCTTATTCAGGACAAAAGAGTATGTGCCTCAAACATTCCAGAGAACTTTTTAATTTATGGATCCTGTGTACAATTACCAGTTTTCAAAACCTTGGGACCATTAGAATACACGTACCGTTATGCAAAACTGAATCCAAGTTCTATGAGTGGCTATTGACATTTTACTGCTGAACATGACTGAAGCTTCCTTGCATTAGATTATGAATTGTAGAAGGAATGTTAGATTACTTCTGTTTCTTAAATTCCTAATTTTGGAAGACAGTCTCCATAAAATAGCCACATTTTCTACTCAGCAGAGATGCTCCCAAAGTGCCAGTTAGAAGACTTGATTCAACCTCATGGACTGGATCAGACTCCAGAGAAGTCTGTCTGCACCCACTGCTTTAATCCAGAGCCAGAAGTGGCTGCCCTTTCTAAATCAGGCATCTATCTAATTGACATGCCTAAAGTTGTTGTAGCTACCCCAGCTGAAGAGCCACATCTGAGATTCTCATTCCCCAACACAGTCAGCACTTTATGAACCCTATTTTAAGCCACTCTGCAATTTGGTTTCCTGTGGGCAATCTCTGCAAGCTTTGCTACTCTGCATACTGTTAAAAAGATTATAATTTCCCCCCTTAAAACCTGCAAAAATTAGACTATCCAATATCATTATATACATTCAGCTCTCATCAAGCTGTGAATGCAGTAGCCATGGACACTGCTGGTAGTGAAACATTGCAGTACACTTTCTCACCAACAGGATAATCCAGTAAAAAAGTCTGTGCCACCACTTCTGTCATTATTCTGAATAGCAGCTCCTTAAAATTGTATCATTACATAAGGAAATTAAATAGAGAACATTTACTGGAATGAGAAAGTTCCATGGAGGTATTCCAACTCATGGGTAGAACTTCCACCACTAGAGCAGATGAAGAAGAGGCAGTTGAATTACTGGAAAGAGTAGGTCTACTTTCACTAACTTTACACTGTTATGAATATGAATACACTGCAATGAATATAGACCAGTTAATAAAAGACTTTTTCACACAAGAAAAAGTTAGGGCAACATTTTTCTGTACAAAAAACCCCATAATCATTCCTTTTATGAGAGCAGAAATAAGAGGGGTAGGTAACTACGCCCAGAGAAAAAAGGCATTTGTGATACACAAAGCCCAGCTCCTGTAAAGCTACTGCTCAGCACCTCATTCAGTCAAAATCACTGCACCTGTAAGAATTCTTACAGAGATTACTTCATCCAACTATATCCAACCAGAATGCAGGTCTTGGTACCAACTCCTTGAAAAGTCCACTCTCAAGGATAACAGTGCAAAGGAAGCACTGATTCTAGACTCCAAATTACTCTAGGTTCTGAAAGAAATAAGGAAAATAATAAATATTTGAATTTACTGTAACAATAAAATGTCAAGGCTTACCCCAAACTGATTTACTCGCTTCTTCCCTCTCACCTGCTTGCAATGTTTAAGCTGTAATTCTTCAATAATGCATTTCAGAAGACAGTAAATGCTTCAGAACTCTTAAATCAACCATTAGCAGCTAAACAGTACCTGTTCTGGAGGACAAAGGCCTGTTGCTAAGGCACTAGACTTCAAGTTTCCAATGGCTTATGACAGCAATAACAAGGCAAACAAGATAAATAATAAAAATGAAATTGTGAAAGATACCTTGACAGTGTCCTTTTAATTTTCAGCCAACTTGAGATGTCACGTAAGCACTGAAGCAGCAAAGAGGTGATACTGCTTAGATAGCAAAATCTCAATTCCTCCCTGACCTACAAATCAAAAGCTAATAGATGAGTGGTGCACTGGTGTAGATCTGCACAGCATCTCATGGAAACCCTGCCGCAGCTTCTGAAACAAAATGCATGTGCTCTGAGATGCAGAAAAAGCCTAACTATAAATAACAGCAACTGAAGCATGCACAGAAGATTTTGACAACCCAGTCAAGGACCTTATGGAACAAAAATCCCAAATTGTCTAAGAAAGCCATCATAGCTGAAGAGATGAAGCATACTGCATGCAGCCCAGGAACAGAAAGGTCTTCCCAGTACAATATAAACTGGAGAGAGAGACAGAGGCACAGCCCTGCCCATGTGTTGCCAATGGATCTCAGCACCTTGAAATACTGCCAGCAGCAGCAGCACAACACATGTGGTAGATGAGAATCACTTTCTTGGACCACTTAGTCTGGAATCTGTCATCTAAATATTACAATTTTAGTCTTTCTAAATATACAATCAAAATATATATTTGACTACAGTCAAAAATCACTCAACTTATGGTAATTAACATCAGTTGAACATAGAACATTAAGCTCTGCAAAATCAGACCAAGATATCTTTCAAAGAGATGTTTATCTAGATGGAACAAAAAACATTTAACTAAAAAGCAAAAACGATATAAATGTGTATAAATATATACACATATATAAATGCAATGCCATTTTTTAAAGAATTTGATAAAAGTAACCTGTTCCAAAAAAATGAAGCCAGTCACTTCAAGGGTAAAATGCTGCCTTATTTATGATTTCCATTATTTTCAGAAAGACACACTTGTTCCAACAATGGTAAGCTCCCAGTAATGACAACACTCTAAGAAAAATATATGTTCTTTGTAGGAATGAAGAGTAACTAGATAGGAGCTTCATTAACTAAATTGTAGCATTCTCTACAAAAGGTTTAAATATTTTAAAATGTCAACCATATATGCACTCCTACTGGGTATCTCACACTTTTTTTATCCGTAAGATTAACTGATGTTCCAAAAAAAGCATTTATTTTGGTCGGTCAAAATGTCAGACTACTTTTAAACAGTGGCAATCAATGTGTCTCATCAGAACTCCAAAATATTTTTTTTTTGATCTCTGTAAATAAATTAATGTTGAGTAGTAGATGCTGTCCACTTACTATGAAATGATTAGCCATTTACAGATAACACACCAAATGCTGCTTCAATTTGTGAATGCCAGAGGGTTGACTGTCAGGCTTTGAAAAGATGGGGTATTACTAAATCAAGCTGTCTGTTCTTGCAACGTTGCACAAAACGAACTGGATCCACCAGAATTATCTATTTCTCTTACATCCTATTTAAAACAAATGTGACCTAAGCTAATGGAGAAAATGTAGACCTCGAGAACCTCAGCAGACTGCACCAGAAGTAGCTTTTCAGTTTGTTATGGGCTGCCTGTGAAATGCAAGGGTAGGAGTGAAAAGGACAAACAGGGAACAGAACCCTTGCATGGCAGTTTTTTGGGGCTGGCTGTGTTTTACACAAGTTAGCTGAAGGAAGTAAAAACCACTTCATTATCTAAGTTGATTGCGTCTTATCTCACATGCTCACCTGCCTTGCTTCAGCTCCCAGGTAAACCACATCCAACCTGAAATTTAAAAAAAATTTCCCTGTTCTTATTTTAATGCTTCAACCCATAATACCGCTAATGCCCTCCTCTGAAGAAAATATGTTTGTCAAGTAACATGTACACTCTAAACATCCTGCATTAAGGAAAAAACTCTTTTTCTAGAAATAGGTGGGTTTTAATCTTAAAAATCTCACTGTCAATGTCCAGGAGACACACATGAAGTCTGAATAAGGTTACTGCAGGCAAAACATGTGAAATTCCTTCCCTGTCCATACTGGTGTAACCCTAGAGTTGGCCTTTTCCTCCTTATTCTGAAGAGATGGACAAGAAAGTAAAACATTTCACCTAACTGCTCTGAAGGTAACTATGATGGCTATTAGGATGCCCCCACACCTGACAGAATACTGTCGTACTCTGGTTAAACTGGAAAGACACAAGCCAAATGTAAAATCACACTTAGCTGCTACAGCATTTGTTTACAATGTCTGTGTCAATGATTTATACTCACCCAATAAAATATTAAGAGCAACAAACTATAAACCTGGTAGCACAAGAATTCTAACAGGTTTTCCTTGCAGTGTATCAATTCTGACACTACCCAAGATCCACCAAAAGCACTGCAGATATAATGTGTTACATTACATAAAATCAAGTACAGAAGCTTAGTTTTATATAACTGTAATATGCATACAGATGGTCTTCAAGACAAGATATCTAATCTGAACTACAGATAGTACAAAAATTTGAAGTATAAGCAAAAGGCAGGAATTTTGCCATTTCTAGTACAGTGTCCTAACTCAATAAATTGGGAAACTCCCTCTATTTGTAGCTCTTATTGGTTCTTCCAATATTAAAAACTTTCTGACACTAAAATCAATTGGAGAGATTTTGAATTAATAGATGGCAGTCAAATAAAGGAATTATTTTTCATCCATTTCACCAAACAGTCGGTCAAAACTACGGTTATATTAACTTGAATTCAGTTCATTTTGTCGACAGCAACTGTGGCATAAAAATAAGAAAAATCCACTTTATAAAGATCACCAATGTCATGATCTCTGAGCAATACAAAAGGATAAACCATGCAGTGAAACTATGCAGTCAAACTATTGTTCTTACAAATCTTGCTTTCCTAATGCATTCCTTTAGCCAAGCAATGTGAAGATAAACCCATTTGCCTAATGGAGCATAGAATTTAAATATTTCAGACAAAAATTGACAGAGATGATGCTTAAAATAAATTTAAAAATCATCCATCCAAATACCTTCCAGGATGAGGACCCCAGCATAGTTCACAACTTATTTTTTCTACACAAACTCCAAACTCTCCAGCCTCTGCAGTTACTTTAGTCACTATGCATGCCATGTATTACAATATTACAACAGATTTTTTTTCCATAAGAGATTTAATACGAGGCTGCATTTTTTTCTCTTTTGCAGTACCTTGCAACATCTCTAAAATCACTAGAATTTCAGATTTTACTACTGCACCATGCAATCCTGCACAATTTTGTAAACAAAATATGCCTAAATTTATGGAGCCTTAAAGGACAAGTGTATTCAGCAGATTGCTGCACCCCATCCACAGGAAGTTACAATCAGCCAATGTCAATATTCTGTCATTTGGAAGCATTTTTTACCATAAAGCATTCCCATTAACACAAATCAGCAAGGCTGTTTCCTGCCTCTCCCCGCCCGCAAAACTTGTATTGAGGGTTTAAGCTATTGGTACGATAACAGGTCTTCACTTGAAAAAGATATCTGCTTAGGGTTTTGTTGGTTTTGGTTTTCGTTTTTTTTTTTTAACATGCTATGAATCACGCTTTGCATTGTGACCTACCTAAAGGCACAACAGTACAGCGTAACAAGCAAAGTGCATGTTTAAAGAATTCCTCCTTTCAGATACACAAACATGTGCCTACATGAAAAAAAAAAAAAGGCAAGAAAGTCTTTACTATTTCATATTCACTAGAAGTGAACATTTCAAAGAGTTTTTCAACTTCTACAAACGTCAGATTTTAACCGTGGACCTCAATACTGCAGTTAAAGCGAAAATTAAAAAATAACCCCTAACTCTGGCTTTTAAGTCTGTAATGGATGTCGCGTGTGTGAAAAAAATAGGTTAATTTTGTTTGGTCTTTGGTACAAAGAGACTCATCTCCTATGCATGCTACAAATAACCTGAGCAATGCCTTCCCTCCATGACACGAGCTGCCCATCATACTGCAGGATTATTACAATGTTGGTTTGTTTAGGGCTTGCCTGTGTGTGGGGCTTGCGTATGGAATTCAGGCATCCGGATACATCAACTCCTCGTTGCGCATCTCACAATAAACTGACGAACGCCGTTAAACCCGAACCGGCAACCTTTAGCAAACAAAGAAGTCGAGCCCGGAATCGTGATGCAAAACCACCCCAAAACGTACTACACCCTGCAAGAACCTCACAGAAAATAGCCCGGTAACCTCATTCATTTCCCCCCAGCCCAGAGATCTGCTCACCATCTCCGTCTTATTTCTCTGTCCTCAGCTTATTTTCCTTGCTGCTGTTGCCTTCAAGGAGGCGGCGAAGAAAAAAAAAAAAAAAAAAAAAAAAGAAAAATTCTTTTAAAACAAACAA
>VWZN01010524.1:997056-1021032 GCA_013396955.1 Regulus satrapa | reverse complement strand
GGCCTCAGGCTGTGGAGAAGCCGCCGGCGGCCCCCGGGTGTGCGGGAAGCGGGGCCGGGGCAACGGGGTTTGGCTCGGAGCTTGCAGCACAAGGGCTGTGGGAAGTAGAGGTGTACAAGGAGTTTAGTGCGCTTAATCAGCGGGCCTGATCCTTCGTGGAGTTAGGCCGTCTGACCGTGGATGTGTTCAGTGTCGAAATGAAAGTAGGGATTCTGCTGACGTGCAGCTGCCAAACGCACTAAGGAATCCATAAAAATATCGATAAATTTTCATGTTATTTGGGGGGATTGATAAAAAGGAAGTTTATGAAACGGTCAAAATAAATATTTAGGCAAGTGATGTGCTGGTGGCACATATTTGACTTTTTAAATGCTGTTTTGTGATTGCCACGCTGATGATAAACAGGTGGTTATCCCAATGCAAATTTTAACATGTAACACTTGAAAACTCCCTGAGATTTACTGTATTTACTATTGTGAGTAATAAGTAAGTAAAGTAATAAGTAATAAACACACCTGAGTGGTGTGTTTAATTCCTTATCTCTTCCATTGGGGTTTTTGCATTTGTGGCTTACTTTAATATATCAGCTCTTAAAACGTGTACGGAGAAAATGCAGTTCGGGCTTTTTGAGGTAAGAAATACATTTTGGCTGTGCTGTCAACTGTTAATTGTTATAGTTGAATCCCAAAGTTTTCATGGTGAACACCATTTCCAGATGATTGTTGGAGTGTTGTCTTTGGTGTGAGAGATGGAGAATGTAACCTGGTTTGCCCTTCAGGAGATGTTGCCGCAAAAACGAGTCCTCCTGGGGGCTGTTTTGGTTCCTTGCTCACTGGAGGTGGGGTTTGTTCAGGTGAGTGCTCTGGGGTAGTATTCCCAGTAGGAGAAACGCATACTAGATTCTCTTGAACAGATCAGGTTAACAGCCTCAGGTTTTCCTCTGCCCCAAGTTTGCGTGTGTTTTAGTACATTCCAAAAGTACTTGTGTTTTCTGTAAAACTAAAATTGTGTGAGCTAAGCTGGATTTATTGTCTTTAAGATATCCACAATAACAACATTAATCCATTACTTAGGGTTAATAGGAGTAACTCTTAGGTGGCTAAAGAAGTATTAATTAATAATATTGGAGAAGTTAGTGACAATACTACGTGGCTGCTTTCCAGCTATCATTTTCCCAGTTAGGGCTGACTTTGTAAGGCAGTATTATTTTATTTTTAGAAGAGTTTACAGTAAAGTTTTTTCACCGTTCACAAGTATAAACATGCTGCAAGTTAAACATCAGGCAGGCTTCTCCAGGTAATGATTTCCCTGAGATTCCTTTAGCGGGGAAGAGCTGTCTGGTTGTCCTTCTGATTTGGGGATTTCTGTTCCGAGCGCTCTTTGCTGTGTTTGTGGGCCAAGAGGGTGCTGAATTCCAATACCGGTCTTCAAGACCTGTTCTCGTGGGTTGTGTGGAGCTTGTTGATGTCATGTGGTGGAATTATGAGTGCTTGGTGCTTGGGAAGTGAACCAGAGGCTGTTCTGAGAGTTGTGTAGATGTGTGTGAGAGCACGGGCTGAGTTTGAAATGTCCATTCTATGTAGATTTAAAATAAGGGCTTCTAGTGATGTGTAATAGAATTCGTAACATGAAATTTATGCAAGCAAGGTGCTTTGCAAGTTGAACCGAGATTGGTGTCCAGTTTGGAAGAGTGTTTCACACTGGACTTCAGACCATAGTGTATTCACCAAGTTGCTGAATTGATTAAGATTGAGCTTGTGTTTAAACACTGAGCTACATTCTGAATAAAAATACATAGTTCATGTTCAGTATGTATTGTCTGTTAAGAGTTGTTTCATCTACAGGCAGATAATGTGTAATATTTTGCAAATGTTTTCTTTCAATCAGCAGGCCACTGATCAGATGCAAACAGACTCTTTACCTTCGTGTCCCAACACGGTGTCACCGGTGAGGTTAAATCATCTGATCGGTTCTCCAAGGTTTGGAACAGTTACTCCAAATCGTGTCTTTGTTGGAGGAATTGATTTTAAGGTATTCTTCCCTCTGTTTTGCTGCTAAATTACAATTTATAACTGTATAAAAATCAACAGGGGAAAAAGAGAGACGCAGTGGTGTGTATTTGTTTAGTTGTTAAGTCCTCTTTACTTCAATAGCCAAACCTACAGCAGAGAATAAATCTTTAAGCCTCGATTTGCATAACTGTCCTACAGAGTTCTGCAAGGTTCTGTCCCACTAACTGCTAGAAGCTTTTGAAACCATTTCTTCAGGGTTTTCTGAGAAAACAGCTGATGGCAGAAAAGCTGTTGAAGGTTTTGTTTGTGTGTATCACTTAGTGTAATTTAATACACTTCTGGTTCACAGGAACGATTACAGTGTGTGCATTCCTGGCTGTAGTAATTTCCTTAAAGACAAGAGTTTGTTTTTAGAAGAAGTATATAAGCTTGTCTGGGTAATTTGCAGTATTGACCTTAATTCTTAGAATGCTCATCCCTTTGTGTATTCCCTAAAATATTTAAATAGCATTTATAATAAATAAATATTGGGCCACTCTTACCTTGTTCACTTGCTTTTAACTTTTGTGACAAGCTTAAGGTTAAGATTTTTTCTCTCTCCCTGCTTTAGATAATTAATTAAGACATTGACTTGCTTAGCTGTTGCTTTGTTCCCAGCGAGAGTATCCTCCCTGCCTTGATGCTGCTGGGCTGAGAGCCTCTCAGTGCTGGCTCATTTGAAGAGGAGCAAGAATTGACAATTCACTCAGACTGTTTTGCATAACAAGTGCGAGAAATTCCAGAATCCTCCAGTTTATTTGGCCGAGATAATTCAAATAGAGGTGTTCATATTTTAAGACGTACAAGACCTTCAGTACATTTGGACTTTATTAAAGTGGCACAGTAGCTTTTTGCACCAACAGTAAGCCAATTACTGGATCTATAAAAAGACCTCTGTTACCCTCATCTGTCTTCACAGCAGTTTCAAAGGTTAAAATACTTTCCTGCCGTTCATCAATATTTTTATTAATTATCACACTTCCTGTTCATTTTAAAGGGTCTCTTGACTTGGTTCAGTTGCTGGTACTTCACAATTTATTATGAAATTGTTTTTTCAAGAGCAGTGTAAGCATGTTTGTCATCATAAAGAGGGTGGCATTTTTTTTTGCAGAGGGGAGAGGAAATAGAAGGGATGAAACCTCTATAGCTATTTTGGTTGCTCTTCCTTTTGTTAGGATTCTTTATATCAAATACAGCCTTAAATTTCTGATATGATCCTCATAGGGTTTCTATGTCAGTCTTAAATTGCTTTCTCCTGGAAATCTCATGGTCAAAAGTATTGCGGATTTTTGGGGTATTTTTTTTTTAAGCCAGAGGTCTTATTCAAGTCACCTGGGGTCATGCAAGAGCTCTTGACTTCATTTCTGTGGAAAAGGGAGACAGTTAATCAACAAAAATTCACTTGCTTTCTGACAAGCCCTTATTTTATGAGTTTGCCATGCTGTCTGTCAGCATGGCAGTGATTGGTGTTTGTAAGAGGAAACACCTGGTCTCTCAAATTTAATGAAACAATTCAGCGAGGCAGGTTATGGCTGGCAACCTTCTCATCTTGGTCTGAAGAGCTCTTTAGTGGTGCAGCCACGTGTCATTGACAGGGGCTAATGCTAAGCCTTTACCTTCCCTAAAGAATCTGACAAATGCCTTCGTCTTACGGTGAGCAGGAAAAGGCAAGTCCTGAACGATGTTTGCACAGATGTTTGCAGATTTCACTGCGCATCTTAGAACAGCATTTCCCTCTTCTTCCCCATCAGTGCTCTGCTCTGCACACAGACCTTGTCTTTGCAAATTCCACGCCCCTTATGCCCTTTGGGTGGTACTTGGAGCACCAATGGATTTCAGACTCGGATATGAGGCACATAAACCTTTGATGTGCTGGGGAGGATTCCCTAAATTGTGTACAAACCATCGAAGTCATTCCCTTAGAAGTAAAACAGTACTTGGTATACTTTAAGTGAAGGAAAGCTTTAGATGAATGATGCATGCATATAACTCTGTTTCTCCCAGTGTTAGGTGTAGCATTAAAAGGCTAAAACAAAAACAAATTGTGTTTTAGGCTGTGTAAAACAAAACTTACAGCTCAAACGTGGTGCTTAGGACATCATATGTGATATATGCTTTCATTGTAAAAAAAGATTGATAGAAGACAGAGGAGTGTTCACAAAGCTTAGGTGAGCTTTACATTAGAAAGTTGTTTTATTCCCTGCATGCTTGGAAGGGGGGCAGTTCTTTCCAGGTTCACTTAGATCGCCCTCCATTGTAATGTTTTCCTACTTACAGTGGCAGTTCCCAGAGGGCTCATGGAATATTCAGTGGATTTGGCCACTAAATCACTCTCGTTTAGGGGTATTTTTTTTCATTTATGTGACCTGTGTGTATCCATACGCTGTGCTGTGTTGCAAGTATGGCAGTGATTTTTCATACTGTAAAGTGCTCTAGCGTGTAATTAACAGAAACTAAAACTCAGATCTGGTACACCTGCTTCAGTGATCTTAACTGTAAAAGGACAGTTGTTACATAAATCTACTAATGAGACATTTTAATGAGAAGCTTCTAGAATTATTGCTGAATAATTAATGTAGTACTTAAATGGGCCCCGAGGCTCATACTTGCTCATTCTTCTGTCTTCATATGCTGGGTTATAATTAGTTTGTAGCAAACTTTATCCCAAGTACATCTGTTAATAGTCTTACAGTAAACATTGAACTAATTAATTGAATTAATTGAATAACTATGCACGCCTTTTTTTCCCCTGTTGATTTACTGAACTAGACTAATGAAAATGACCTGAAGAAGTTTTTTGCTCAGTATGGCAGTGTGACAGAAGTGAAGATAATAAATGACAGAGCTGGAGTATCAAAGGGGTTGGTATAGTAGAATAAGTATGTTGTGTAAATTGAAAATAACAGAAAGCTGACTGTAGTAAATTTGATTGATTTTTATAGCTCATAATATTTTATCGTTCATGTTTCAGTTATTCCTTGTATGCAAAAATCCATTCTTTCACTTTAATATCTCTATCTAAATGTCTCCAATTTGCATAACTAAACTCTATTAGTCATGTTGTTACAAGATGAAGCTATGTGCAGCTAGGACAAAATCAATAGTTTCCATTTTCTCAGGTTTTCTTCGTGACTGCTACTTAAGTAGATTATCCTAGCAAGGCTCTATAGTTATTAAATATATTTATTTATATTACTGGAACCCAGTGTGGAAAGGAGGAGGAAGAGCTGAGGTACACCTGGTAGTGCTTGAGTGCATGGCAGTCAACAGATTTTTGTGTGAAAGTTTTTGGAACGGCAGCACGGGGACAAACCTGATACAAAATCATGATTACATAAAATGGAGACTGAGGCTGGAAGTCACCAGTAGGAGAAATGACAAAGAACAAAAATGGAAGAAGATTAAGATGGCATGGTAGAATTACTGCTGTAACCCAAAGGATGGTGATGTAAATAAGGTGGGGAAGTGCACTGCCAGAGAAGGGAGGAAAGAGGGCTGAAGCAAAAAGGAATGTGCGTGAGAGTTCACCTCTAGGGTTCTCTCCTGAGCACTAAGGACAGTTTTAATGCTGTCAGAGTTTAACATGTATCAGCAAGTTATGTGCTAAGCTGCAGCTCTTAGCACAGCGAGTGCACTTGCATGACATCAGAGACTCGATCCCAGATCTGTCCCCAAGGCTCTGGCCTTTTTAGTACATTCCAAGAAGGGTCTGAGAAGTGCAGTGTGTGTCCACATAAGCCATAATAATTATTGCTGTTGTGATTGCCAGCATATGTCTCACAGCAGATATGTTGGAATATAATTACTTTCCATGCTGTTAGGATTTTTATTGAACTCCAAGCACAGGCTTCACTGCTTCTTGACTAATAATTTTAAAAATGTTGGGGTTTGTGATTGCATCTATTAATTTATTGTCCAGACGGTCTACAGTATGAAAAGTCTGTGTAGGTAAGGTGCCAAGCAGGAAAATACTTTGTGTTCTTTGAACTTGGAAATGTTTCCATGTTTGTTTAGAGAAGCCAATATAAGAAAAGCCCAATAATGTGAAAGTAGAGCTGGTCGGATTTACTGAACCTCTGTATTTAAATTAGCATACAAATGCTGACAAAGAATGATAACCTTGCATTGCAAAATCTGATCTGCTGGCAGGAGGGGCAGAAGCTCATACCTCTGTAATCTGACCCTGAGAAATGAACCATGACCCTAACAAATCAGAAAGAAACAGAAACGTGCATTTCACAATTGAAAAAATCAAAAAAATTTGAAATTTAGGAAGTCAGATTTAATGGAGGGGGAAGGAAGGTTCTTTGGGTTTTCTTATATATGTGTTCTATACATTCAGATACTTGCTTGGCACTGGCAGTGCCACCAAGATTATTCTGGGAATTAATTGAGGAGAGTGGAAAATCTGATTTATTGGAGCAGTTAGAAGAAGTATGGTCAAAGACCCACTATGTCACAAACTATGAGAATTGCTTCATCCTTGGTCTCCACAGAACTCTTTTTAATGCTAACCATTAGCATTAGTTAAGAATTACAGGAGAATTCCCAGACAATGGCTGCCTCACTGCTTTTTCTGAGAACTCAGTTGAAAATACTGGATTGTGCTTGTGGCAGTGGGGAGCATTCCTAGTTGTTGCTGAAGTAGGTGTGAGCTGTACTATGAATTACAGTATAATATGAACTTTAAAAAAAAATCCCCAGTGTCTAATCTTTGGTCACCACAACAAGTGAAAGGTTTAGATCAAAATCTGTCTTTAATAGCAATGAAGGAGTTTAAGACATAGGCTGAGTAACTGGAACAGCTGGTCATTTGTGGTGTTCATTGCCACATACTTAAATGTAATAAGGAAGATTATAACAGTTGTTAATTCTATCTTTACTTCTAAAGTTGTTTTTTTACCCATGAATTTGCCTTGAAATGTCACTTGTACTGTACCAGTAACTATCTGCTGTGCTGGCAAACAAACTTTAGAGGCTTAGCTTCTGTTATTTTTGCTTAGGTATGGCTTTGTTACATTTGAAACCCAAGAAGAGGCGCAGAAGATTTTACAAGATGTAAGTGACAATCCCCACTGTGTTTGTCTCCTAAATGAAATCGCTGATTTCGTACTAGGCCTGAGTAGTCTGGTCCTCTGTAGCCAAGTTGCATTTTACAGTAAGTTCAGTCTGATGATTAATAACATGGTTTAGAGATCGAAGATTAGATTTGGAGGGCTAAGATTTATACTGAGATATTCTGGAAACAAGGAAGGAAGTTTTAGTTCATAGTACTGTTTTTGGCTTTGGCTTGATCTTTATTTTCTTAGTCTACAGTACATGTAAAGTGCTGGAAACTTTATCCTTCACATTCCGCTGCTGTCATGATTTTTGTGTGGAAATTAGGAAGATACCTGCTTATCTTATTTTTTCTGTCATGTTTGTCAGACCTGATTTAATTCTTTTTAGTAACAATTGGGTTGCCTTGAAGCCTTTAATGATGAAGCTCAAATAGTTTTAATTTTTGCTTTTCTTAGCTATATTACTGTCTTGAAGCTCCCTGTAGAGCCTCCCTTGAGACATGGTCAGCTCTTCAGTTCATTTGGTTTTGTGAAATGTGTGCTCTTGTATTTTGGGTGGAAGGTATTGGAGACATCTGTCAGTCAGGAGTTACTTATTTTTGTGAGGGTATCAAGGTGCAAGGAAAAAAAACCACAAGCAAGTGGCATCTGAGACATGCAAATTGCCTTCTCACAGTTAGAAGGCTGGTTAAAAGGTTGGTAATTGCAAACCTTTGTTGAATGCTAGTGGAGCTAAAAAAGTATACAAGCAGTAAGTTCTTGAGTCAGCTGGCTTTCTTGCCCTTGCTTTTTAAAAATGGCTTTATTTCTGTGAGCTAAATACCAATGGTACTGAGTACTATTTTGTAAGTGGTATCATTTTGTACCATTTTGCCACTTTTTGTAACTGAAAGGCTGTTCCATGTGAGCTCTTACTCATGTCTTACTTTGCCTGCTGTAAGTTCTTTAATTTTTATGCCTTACAATTCTATCACCTTTTTCATCTTTGCACATTTCTACTGTTTCATATTAGTCTTAACCTCATCTATCATCTCGGTTTTTCTCCATCTTAAGCTGAGTCTCTAGGCTTTAATTTATTGTGAAATTAATGGGGTTTTGTGTTATACTCTTGAATTTATTTTTTTTGTCCTGCTTTTCTATTTTGAGTAATGTCTCCAGAACTTCCTTCTATGTTGCAGTCTACTAACTGCGTTAGTGCTAAAAACACGTGAGGAGTTTCACCGGGTTCCAGACACACTTCCTAGGGTCTGTTTTCAGCAGAACTGCTCTCGTGCTCAGTGTATCTAACCTACCAAAGCCCTTTTTCACTTCTGAGATGCCTAGATCTGTGTAGAAAATGATATCTTCTTTCTTTCATTCTAGGCTAAAAAACTCAACTATAAAGATAAGAAATTGAACATTGGACCAGCAATAAGAAAACAAGTGCGAAGTCCTAATGCTCGTATGTATTTTTACTTACATTTATGTATTGTTAGGATAAGTTTTAACCAGGGTGTATCTGGTCTTGCACTGCTCTCATGCTGTGTGTGGCATATGCTCAGAATGGTTTGCAGTGGAAGCAAATGCGTGCAAGTAGAAATGTTGAATGAAATAGATTTATGGTCTCTTGGTTCTTTTGTCTCTCAATATGTTGTTTCTTTTACTTTACTGGAGAGAGTTACCTATCTAGGAACAAACAGAATGGAAATTCAAGTTGCCTGGCAGAACCTTAAATCTATACATTTAGTGTGTCCTCACAGGTTCTACAGAATAAAGCAGGCTCAGCTGGGGTTGAGTTGTTATTCACTGGTTTATTTCTGTTATTAAAATCCATCAGGAGTGTTGTATCTTGCTTTCTTTGGTAGACACTAAGGCATGGGTGGTTGCAGTCCCCACTCTCTTCTTCAGCTGTTTTTTTCTAAGAATGGATGCTGAAAATGTAGGCTGTAAGTCACCAACTTTGAGATGAGATCTGTCAGTTGTCTTCAGTAAAGGCTGTGGGTCAGAGATGTAACATAGATTTTTTTTTTAAAGTGCAGCTTGCAATGAAATGTACTTTAGGACTTTGCTACAGTATTTGTCCTATGGTACCTTTTGGAAGAGTTAGGAAAAACCCATCCTTTTGCTCATCCTCATTCTCAGGCCAGAATACAGAAGAATGTTGGTTTGATTCTGAAGCTTTCTTGAGTTTGGCGCGCGCTGTTGGAGCCACTTCCCGTGTGCACTAACGCTGGTGGTGCCGGACGTTTGCCTCCTCCCCGCCTTGTGCCCAAGGATGCCCTTTTCCCCTGTGGATGGGTTATTGGCCATGGGGAAATGGAATACTTCTTCCAACTGGATAGTTTCTTTGTTCTATAAATTACTCAGTAGGATCTTTGCTCAGTCGTCATCAAGAGATTGTATGCCATTTTCTTGCTATGCTTTATTCCACTTTCCATCTTTGACCTTTTCTTTCTCGGTTGTGTTGCCTGACTTGCAGGGCTTCCTTCCTCTGACTCTTACAAACATGTGTAGTGGTAGAGAAGGAGCATTCTCTATGTGTTTTAATTGAGACATGAGGCAGCAGAGGGGTAAACCAAAAAATCTTAGAAGAAACTTTTTTGAAGAAAGCTGCTGTGTTTTTTTGATGTCTTTATTTGTGGAGCTGTTCAACTACCTGTTGTGTCTCATAGATCGGTGATACAAGATCATGTTGGCATCCAGACATATCCTAGGGCCTGGTTTCAGTGTGTCTGCTCTCATGCTCAGTGTATCTCAGTCACCAGGATGCTTTGTCCTGCTGCAGCTCATCTTGGGCTCATGAAGCCAGAGCACCTGGCCTTGAAATGTCCCTGTAGAGCTGTGCTTCCATTATATTTCACAGAATTCAAGAGCTGGACAGTGTAGTGCTGTCCTCTGCAGTCCGTGTGTATAGTTCTTGTCTTTCATACTGTAGAGCAAAATGAGTTTTAGCTCTTCTGTCATCGTGGGATCATTTGTGGTAAGAGCTTTGAACATAACTGGGAGAACTGCTTGGTTTGCTTTTTCCCCAGCATCAGAATGTATTTTTCATCAGTGAACTTTCTACGTTTGATGGAGGAGATTTCCTTTTACTTGCCAGAGATTTATTCAGCACTGGCAGAAAGTTTGTGCAATGTACTTGGTAGCTGGTGGACAGGATTGTTGGCCATGGAATGGTGTTGATCTCCTCAGCTGAGATAAAAGTTAATGCTGTTCTGGATTGCTTACTGGATGTAAAACAGCCTTTAGTTTTCCTAAGGTGTGCTTAACGTTATCCTAACAAACATGTTAGCCTTTCTATGGGTTATGTTTCAGCTGTGTTGTATCCAAGTGTCTTAAGGCTTTTCTAGGAATTAGTCAAGCTTTTACTATCAATAAAAACTTGGGAATCCTTGTGGGACCTTTCTTGGTCTTCCACTGAGCATTCTGGTGATCTCTGCCGTGTTCTGTTTGTTCATAAAATGGCGCTTCATGGTGGCTTTTACCTTTGCAAGGCAAGGTGAAAAACTAAAACTTATTTAGTGATATTGCTTTTATTGTGTTCTTCCTGATTTTTTTCTGTACTATGTTACTATTTTGTGATTTCAGCTTCAGTTACAGAATTTATTTTCCCTTTATTTTTTCTCTCCAGAAATCTCCCGCATAGTATGTGTTGTGTTGTAGTAATTTATATGGATGTCAACTTCTGCAGCCTTTCCCACCTAGCTCTGGAGACATCCTGTGGCCATCTGCTTTGATGATCATGTTTGAGAGGGAATTGAGATGGCATTAGACATCGTGCTCCATGTTCTTTCCTTTGAATATTTTCTTTCTGTGAAGGTCAAAAGTGATCTTCTCTCTTTTTTTTTTTTGTGGTGTACACATCTGAAAAAAGTTACATTCCAATAAGTTTTCAAATATTTCTTGCAGGTTCTGCTGTGACACCACAAGCTGGTACAATGTATGCAACTGCTGCTGTATCACCAGAAGCTGGTACAATGTACCTGACCACTTCCAGTGGCTACCCCTATGTTTACCATAATGGAGTGGCTTATTTTCATACTTCAGAAGTGTCTCCTGTTCAGCAGCCATGGCCAGTAAGGAATTTATTTTGGGGTTTATGCTTTTCTATGGACCAGGATAACTGCAGTGTTTTCAAGTAATTTCTGCTTCGGTTTCTACTGCTCTGCCTCATGCTAGATGTTTAAATGGCTTGCTTCCTTATATTAGACTGTTTATTTTCTGTTGAGTCATTTGGTTTGTTTAAAACAATACTTCATTTATTTTGCTTCTACAGAGGACTTTTCTTTTGGTGTAACCTATTGAACAGGATAGTTCATAATCTGTCTGGGCCTTGCCCCAAGAATAAGTTTTACTGTCTCTAGGCCTAGTGCTTTCTAAAAAGGTGTAAGTAAGTGTGCCAGAGATTTTTGTTTGATCTAACATAAGCCGTTAGAGACAGTGGATTTAAAGCAGCTTAAGTGCAGGTTAAAATTTTGTGAACCCTTTTGAAAAGGGAGCAGGGTGGTTCAGCACTACAGTACTCCAGAGCTGTGGGTAATAGGAGTGACAATTTATGAAATTGCTGCATTAAGATTTGTAACTTCTTTTCTTTTGAAGTCTCGCTCTGTTTCCAGTTCACCTGTGATGGTTGCTCCACCTGTGTACCAGTCTCCTACGTACCATTATCAGGTATCTGTTAGAAAATGATTTTCAGACCATCCCAAATCCTCCAGCCATGTGCTACTATTTGCAGCACTGTCCCAGGAATGTTTAATCTTAGGAAATAAAAAGGCTATTCATAAAGTAGCCTGAAACCTATTTTAACTTCACTGCAGAGTTTTCACTAGAATAGAGTTTATTTTGTTTAGATAACTACATGAAAGTTTAATAAATTACATTTTCTTTTATGCTGCAGGACAACAGGCTTATCATCTAAGCCAAACTCATGCTGAGAGTAGGGCTGGTTAGGTCAGGTTTCTTGGGTAGTTGTCCAATTGGGTTTTTAATTGCTCCAATGATGAAGAGTCAACACATTTCTGGAGAGCCTCTTCCTCTACGTGACTTTTCCCTTAAAGCTACAACAGTTTTTAGGGGTCCAGCATGGATCCATTGATTGTTGTGCTCTGAGCACCTCTACTGAGAGTCTCACTTAGGTATTTTTGAAGTTTATAAAGTTGGAGGCTGAGTGGAAATAGACAAAACCACGTTCCTGAATAATTTGGAGCGTAATAAAAAATGGTATTTCCTCCTTAGTTGGGAATTAATGACAGATTTGACAATATTAGTGTTGTTTGTGTATTTGTTCTTCACCACGTTAGTGACGTCTTGTTCACTTTTAGGCACCAACACAGTGTCTTTCAAGTCAGTGGCAGTGGTCTGTTCCACAGGTAAATACAGTTCATAGTTGCAGCATTTTACCAGTACCTTTAAAGTTTAAAGGTCTCCTGTGCTTATCTCAGAGTGGTATTTTCCACTACTCACAAATTGGTTGAAATTAGTATTAATTGCTGTACTTTAGTGATGTATTTATAACATTTATAGCAACAACAGAAGGCATAAAATAGCATCTGTTGAAACATTAAATATAAACCTGATGTAAAGAAAACATCTTCCCTTCCCCTTCCATTTAGCAAAATATTTATATCAAATTACCTAACAAATTCTTTAGAAGCAAGTAAAAACTGCCAAATTTTCCTGAATAAAGAAACGGATATTAACTTATTAATTAACTGATAATAACAATGACATTTCATAGGAGCAGAGTTAACAGAAGCACATGGACATACACACAGGGTGAAATTAGACCCAGGCCCTTCAATTAGGAAGAAGATATTGTTAACTTAGCCATTTTGGAGGGAGAGTTTATGTGTTTTGTAAAAAAGCAGCTTAATATGCAGATCTTGACACTGGAGGAACTGAAAGAGTTTGAACCTGAAAGGAGAGCAAATTGCTTAAGTTGGAACTGTTACAGTGCAGCCTCATTACTTTAATAGCAGCCAGCTTGTCCAGTGGTGCCTTGTTCCACTCTAATAGAGCAAGCCACTGCTTTGAAATCAGGGTGCTGAATTACAGAATACTCTATTTATTTTAGAACAAAAAAAAAATGGTTTTGCTAGTGTAACAGTGTTGCGAGGGAAAATGTTACTGTAGTATGATTCTGTGATCCTAAGTGTGAATTGTACAAGTTTTAGGATTTTGCAATGCTCTCCAAAATGTAAATGAAATCTGAAAACCACATAAAATTGAAGGTCATTTTTTTCTCCTACCTGACCTTTCTATCCGCTTCCCTCTCACTTGGTTTCTTTAGATTATCAAAGATAAATTTTACACTTTATTTTAAAGCTTTATTTTTTTATAAGTAGCAAATAATACTGTAAAACAAACTCTTTATCCTGCTTAAATCATAAAATTTATTAGAATAATGTGTTTTATTTCAGTCTCCTACCTCTTCACCTCCACTCCTGTATCTGCAACCATCCGAAGTCTTTTATCAGCCAATAGGAATTAACCAGGAAGGTGGATGTATATCTCCACCTCTCCTAATGGAAGCTGCAGTTCCTGAGGTATTTTTTAAAATGTAAAAAAGTGTATTGAAAATCCAAGTGCTTATTTGTGGTTGAAAAATACCCTATTTTATTTTCAGCACTGGCTGTTAGAGCAGTTAGGTCAACTGTCAAGTGTCCTCAAGTTAGAATTTCTTTTCCTGTCTAGGAGAATGCTTTGGTTCTGAAATATTTTAGAGAGTCATCAGTGTATTACAGACAGCAATATATGGACTTGTCAATTGGTTTTAATTGGAAGTAGTGTTTAACTAAAATGGGAGTTCATTGTTTGGCATGTTGAGATTAATATCCCTGAACCGCAATAGTTTCCTGAAGTAATTCTTCTGTGAGTAAAAGCTTGTTTCTAAATATTCTGATGATCTGAATTAATTAAGAGTGCTTTATTGTAGTTTAAAAATTTCTTAAGCATTAGAAATGCTACTTATTATAGAATCAAAAAACTGTAAGCAAAAGATACTTAATTATTCAACCAATCTCTTCTTAATTGGGTCTTAAAAATGATAGTAAATTGCTACAGAAGAACGGAATTACACACATTTTCAGTTTGGTATT
Source organism: Regulus satrapa (assembly GCA_013396955.1). Taxonomy (NCBI): domain Eukaryota; kingdom Metazoa; phylum Chordata; class Aves; order Passeriformes; family Regulidae; genus Regulus; species Regulus satrapa. Next base: position 1,006,845 of record VWZN01010524.1, on the reverse strand, counting down.
AATTGGTACTTCTCAAATATTCATTCCTCATTAGCAGGGAGGCCAAAATAGATGTTAAATTAGGACATGTAATTATTAATCCTAGTAATCAAGTATTGTTCCAAAAGTAAATGGGTATTTTATTGCTACAATAGAAATTCCAAAACTGGCATTTCAGACATCTAAAGGGGAAAATTCTGGCATGGTGAAGTAACATAGTTTTTCTACAAAGATACAGAATAATACAAGGCTTGGGTTATGGGGGGTTTTCTTCCTTTCTGAAAGTGCACAAATCTTGGTATTTATTTTATAATCATAGTCTGATTAACAGTACTATTTTACCTTTACTATTTTACGATTTTGATATAAAGATGTACAGAGATGTGAAATCTGTGAGCAGTAAGAAAATAGATGAAATTATTTAAGGAGTATTTGGATATAACGTGCTCTTGGTTTTCAGGTAGGTAATTCGTCCATGTTAAAGGAAGCAAATTATGACTGATGTCAAATTTCAGAAGAATTGTGTAAAATTCCAATTATAGTCTGTATTACTTGTACGTAAATATTTTATACATTTGATACTGCTGGGAATTACATTTTCAGTGTACTAATCTACACATTTAAACACTGTTCCTATTACAGCTGTGTGAAATGGATTTGTAATAGAGAAGCTGCTACTTCTGTCAAGGAAAGTGATTTGTGACACTGAGTTTACTAAACTTTACAAATCAGTTGGGAAAACATTGATTTAAATATTGAAATGGTGCTTTTAAAAACGTTCATAGTTCAGATTTAAACATCGTCCACAATTTGAATTTTTAAGGATTCCAAATTCATATGAGAGGCTTAAAAACTTAACTTTGTGCAACAGGCTTTTGTGCTAATTTTTTGGTTTTTTTTTTTTCCTACCAGCTGTATTCTGATCACGGAGTTCAGACGTTACATCACCAGCCCTATGTGCAGAGTCACATAGCCATGCCTGCAGCTGTGAGTATCAAACCAAGACGGTTACAGCAAGCGTGGCAGTATTGCTGTCTTCTGACTTGAAGCAGTGACAGTAAGAAAAGAGGGGAATGGATCAAAGTCCTTTATTGATGAATTGATAAGTGAGGAAATGGGAAATGGTGGAGAGAGAACTGCGATTTTTCTTATCTGCAAGTTTTGTTACAGAGGGAGAAAGATGTTACTGCTTTTGGAACTATTTGGGGAAACTAAGAAGTCAAAACATGACTAGTTATTTTAAGATTGAGCTACAAAGTAAAAAGAAACATTTTGAGAGAAAACTCAGGTCTTTGAAGTGGTGGTTACAAATCCTTGTTTCTTTCTCTGGGCCTTGACCTTATTTTTATTACTTGAACCTTAGAAAATTGCCTCATGTTGTGGAGAGGTGAGATCTTGAAACACAGAGAAGAAAAACTGTCCCAGGCCATCACCTCTGAGTGTTTTCCTGTGCAGTTCTGATTTATAAATGCCGTTTAAATACTATTCCGTGTCACCTGATGCAAATTGTTGGGTTTTTTTGGTTCCTAGTTCAAGGTACTCCTGCCTAAATTAGTAAGGCTGTTGATACCACACGTGAAATAATGTCCATATTGATTTGTCTGATGACAGAGATCTCAAGTTGTCAAAAATTATACTTGATATTACAGCACTTACTCTTCTGTGAAAGGTGCTTACTCAGCTTCAAGTGGAAGAGTGAACATGAGTAAATAAAAGCCATGTTATCAGCTCTCCTTCCACATATTTTAAATTGATTTTACTTTCCTTACCGTTTTTCCAGAGTATTGTGTACTAGCTATTTCCAGCAGAGGGGGCTGTAGCCGAAGTGTTGTCTTGGAATCGAGTGCCCTGTATTTCTTGCTCGTTCTTTCCTGTTTTCTCAGAAGTCTTTCTGCCTAGAATTAAAAAACCCTGTTCAGGTCTCGAGTAGATTCACAGATAGTTAAACCCTTCCTAAGTCTTACTGAGTTCTCATAGTTTTATTCGTTACAGCTTCACGCTAAACAGTCCTTGGGTTTTAAGTTTTATTTATTTCGTTAGCTTCATTTACTAGTAATCAATAGTTCTAAAATATAACTTTGCTTTTTAAATTTTCCTGTTACCTTTTCTCGTGTGATCAGCTGGGACTGTGCCTGTCAGCGTGGCTGAGCTCTCCTCAATGATTGAAAAGGACAAATGTTGGCAGCACACTGCTCTGTGTTAGGCACTGGTATTGCCACCTGCTCCCCAGCTGCAGAAGGAGACTGCCTGGTGGCTCTGGTCTTCCTAAAATACCCCAGCAAATTGATCTGCTGCTTGAAAACTGCCAAGCAGTGGCCACATGAGAGAAAGCAGGTGCCTGGATAATGGCTGTGCCTTGGAGATGATGTGCTCGTGGCTTTACTGCGCTGTGTCTGCCCAGTGCCCTTCCTGGGCTTGGTCCTGGCAGCTGTCAGTCAGTGTGGTGAGAGTAGGGTACTGCAGCTGCTGTCCAGATATTTTTGACAATTCTTACAGGTTTCAAATGCAGCTCACAGCACATCATCCTCTGTTCTGTCATCAGTAGAGCTAGTAGTAACTATTGAGTTACAGCAACTTCTTTTTTTTTTAATTCGAAGTTTTTAATAGTGCTAAACGAAAATTAGAAGACAGCATTCTTCAATTTCCAACTGTAAATTATTTAGAGATCCAAAGTTGGTATTTAAGATCAGGTTTGAATCAAAAGCACTAATCCTCTCCCTGTGATCACGTGTTTGCTAATGACATTGAATACATTTACTTTAAGCTTAATTCTTTTGGTGGTTGGAAAGCATGTTCTGTTGATGAGCGTGTGGAAGTGACTTCAGATATTTACATCTGTACAAATAAGATAAGGCTAATATTCATTCTCAAAAGCTACCAGGGGATGCATGTTTTTTAGGAAGTGAGATTTCTTATCTCTACTGGATGTTTCAGATCCTATATCTTCTAATATGGAGATGAAAGGATGTTTCCCAAGGGTATATGTTAAATAGTGTCCGGTAGTAAAAACTACCTGGGCTATAGTAGCAGTGGAAAATAAAGGGAGGGTTGAAATTTGTCACCTTTGATTTCACACCCAAGATAAATATCTGTGAATTAAGTTTTGGTTTTGTTAAGTGCTTATCTTAAGTTCTGAGGCACTGGCCTGGTAAATGTTTGTTTTATGTTTTGTGTGCCTGTAAGGGAGACCCCTGAAGCCTGAGGAGCTGAGCACACATTTGCAGTCTGCAGAGAATGAGCAAAGTGTAAAAGAGTCTGGCACATGGATAAGAATTCCTTATCTACTTTTTTGAGCTGCAGTGTCCCCTTTTGGGGGTAGGCATGGCTCTAGTTTGTGTCAAGCACTGGTTTTGGGTGGCATCAGCAGTACCAGACAATAAAGTGGCATTTGTGCCGTGTTTCATGGATGTTTGCCTGTAAATTTAACTGAACATAGCCCGGTGTTTTTCTCTGTGGTTAAGAGCAATAAGGGAAGATTTGTGTTCCGTGTATATAGTACATATAAATATACATGTGTTTGTAAATGTTAGTGTAGATACACGTGCAAGTAGATTTACGTAAATTGTGTCTTTCGTGAGAGTTCTGGTGTAATCATTTGGGGGAAAATTTAGTTATTTTATGCTTGTACTGCATGTTATTGCCTGATACTTCATCTGAAACAACAAAAAGTATTGCTGCATATTTTCTGTTAAAGGTAAGTGAAACTGGAAGAGGCTAAACCTTTTGCTTATAGCTATGTTAGTCTAGTAAATGTAAATCTAAACTTCTAATTGTATGATTGCCAAGAGACTTGTCACCAGCTGCAGCTAGGTCTCTTGCCTCTAAAATAGCTATTTTAAACTCCACTTGCTAATTTGATATTAACCTGGAAAGGGCCAGGGGGTGCATGCTGTTTCGTTCTGTGTTCTTTTTACAAACTCATTCTTCTCTGTTAGTGTGCTCTTACTTCAGTTCAGTGGGTTTTTTTCTTTTGCTTTCTGTTTATTGGATGACCCTATGGAGCATTCACTATCAAAGCATTTGGACCATTCTAGTCTATCTTAACTGATTAATTTTTCTTTTTTTTTTTTCCTTTTCTTTTTTTTTTTTTTCTTTTTATTTTGTGTCCAGTCCTTCCTGTGTGGCTGAGATCCATCATCAACATAACAGCTAGCAGCTGCCAGTTGTGGAATTTGGGGTCAGTTGTTCCATTGCAATGTTTGCTATTGATGAATTAGTGAATAATGGAACGTGCTCAGATCTAGCCCACTCTGCAGCATCACTTGCCTGCTTCCTGCAGTTTGGCACTTCCTAATAATTCTGTCTGTAAAACAAACTCTGTGTAATCAGTGCCATTCATTCCTAGGATGGTAATGTATACGTAAACTCCTCATCATCATTTTCATTTAACTGCTTGAATTTTATATGGGTTTGGATTGTTTTCCTTCAACAAGACTGAAATTTTCAGTACTTCCAGTGTTTATTTTTTTTGTTTCTGAAAACTGTTTTAATTCCCTCTTGACTACTTCTTCCAATTTTCTCCTATTTTGTGCAATTTACAGTAGCTTGTGTTTATAGGGCTATACTCTGGCATGTGCTCAAGAATGCTTTTACTGTGAAAATGCTGCCTCTTTGTTGCTTACACTTTTTAAAAATTAGGATTTTGATGGAAAGAGGCCTAGGGAAGAATACATGTTTTGCACATCTTAAAATTAGAGTCTGTTTCTTACTTTAAAGAGCTTACTGATTTGTATCAGGGCCTTGCTGTACATTAAAATGTCACTTCTCATCTGCATATGTGCTGTATGATTTGTCCCCAGCTACAGCTTTTAAACAAATATTAGAAGCCTACTGAGTGTGAAACTGAGCATAATTTTCTCAGTAGACCAAGAGTTTGTGTCTTACTTATACTAATAGGAGTTAAACTAAAGAAAAAAAGAAATACATTGGGGTTGAAATCCTGTAAAGTTGATAGAAAAACTTAAAACTGAAAGAGCATGGAACCTTGGAAATTGTGAAAAGCAATGCACAAGGTGATGGGGAGTTAGTAAGGGATGGAAAGAGATGGATATCTTGAGATGATAGCGGGTTGGATATCGGGCTGGGGTGTGTGAGCTGCAGCTGGTTGTACTAGAAAACTGTCAGAGCCAGAAGGGAGGGTAAAAAGTTAAATTTAACAGAATAAAAAAGAAGTTAGTGCTAAAAAGGCCTGGAATGAATAAGACATAAAATTAGGAAAATGGTAGCTGTGTTTTCTGCATCTTGCCATCCTTTTGTCAGCAGCTAGTGGCAATCACTGACAAATTATGTAAGCACAGTCCATTGCCTCTCAGTTTACACATAAAACAGCTTGCAGTTCTTTAGCTCAGGTTTTATGTGTCAGCTTCCAGACACTTAATGTAAGCATTATAAGTATCCATAGCAAAGCATTTCTCTAATCTACATTACAGAGGATGCTAAACTTTAAAAAACAAAAACCAAAAACAACAAAAAAAAAAAAACCCAAACAAACCCCAAAATTAGAATTGGTTATGTATTTTTTCACGGTACACTTTGTAAAATTAATTTTTCCTCTCTAATTATAAAGAGGATACAATTGCTTTCATAACTTGACTTCCTTTAGTAAGACCTTTAGTAAGACTGTTATGATCAGTGAACAAAACTGGGTTATTTTCTGTTTAGTAAAAGAATTCTGAACTCATTCTAAGATTCCATGCTTGTAAATAAAGGAAAGTATTTCCTGCCACTGTGGGCTTCATGACCTAGGTCCATAATGAAAATCTGGTTTTCCTTTTTGAACCAAGTCTGTCCAGCTGATGCAATAGTGAACTGTAACTACTCATTGGAGCATTATTAATGCAGTAAGTGGGACACAGTTTGGAATGGAAGAAATAGCACCACGTTTTTCCCTCTCTTTAGGAATTGAGGTCGCCTTCTGTGAGAAGAACTATTCTGCATCATTCGTTTGTGAGTCTGAAACCTCAGTATGCATGAAGTCATCAGTTTCATCCTAGAAAAGATTACAGAATGGAAGATAAAATTCTACACTACCTTCTCAGATGCTGTAAAACACTTGGTTTTTTAGCCATGTATTTTGCTAAAATACCTATCACAGGGAGGGTATGTTCTTCCTACCTTTTGACATTTCCCTGCAGGTTCCCCAGTTAAAATACCAGTGCTTTTTTGTTAAGTAATAACATGAAATTTTGTAGTTTCAGGTAAAACTACGTGAAATAATAATTTTATTCCTGTGCTTCCATTCTTAATACAAACCCTGCTACATGACAAAGGGTGATTTCTGAAACAGAGCCTGCTGTATGTGTTCTCATTGCTAACCCAGATTAAAAGCCAGCGTACTTCTACTCAAGGGATAATGTTACCTTTAATTTCTAGTTTGCATAAACTTTAAAGCTATGTTAGTTACAAAATTGAAGCCATTTTGCCACATAGGGCATTTTTGTACTGTGGATGAAATCTGGTTACTTACATCTACGTGAATTTTATTTCCGTTGCAAAACAATTTGTCTAACTTAATTTTTCTTGTTATCAGTGTTCTCTGCTTTTATAAGGTGTTTTATTTGTGTGTCATTTTAGTGTTTGCAGTAATAACTTCTTAAAATAAAATTTGGACCCCTAGTTTAATAATGAATTGTTCTCATCCTAATACTTTCCTTGGATATGCATTTGGTTTTATGGTATGTTTTTAGCTATAGAAAAAGGCAAGAGTTGACTACTTGAGTTAGAAAAAAACATCAACAATTTCTCTTTGCTTCTTTGGTGTTTTCTGTTGTCTGTATAAAGGTAAGGAATTCCCTGGCAGTATCACTAACTGAGATGAAATACTATTTTTGCATTGATTTCAGGAAAGTAATTTTGGCTTTTGGTGGTGGTGGGTTGTTTGGTTGGTTGGTCTTTGGTTTTGTTTCTCCCCTCACCTCCTAGGGTTCCTTCTATTTATTACAAAAGTCAGATTCCCCAAAGGTTGAAAATATTGCCTCTGTACTTACAGGAGTGCAAGTTATGGCTTATTGCTTCTGTAGCACTGAAGTCTTTATTTTCTATATGTAAAATATCCTTGAGCTATTCCTTTTTATCTGTTTTGTTGTAATTAGGGAGTTTTCTTCTTGTGTGGATTTGTTTTGTTGCTACTTGCTCCCTTTTAATCTTTCAGAGGTCTTGCCAGATGGACATTGTAGTCAGTGAATAATCCATGTATGATATGTAAATATATTTTTAAATTATTCTGGTGTTTAGTAGTGCTTTATAGCCAGGAAGAGAACTGGAGTCTGGTCCTGGTGTTGTGCTGTTTGGAAATTGTTAGGAAAGGAGATGCCATGTAATAGTTGTTGGTTGCAAGCTTCCTCAAGTGATTTTCTACCTTCTGCTATGTAGAAAAATCTGCACAAATATAATTTTTATAGTTTCTCTTTTTAACAATTTATTGCTGTAGCAGCTGTAGTGGATTGTTTTACTACTAAGTATCAAAAGGAGTACAGAGTTTTTTGGAGATCTATAGAGCTCAGCCTATTTTTTTGAAGGGAGAAGTATAATTTGTTCTAGGTTCTCATGTTTCGGAGCAAGTCTGTACTACTAAACACATCTGTCCAGTTCTGTTTAATTTTCACATTTTAGAATTCATCAGTATAAATATATCACAAAAATCTTGGCTCATCAAAGCCGTAATTCATTTGTGTGGAAGAATTTTTACATAATAAATGTTTTTAATGAGGTTTTGTCTCTGAAGGTGCCAAAGAAAAATAGAGTTCTGGTAGAGCCTTAATTCATGTGTCAGGAAACACACATTTGATCCAGGATTCTGGAGATTTAGTCCCAAGCCCTTGTTTTTGCAGTCTGCACTTTATTTACCAAATGTGACTTGCTGGTTTTTAATAAGGCTTCAGAGATTCAAGAAGTAAATTTCCCAGTGAGCACTAACTTTAAAGAAAAGAGCTTAGAGGGAAGTCTCTTGAACTAATTGCCTGGAAGTGTACAAACACTGTGTTGTCACATGTCATCAGATTGTGGCTCTGTTTCAGACACTCACAAAATGTAGTTGATTTTCTCTTAATTGGTGCAGATGTTAGATTGTTGATAATGAGTTGATCCCGTGGCCTGTGCTTCAGAGATCACTCACTTTCCTTTTACTTGATTCTTTGTAAGGATATTCAGTGTCAGGCACTTAATTATCCCTGCAATATTCCCCTCTGGGCTGTGTGACATCAGTCTGTAGGTACTCTTGGTTAGGATTGTATCTTCAGCTCTTAACAAAGCTTTGGTTTGATTTGAGAGACAGAGAAGAAACCAAGTAGCTCTGAATATTGGTTTTCCTCCAGGAGCTGGCAGTCACTGTTGAAATACTGAGGCCTTTTTGTGTATATTGTAGCTCATCTTTCTTCAGAATGCTCGCCAAGAGTGATGTCATGGCATCAGACAGCAGTGACTGAACCAACCTTTCAGGAGCTGAGTCTCTCTAGGCCCCGTTGAGATGTCACTGTCACCTTTGTGAATCCCTCTGCTTGAGTTCAATATGTGCAGAGGAAGAACTACATCTCCACAGTGCCTACAGCTGCGTTGTTTTGATGTTCCAGCGTTGATGATTTCTTGTTCCTTTGTACTGCACGGTCCTATTCTGCTAGTTCAGCTTTCCAGACTGTGGAGATTCCCATGCTGTTAACCAGAAGTAATTTAGTTAATAACAGATCTTCAGATGAGGGTTTTGGGGGTTGGAGAAAGGGTCGTGTTCTCTTTGGCCCTCTGCAGTTTCCCACTGATGCTTGAGAGGCTCCACACTCTTGCTGGGAGGGAATGTATCCCCATGTGCCCTGAGGGCATGCAGTAACCGAGAGCAAATCATCTTTATGTGCCGGCTGTCACATCCCCATATTTGCAAAATAAGTGAATTTTCTGGCTTCTACCCCTTAGAATTTAGGAGAACTGGTTGTTATCTTCTGTTTTCTACTGAGTTAGCTGTTACAGTATTTCTAGCAACTGCTGCCTGCTTAATGTTACATTTCCATTGCAGAAGGTTAGTTCTAGCATTCTCTCTTTGATTAACACTGCATAAAAACCTCGGACAGGCAGAAAGTTCCTGAAGTTGTCTCATGTATTTTTATGTATCTGGTTGGCTATTTTCTTGTAAAATGTAGAATTCTCTGGTTCACTAGCGTTTTTTGCTTCCTGCTACTTCAGATCTTATGCATCAGAAGTCCGTTTATTATCCCTGAACAACTGTTTACAATTTTCATTTTAAATTGGCAATTCTTTATATTCTGAAACTGATTTTCCAAAATAGCTTAGAAGTCATTGAGTGAACTGTGTTCCAGTAGTAACTGAGCACAAGCTAGTAGAACACATGGCTCTCTTGAAATGTTTTCTTTTTAACATAGTTATAAAATGTGAAAAGTTGTATGGCTGCAAAATCCCCCTTTTTATTTATTTTTAAAATTTTTTTAAGAATGGGTTTGTGCCTTTGTAATGTTGAGGTACTACAGTAGGCTCAGATCACCTGCCATAAAAACTTCCTAAGTTTCCTATTGAAATTAAATAAGGATTTAAACCAAATATTTTTAAGGATGTAGAATACAGTGCAGTGTCCTGCACACTAATCCTTCTCTAGCTGTTACACAGAAAATCCAGATGTAGACCATGGGTTTGCTTGGTGGCTGCCATATGGCTCTAGTGTTTGATACTGTATTGGAGATACAGATGATGCACTGCTACTGCCTGGATAAGTGAGACACTGTGGATGCACAGAGAGAGAAAAGTTTAATGAATTTCAAGATCTCATTTTAGGGAACTTCTAACAGTTTTGGAAATGAAAAGCTCTTTCTA
>VWZN01010524.1:965994-996929 GCA_013396955.1 Regulus satrapa | reverse complement strand
CACACTAATCCTTCTCTAGCTGTTACACAGAAAATCCAGATGTAGACCATGGGTTTGCTTGGTGGCTGCCATATGGCTCTGTGGATGCACAGAGAGAGAAAAGTTTAATAAAGTTCAAGATCTCCTTTTAGGGAACTTCTAACAGTTTTGGAAATGAAAAGCTCTTTCTATTGAACTGCTTGTAATATAGCAATAATCAATAAGCTGCTGTAGTTTTTTATTTCTAGTAAAGTTCTGAGTTGGTAGCTACAATTTTAATTCCAACTGGTCTATATTTACTGTTTGGATTGTAACTTTTGTTTGTTGTAGTGTCAGTTTTAATATGGGTTTAGAAAAACATGAAAAAATGAAATTGAACTTTGATCATTAAACTGTGTTTTAATGACTGCAAAAGCAAACTATTGTGTTCATCTCTGTTCATTATTTTTAGAGCATTTAGGTTAAAACTTACAGCAGAAAAGCTGGCTTTTCTACTCAACATAACATGTTTAACAAAACTGTTCCTGTCACATTCAGAAAACTCGTCCTTCAAAGGAAAAACATTTAGGTTGTAGAAAAAAAGGCAAATTTCCAAAGCTCAGGGCCTTCAGAATGCAGCCCTGCTACTTGTTAGTATCTTGAAAGCGAGTCATTCTAGAGAAGGAAGAAGGAAATGTCAGTGTTTTGGTTAAAGTAATTGCTCTTTGAATGGGGGTGTGAAACATATTTGACAACTGAGCTGCAGAATTCTTCCCATGGAAGCTTTTTGCTTCTGTCATCATCCTCTCTCACGCAAAAACTTTACATCTGATTTAAGTCATAAAACGAAGTAAGCATCAAAAAAGATTCAAAGAGGAACTGAAGTTCAAAAATGTTGCAATTTGAGGTTTTTTAATATTTGGGGGGTTAAAATGTGTTACTTTTGAGCCCTTAGATTAGCTGTCCAACTACCCTCAGGTTCTGAAGAAATCTGACTCATTTATCTTGTATTTGTAATTTGTTGTCTTGTATCTTATTAATGTTTGTGTCTTCTGTTTACATTTTGTCAGTGATGACTGATCTATAGCCAATAATAATAATAATGCTGTTTTCTTCAATTTTTTTCTGTATATCCTTTCTTTATAAGCATGCAAACATTCCAGCCCAAAGAGGAAATGTGTTTGGTCCAAATATTTTGCATTTTGACTTTGTCAGACTTCCTGTTTCTCATTGAGTCAGTTTTGGTCCTAATGAAATCTATAATAATAATAATAATAATAATAATAATAATAATAATAATAGTAATACTTTAGCTAATTGGTAGAGGTTTAAGGTATTTCTGCTGCTCATTACATCGACCTTAAAGGTAGGAATGGATCTTTACTGATGGTACGTCTGTGGGAGGGTTATTCACTCAGAGTTTTTCTCTGATGAGCAAACCTGGAATAAATTCACTGATCCAAGCTGCTCAGACTATTGGTTCTGTCCCAGGGGGTGGCTAACAGGCTGGAAGATGGGAGATGTTCTCCTCTTGGAATCTTCATCCAGTTCTAAATCGTGGGATTGAGCAGGAGTCGTGTGGTGATTGTGAGAGACCTTAAGTTCTATAGCACTCTCACCAAGTCTGTGATTTATATTTTGAAATGTAAAATTATAATGCTGCTGCTTTTGCTGATTTTTGAAGTTAATATAGCATTAAAGCAATATGATTCCCGCTGCTTTTAACTCACTAGCCAGTGTCCTAACCAGAAAGAGGCAGGGTTGTCTTTAAGATAACATTTGTTACAGATGCTGGTATAGCTGATTGAAGTACAGATTTAATAATTTCGGATCTTCCTTGAGTTTTGGTTTAGATATTGTTCATACAGATAAGAAACATCTTTTGTGTACCTGTGTTGTTCTCATAATTTTCCTTACATTTCAGGATTTTAATTAAGATCTGTTACCACCTCCCATTCTTTATCTCCTAAGGTAATGGGGGAAGAAGTGTTTAAACTGCATTATTAAGTGGCTTATTATGGCAGATCATACTGGGTTTTGGAGAAGTAAATCAATCATTCTATTCCTGTAAGCAGACCTTGTGTTCAGATGGGTTTGTCACAGGTGTTCTAAGCCTCAGGAAGGGTTGTCTTTTCATTCTAGCACGAGAGATTTCCTCCAAAAGAGATGCCAGTACCACTTTGTTTGGTGCCAACAGAGCCTACCCTGGCTGTCACCCTGATTGCAGCTTAGAGTCAGGAGCAGGGGACATCTATTTCCAAACTGCACTTTCCAGCATGGGACGGATTGTTTTCTTCAGTAAGCCTAGTAATATAACAAGGAAAACAAAAATGTCCCCTACACAAAGGTCTTCAAACCTGTCCCAGACAAGAGGGAGCAAAGCAGCTCGAGAGGCAGGGGGAGGAACAGCCCTGAGGTGTGAGCAGACAGCAAGGCTTGTTTGTCTCACAGTCTGGTCAGAGCTGCTGCTGCTCCTCATCCTGTGTTGCCAGCAGGCAGGCAGTAATCCAGCGTGGGACACACATCTCTATTGATGAGCTACCCTTGCTGTCTTTGTATCATCTTTCCACTTAATCAGAATGATTAAGAACTGTTGGAGGGGGTCCTGAAAGCCCTTCCATGGAGGCAAAGTTCCTTTGGATTAATTGATGCTTTGTCTGGCTATCTTTGCCTTCTTTAAAGTCTAAAAATTATATCAAGTTTCCATGAAGGAGTCCCATGCCCTTTCAGAGGGGGTGCTGTAAATACAGCATGCTGGTGAATCACAGTGCAGTTTCAGGATTTGCTCTTCTCCAATACCTGTTCCAAGAGCCTTTACATATGGAAGTAGATTGTTTTGTAGTTTGTATCCACTCTGCAACAGGAGATTGCAGCTTTTTCAGCAGCTCTTGAATCTTACAAGTCTTGTGATCCCGTATCTCTCTCGAGTCATTCACCTGTTTTGATGGAGTTCTGAACTCCTGTGGGGGATGCTGCTCATTGTTGCTGATTTTGTTGAATTTTCTTTATTTTGGTCGGTGGGACCTTTGGCTTCATTGGTTTAATTAGTGACTGGAATCAGGCCTGCAATGACATATGTTGACTGACTTCCAACTTGGAAGCTTATAACTACTTATATTTATCTAGGATTGCACAAAATAGGGACCATTGCTTTTATCTGTAACTGTGATTCTTCATGGTGTTGTAAGAGTTTGTATATACTATGGAAAATCCTGTCTTGGTGAAAGGGTGGAAATACTGTGTAAGCCTTGTCATGAGGAGTTCAAAATACGTGTTCAGAGTGGCCTCACTAAAAATGAAGCTGTTTAAAGTTAAATAAAAATGAAAAAGCAGCCTGCTGACAACTGGACTAGTTGCAAAAAACTGTTTTACTTGCAGCTATATATTACTCACGCCGTGGCTTCATACAAGCAGTTGCAATGAACCTTAAGGGGTGTTGGAATGAGGCAGCAGAATTCTCAAGGTTGAGTGGACAGTTTACATGTATGGCTGATATGGCAACAGTTCAGGGATCACCTTGACTGAAAAAAAAAAAAAATAGTGTTTGGAAGCAATTTCTGTTTGGGAAGACTCACAGGAAGATGAAGAGTTCTGCGTATATTATATATTTTCCTAGGTTTTAATTGAGAAGACAACACCTGAGGATTTCTGTTCTGTTTCAGCACCTTGTTTTAAAGACTGCAATAATTACAGCTTCAGTTCTAGGCTGTGCACTAAGTGATTTTTAAGTTTGTTCCAGAATTAAGTGACTTGAATCTATAATGTGTTTTTCAAAAGGGGTTGTAGTTTCTGGATTTATCATTCCTGTTAAGTTACTTAAATAAAAAGTTTACATCACTTTGCTTGCAGTAGACCAGAAACCCACGAATAGTTAATGCCTAATGTGGTGTTATTTTTTTATAGAAAATATTAGCATTTTTAATGAGGCATATCTGTTTCAATGAAAAAAGCAGAAAATCATTTTGAATTTCAATGTGCAGTTCATATGATATGCAGTGCTGTTATGATTTTTGGTTTTCTCTGTATAACTCTTCATTTCTTTAGGTGTAGTCCAAAAATAAAAAGGCAAATTTATACCAGTTCATCCTGGGGCAGTGGGGCCAGAGAAAATAACTCACTTTCTTTTTTTTTCCCCTATGAATTACTGTGGTCTGCATCAGATGTAGTATACTTAAAACTGATTTGCAATAGTTAATGGAAGAGTAATGAGATCCTTTAAAATCACGCTGAATTTTTAGAACCTAAAGACAAGTTTTCATGGAAAACTTTTTGCAGTGTTGGAAGTCGGTGGCTGTGCCAACTAAGGTGAGTTTAACAGTTTAATGGTTTCTGTTTGTTCAATACCCAGGAGTAATGGAAAACAAAGTTTTGTAGCTTTTTTCATATGTAGTGTTGAGGAAGTCTTTCCCATTTGAAGTGAGGAATATTTCAGTGTAATTTTTTTGTGTGTGTTTTTCAAAACCAGTTACATAAGTTAATTTTCATGCTGAAGATTCTTATTGATTTTTCTGGACAAGAAAAATTACTCCGTATTTTTACACTATTGCACTGTGTTCATGTTGGGTTTTTTTCCCCTCTGGAAGAGCAGTCCCTGTGGAAAGGAAATAGGAGCCAACTCTGAAATCTAAAATAAGGACTGAACAGCTTTTCATTTGCCTTTCTACCCTTTGAGATGCCAGAAGCAATTTCCTCTTGAAGCTGACTTCCTTTCTGGAAGTGATTTTCGTCTCCAACCATGTTGAGGCTCTTTTCTCATTCTTTCATTCTGAGTAACTTGCTTTTTTCCTGTCTGACTTTTTACTGCAGTTGGGAACTTCTGGAGGTAAGTAATGACAGACAAGTTTCTCTCTAACTTTCTTTTTCAGTTCTTCTTCCCCCCCTGGCCCCCCCTCACCCGGTCAGTCTAGAAGGACAAACAAAGCACTATTGGTGTCCTCTGCAAGAGAGCACTGATAGGGGCTGGCTGTAAATTGACGTGGCATGGAAAATCTCTGCTAGTTTGGAGCAGCTCTAATGTTGCTGCGAAATCAAGCCTGCTCTTAGCCGAGTTTGTGGCTTGAAATCATCACGAGCTTGCTGCTTCTATAGCAAAAATGAATGGAAAGTACCTTTGCTTTTTGGTCTGGGAACTGGACTCTTTCTCTGTTTGGATTTACAGCTAATAGAAGAAAAAAAAAAAAATCAAGGGGAGTTATTTGGTTCCTTTTATTTTGCTGTAGTAAGAGCGACAGATCTTGCTGCTCCCCCCACCTTTTCCTGCGACTTAATCATTTGCAGATCTTGCCATGGGGTGCGGACTGAGAAAGCTGGAAGACCCAGATGATAGCAGCCCTGGAAAAATCTTTTCTACACTGAAGAGACCACAAGTTGAAACAAAGACGGATTCTGCTTATGAATATGTATTGCTGGATTTTACTTTAGAAGGTATTTTTTTTACGTTGTATCTTTACTATTTTGAAACAAGAAGGAACGGGAATGAGCTCAGTTTTTGTCTTGTTTGACTTACAGTAAATCTTAGACACTTTTATCAAAGCTAGCCAAAATGTAAGACTTTTATTTTGAAACACAAATCATGACGAAGGTTCTTACTTGTATAAAATTACAATGGAAACTGCTGAAGTATTTTTAACAACTGAACTCTCCAAATTATACAACTGTCCTCATTAAGGAAGCTGGTTAAAAACTGTTAAGAGATTTTTCCTAGTTTCCTGTGAGTCAGATACTGCCATCCGTGCTCGCTGTGAATAATGGTTGTCTGAATTCAGTGTGACGGTTCAGAAAATACACTGTGCCTGAGCCTTAATTGAATAACAATTTTTTAAATACACTTCACTTCCGAAAACAGGCTGTCATTGTCCTTGTTACTTTAAGCAGAAGTAAGTCTGTTCCTTAGTTGTGTATCAGGAGTAACTTCCCCTCTTATGCCCACTGCAGTCTCTTGGTATTTCTGTAAGAGTCTGAGTTTTGGCTTACTTTTTTTTTTTCTCCGGTGCTTTACTTGTAGTTGTTGAATAGTCTCATGCAGTTGTGACTGAAATGAAACAAAATCTGTATGCATAGCTAGAGGCAGACAGTGCTCTGTGGGATACTTCCTTCCCGAGGGTGTCCCATCTCTAACAGAGCAACTCCCTGTTCCACAAAGTTGAAAACATAAACAAGCCCAGATGGCTGCCCTCAGAGAACAGTCAGCTCAGTTTTTCCCTCACCTTATAGTAACTTGCATTTTGTAACAACCCAGTCTACTGGAAATGCTTAATAACAAGGGTTTTAAGTAAATGCTGTTACTAGAAGGGTTGGATAAAGTGTAAACGTGGGTCTTACTGCTATTACAGGAACTTTTTCATAAACAAAACTTGGCTTCCGATTAGTTTTAACTGCTGTAATATTTTTATTTAAAGTACAGGAGTATTTTCATTTTAAAACTGCAAGATACTAATAGAAGATATATTCTGCTAGGTCATAGTACTGGAAATTTAACTGTGTTCTGCTTATTTGCACAAAAAACTATCACTGGCTTTTTCTTTTTGGAAAAATAAAATTGTTGAGTAAGTAGTGGTGGGATGTTGGAAATAAAGTTAGGCTACCTAATGCATACGTGAATTACCTGCTTATCTACTGATATAGAAGGGATAAATTTTTTGGAAATTGAAGAGCATTCAGTGTTCTTAAACAGCCTCTGTTCCAGATAGTTCTGCTGTATTTTCAAGTTGCACTTTCTAGTAGTGTTGTGTAAATTATTTGTTGTGAAAGTGATTGTGACTTTTTAAGTAAAAGCCTATCAAACAAGTGCAATTAAAGATGTATCTCTGTTTTAATAACCTAGCAGTATAGCCATAAAGATTAGTTTCCTGTTGTTTAGTCTGATAATCAGAATTGCTGTGCTCCAGTGGAATTATGCATGTTAAATAAATGAGATCAGTTTCAGATAGTTGCCTCACTCTTTTTTAGGTTTCTCCCTGGAAGTAAGGGGATTTGTAAACACAGGTATCTTTCTGTTAAATTTTTCTAGCAATGTGTGCATATAACTTCAAAATATATATATTTTTAAGTCTCTGTTTTTTAGAACTAAGATGAATACAGAAGAAAAACAGTCTGTGTATATATACTGTCTTGGAGGCATTTTTCAGTTGAGTGTTTCTGAAATGTTTCTGATTGGCTGAAGTACTGTGAAGAATATATTGACCTTTTTTCTTTTTCCCTTCTACTTCAGTCAGCTCGCTCATGTACTTGTTGCTGTTTGAATATCCTTTGGCTAAATGAAACTGAGTGAGAGCCCTTTATCACTTCAGACCCAAGTTTTTGCTCTGCTGTCAACTTGTGTATTTATGGCCCTCATTCTGCTTTGCCTACTTCCAGAGCAAAGTCTTGCCATGCACAGGAGATTTCTGTGTGCCTGAGTGATTTCTTGCCACTGGATCTTGCACCAAGTAAAACAGAATATCTGCACTTAATAATATTTTAAAATTTTACAGTATTCCATGTCCTGCATCAAGATAAAATATAGCGAGCAGAAATGTGTTCTTTCAGTTCAATATGCCTTGTTCTGTGCTTTATCAGATATGTGCAGTGTGAAGTCAAAATGAGCCTGCTGGGGAAAATTTCAACAGTCCCTGATCTTCTCCCAAGCCATGATGCAGATTAGGTCAACCATGCTGTAGCCTGAATTTGCTGGCTGGAGTCCCTGTGCATCTTAACTAGTTATTAGCTGTGCACTGAACCTTGACTTCTCCCTTCCTGGTCCCCAAAATGCTCCCATCCCTACTCCAAAAAAATTGCTTTGAGAATTATATCCATCAGGGGCATCTGAAACAAGAAAATTTATTTTGGTGGAACAGAATAGTAGAGAGAAAAGGGAGCTGTGGACTCTGAAGTGTAATTTTAAATGCTGGTTAGTGACTTTAAATTCCAGGGTCTCAGTCATGAGACATATTCCGATCACACGATCAGCTGCTATTTTTTGATGTCAGTTTAACCAGAAAAGTAGGGATAGTTTCTGTATTTCTGCTAAACAGAATGCTTATGCTTTATCCACTACCCTCCTGTTAGGGAAAAGAAGAAATATTGATGCAGCCTACGAAGATGACGTGCTTTTAAGTTCTTCTCACTCTGAATACCAGTATGAATATGTATGAAATAGTTGTTTTGTCATCATCTCCATATCCTGCATCTGAGGTTCACCACGCAGCTGGAAAGTTAGCTGGCATTGTTTTTGCTACAGTAATTTGGCTACCTGTTGCGAACACATCAGGAAGGATTTTTTTTTTTAATGATAAAGGGTTTAAGACATTTATAAAATCAGGGAAGTGATGATCATATTGCATCAGTCTTGCTTTTTTGGTCTGTGGGCTGCAGAGCAGTTATTTCTCAATACATGTGTCACCCAGATTAACTGTGAGTGGAATCATTGGATGGAGGTAGAGCTAATGAGAAAATATCATCTGTTTGCAGAAGAGGAGCTGTGATTCACCGTCTGCTTAAAGAAAAAGTGCAACTGAGAATGACTGACAGTTTAATTTAGTAGGTTGAATTTGCTGGTTATCAGCAATAAACCATCAATATGTATGTTGGTGGTAATTTTTGGCAGTGTATGTTTCTCATGGTATAAATTATTCTGGTTCTTCTTGATGGCTTTTATGTTAAAGCTCTTAAAAGTAAGCCACCATTCCTTTGTCCCATTAGTAGAAATTGGCATTGAAAATCATTTGAGTGTTGTAAAATACTAGTTTCTGATAGGTTGTGGGGTTTTTGTGGTTTTTTTAAAAGCCCTCCATAAATGTATGTATGTCAGTATTATCCTCATTTTATAGTGGGAAAGCTGTATAGAGAGGCTTTACAGAATGCTGCTTATGAATCAGCAGAGTTCTAATTCAGTTTATTAGAATAAAATATTCATGCAAACTGGGGAGTCATATCTCTGTTTATGATAGTTTAAAGCAGTAGGATAGACAGTGATTTGCTTTGTCTTAGGTCCTTAAATTCCTTGCTCTTGCCAACCTGCACTATAGTGCAGATAGACAAGAGAAGGTAGGAACAAGAAATTAACCCAACAAAGTGATTATAGATGTATGTAATTTGTTTAATTGCATTTATTTGATACTTAGCCTTTTTCAAATTACTGAATCAAAGGAGAGTTAGTGTACTTAATTTTTTTCAGTTGAATGGTTCAAAAGCTAAAGTTTGGGGCAGTGCATTAAAGTTGTTTGTGTCTTGGAAAAAGTGTTGTGAGGTCAGTTTCGATTGAGACATCCTATAATGCAGATGGGCACTGGTCTTAATGCACAGAAAGTCCTGCAAAGAGGAACCCCTTTAGAATCGAAGTAGGCTGCTTGAAGCAGGGGTCACCAATAGAACAGCAGATTTCCAGCCAGGCTGTTTTGTTATCAGAGCTCCTAAGTGCAAAGGATGGAAGCTTTGGCAAATCTGTGCTGGTGTAATTACTCTGCTGCTGTGTGTGTATGAGTATTGATTTCCTGCTTTCTGAGGGCATCTAGAATTGCCAGCTGTACTTGAGAGAAACAGGAATTACTGACCCATCAGACTGACTGTGGCAGAATGTCATCTCTTTCCAGTGTGGAGTCTTCCTTTTCTCTCTGTGGACCATTCAAAAAAGATTCTCCAAGAAGCTTTCCCTGTATCTCTGTAGTTAATTAATAATAATGCATTATCCACGTGCTGCCTATTGATGCAAAATGCCTGCACGTGCTGAGAGGGGACCCTCCTGTGAAGTCAGTGACAGCACAAGCTTACTTAGGTGATGTGTAAGTCTGTTGTAACAAGGAGCTGGGACTGTCAAAATGTCAACTGATACCGCACAGTTCATTTCTAAGGGGAAAAGAAGTAATGGAATGAAAACAATTGTCATAGGCTTCAAATGTGTTAAGTGGAAATTTACCTCAAAAGTAGAGTTGAGGGATGCTGCATCAGTATGTTTAAGGCTTTGGCTAGACAAAATAGTTCCGTTGTTAAGTTCAGCCCTATTATGTGTTTAGATGTTAACACAGCTTTTAAATCAGCTCGGCAGACCTTGATCAAACAGAAAATGTTGCCAAGTGTGTTAAAAATAGACGATATTAAGTTGTAAAAATAGGTACTTGAAGTAGTTGAGTAGTGTTGAATCATCCATGAATCTGCTCTTTCTTGTATAAATAGAACTGTAGTTTTTTTAATATATGCCTGGGGATAGATTTTGTGTGGTTTACATAGGAGGAACTTGCCCGAAATGTTTGTAGATGTGCACAGTATCATGTGCTTCTCTTCTGCTTTCAATGCTTTTTAGCTTCCTCAAACCCAGAAGTGATCAAGATCGGTTCTGTGTTGGATATTGCACCTCGGGTGGAGCAGTATTACAGCAAAGGCTATGTTGTAGGAGCTGTCCATCCCATTATGCTGCCAATTGGACGGAGGAGGAATTTCCCTGCCAGTCACATGTATCGAGTGGTGCTCTCACGGCTAAAACTAAGGTAACACTGAAAATAACTTGAGCACGCTGATCCTTTGCTGAAGCCGTTTGTAAGTGGACTGCTCAACATTCATAACTTAGCAATTTGAAATAAGCACCTCAGATTAGCCAGTTAGTAATGATTTTAATTAACGCTAAGCACACAGTAAGATAATGTTTCCTTTGCCTTAGTAAATGTCCTAACAAAAATCTAAGCGTTTAATGTCATCTGTCTTAGACCTTGCAGCAAATAAAAAATTAACCAAAATACTAGGAGGATAATAAGCTTCTTTAAACTATCTCCTGCCTGCTTTTTTTGTTTGTTTTCAAAACTTTTTTCCTTTCCCAGGGAAAAAATTCCTAGTTTGTGAATTGATTTGTCAGGGATAGTTTGGGGTTTTTCCTTATTGAGAAGGAAATCATCATTCTGGATCAGAGGTCGTACAGAAGCTTAGTTTTGACACTGAGGGAGAGGCAAGGACTTGCTCATGTTCCAGATCCATGGTCTCGTTTATTACTCCTGTGTTTACTGCATTGTAATAACCACGTGATCCTAAAGAACACATGCAGAGCACTGTTCATTTGTTCCCTTTCCATGCAAAGAAGATAACCTCTTGTTCTTATTTGGAATAACTAGAAAAGTAGATTTCTTACAACACTGAAAGCTGTCAAGCTTCCCTTTTTCTCCTGAGTCTTTATGTGATGCACAAAGGTTCTTGCCTTTATTTGAGGACTGGGAAGGTGTGAATTGGAAGCTGCCTCACTGCCACTCCAGTAATGCTTTTGTAAAACATTCACTTGATAGAAATTCTCAAACCCTTTGATTAAGCAAGCCTTGTCCAGAGTATTTGCTGCTCATACAACTTAACCCTTAGAAATTCATCTGCAAACAAGGTGAATGTTTTTCCTGTGGGCAAAAGGGTGAGTAAGAAAGCCAAGTGCTTGCCCTGGAGCTGAGGCTTCCAAGATCTGACACTGCCAACACGGAGCTCCCACAATTTGCCTTATCCCTGTAGATGTGGCATCCTTGGGAAGCTGTTGGACCCTTTAGGCCCTTGAATGGGTCAAGGATGAGACTCTAGCCAATGTGTGAAAACCTGGTGTGGGTTCCAGTTTCCTTCCCAGGTGCCATATGTACCAAGGCCGTTTTTTCTGTAGACAAACGCACCTTCTCCAGCTACTGTTTGGAAAGGAAACAGTATTTTATATTTGAATGTGTCTAATTGATGTTCTTTCCTAAATGAAATGATAATGCAAAGGAAGCACCAAATAAAATCCCATTATATTATTATAATAATAATGAAATCCCATCATGCCGTATTTTATTGGCATATACTAAATATTGCCTGACTAATAACACAACTGGCTTTAGATGAAACATGAGTACAATTCTGTAACTTTAAATAAAAGTCAGAGTTTGTCAGGTTAAGTATGAGAGATTTAAACATTATTTAACCCTCAGTTAACTGTTTTTTGCATTTTGTTCCTAGTATTTGCCTATACTGTTTCATTTAGCATCTGCAACTCTGGTCACAAAAACTCAGCAGCAGGATGCTAACAGTATAAAAGGACCATTTCTATTCATAGTGTGTTTTCTACAAAACCAAACCTGCTTTGTGCTTATTAAATTTATAGTTTTGATTTGTGTGCTTTGCATTGTCAGATATTTTTGCCAGTTATTTATTACAAGGCAGAGCTGTAGCTGTTTGTCAGTAAGGCTCAGTTTCCAAAAGATCTCTCTGCATGGTCTTCAGATTAAATGTGTGTTAAATATTAATGTTCTTTTCCTGGCATTGAAACACACAGTACCTGCCACTTTGTGTAAGAAACAGAACAAAACACCGAAACCCACTGAGTTTATAAAGGATGAAGAAGCATTGTCAGGATTTCATTCATAACTATTTCAAGAGAAAAAAATTCTATAGGGGAGCATTTGCTCAAGTTAGCAGCAAACTCCTGACAAAGACTGCTTTCTTTCTGTGTTCTAGCCAGAAGCACGCAGCACCCAGAGGACAAAGGCACCCCAGGCTGGTGATTGAGGAATGTCCTTTAACATATGAAACACTGACAAATGAAGTCGTGAAAGAACTGCTAGAAAAGGTAACGGAGGTTTTTTCCAACTTCTCTTCGGATTTTTGTTTCTATCATATGTCTAAGTTACATTTAGTGGTTGTGGTTTTAGTTTTGTGTTTATCTTACAGAAGCTACAAAACTTTTCTCCGAGTGACAAAAGAGTTACTTTTTGTAATGTTGGACTAAAGTATCTCTGTAAAGCTTTGGGGGGTCTTCACTGAAAGCAGAATCAGGCCCAAGCTTGGTCACTCTTTATAAAACTCTTGTATGATATGTGAAGTTTTATCTTGTTCTGAGTTAAGTGCCTCAGAAGAAATGTTATTTTCATTCTTTAACAAAAAATACAATGTATAGGAGCTACAATAAATATTTACTTAGCACAGCTTTTGAAAACATTGTATAGTTACAGTAAACTTCTACTGGAATGCAGGCTATAGTTCTGGTTCTTTTTGTGTTTAACTTCCTCTGCAAAATTGAAGACTTGCTGAAACAGGAAGGTGTTGTTATTACAAGAGTTAGTGATCTCTTTTACATTATTTGTTGAGGAGGGTAGTAGAAGAAAAAGCATGTTGGAAATCTTCAATGATCTTTGAAATTTCAGGAGTTGTTTATATTTTCTAAATTGCTTGTTTTGACTTTGTCAGGTGTTTTGAATTTAAAATGCAATTACATTATGCATTTATAGTACATATACCTATTCCAGGTTGGTGGTGTAGTAGACCAGACAAAGATTAGAAGGAAAAACACACTTGAAATGAGCAGTGATCAAGTCTTGGAAGCATATCTCTTACAGAATAGTGCTTGAAAATAATTGGATTTTTAAATGCTCTGAGTTTTAAAAAGGCAGTGCTATTAATCCAGTCAAATCTTATTCCTTTTTTTTTTTTGTAAGATCTGAAACAGTTGGACTTTGCAGCGTTTCAGCAAAAAGATGATCATATTGTCTGTTTTTCTCTGTTGCTTGTTAAACTTAAAACTATTTTGGTTTTCCTTGAAACAGCAGCTCTGTATATATAACCACAGTGACTGGCATAGTGCGTTGTTGCTGTACATAAACAATGGCAGTAGAGAGACTGAAGTGTCACTATTACAAAAATACTAAAAAGGGATTGCAGTACCATCAGTCACTTGATTTTTACTCACTCTGGGGATTCATAGTTTATGTGAGTAAACTGAATAAAGATCCTTCCCCCTCTGCCCTCACTTGATCTTCTTAGCTGAAGGCCCTGTCTTTACCTGTCAACACTTCCCTGCACAGGGGAGCTTGTAGTTCAAATGTCAGTGGGGTCACCTTCCTAAATGGCAGCTCCCCTTAAGGCAGGAGAAAAACACCTCCAAGAAAAACACCACCATCCCACAGGCTGCACAGATGTTATAGTTGTATATTGAGACTTCAGTGCAGAGAAGACACCAGTGGCTGAAATAAGAGGATTTTCATTTCCCTGGAGCTCCCTCCTTTCTCTGCTCCTGCACTGTCCTCAGTAATAACGAAGCTGAGTAGCCTCCAAGGGAACCAGGGGATAATGACTCATGGCTCATGACAGAGATGGTCCTGTAGCATTGGAGGTCAGTATTCTTAACATGAGTGGCATCACATATGTAGAGAAATGCTATTTATTGCTCTGCTATACTGCTTATCAATACAACTCAGTAAATAAAATACTTTGGGTTTGTTCTTAATGAAGGGTTTGGTATTCTCCAAAGTCAGTGCCAGTGTTGGCCACCTTTCTTGGCCTGACTCCAAAGACATGCTGGAAAACTTCCATTTACTTGGAAGCAGGGCCAGCATCAAAGGCAAGTCACCCTTCTGTAATAGAATGCTAGGCCTTTGTGTCCTCAGCAGTTTAGTAAAGTGGTTCATGTATGTACAAATTTAAAAGAAGAAAGAGATCCATGCAATTCTAAAATGACTGTGCAGCTAAGTTTATGTTGTATTGCAGGTTAATGAAGCTGCTAAAAGAGGCAAGAAGTTTGTGGGATTTGTAACACAGCATTTTCCTCAGCCTAAAGCTTGTAATGGAGCAAGCACAGATG
Source organism: Regulus satrapa (assembly GCA_013396955.1). Classification (NCBI taxonomy): domain Eukaryota; kingdom Metazoa; phylum Chordata; class Aves; order Passeriformes; family Regulidae; genus Regulus; species Regulus satrapa. The sequence goes on along the minus strand of VWZN01010524.1, from coordinate 982,426 downwards.
GAGGTGCAGAGCTGGAATCAACGCTGGGCAGAAGAAATAGGGAACACAGAAGAGAAAACTTCGATGAAAACTATAAAAATTGGAATGAAGGGACATTGAGTGGTCACTCATCTGAGAGTGGGATAGAGGAGGAAATACATGGAGAAAGCAGACTGGTGGAGGATTCAGATTTCCAGTTTGGAAAAGAACTCAGCCCTTCTAAACCACGAAAAGGAGATGGTAATAAATGCTGCTTGTTTGTTGCAGAAATAAGGTATTTTACCGAGTTGTTGAGGTATTGGAAAAATACAAGAACAGTGTTTCCTGTTGTATCAAATCCTGGTTTTGGAAGATGCCTCTAGACATGCATGTGTAAATGCATGTGTATTTCCAAAAGAGTTGCCAGTAAAAGAAGCAGAAGGAATACTTACCTTCTGCTTTATGTATGTGAGCTGTGGTAATATATTAAAATGATATTTCTGTTTTCATATAGACTGTTATAGGTGAACTGTCAGAATTCTAGTTTGAAATTAAAAGAAAAAAAAAAGAAAACCACAAACAAGCGCCCCACAATCACCCATGGTGTAATTGTGGCTTGAAATGTGGTGCAAACAGGTTTTTTTGCTCGATTATGTGAATAACAAACATGTGGCAGTAAAAATCCTTCCTTTTAGAAGAATGCAGTTATTAAATATTTTCTGCAATGCACATGTAGTTTTAATCAAATTATAAACATGTAATGATTTCCAAGAATATGTTGTGATTCCAGTTGTGCCTGTTTCAAAGCTGACAACAAAGAGAGCCCCTTCCAGCTAGAGCCATAATTTCACATGCTTCCAGGCAACTCACATAATGTACAGCAAATAAATCCGTTCATAATGGATTCTTTCTGGTTAACGTGCCTTCAAGAAGTGTCCTGAAAGAGATCACTGAAATTAATGCATTGACCATGAAATCAAAGACAATAATTGTTACAAAATGAATTTCTTAGAGAAAAGTAAGCATTCGAAGTATAGGAAGGAAAAGCATCATTGAAAAAAATGCTGGTGCTGTGATAGACAACTTAGTTGTAGAAGAATGAGGTGCTTGGTGTAGTCTGTGTAAGAAATGGCCTGAGGCATTGACTTCTGGTACTGAAACTCTAAGGCCTCCTGGCTGCCAAGAGGAGAAGGTAAAAAGGAAGAAGTAATCTAAGTAAGAGAAGGAATGCAAGACAGCATTGTGTGGAAAGCAGGCAGCATGAAACTTTCATGTCAGGCTGCGTTCCCTGGTGAGCCAGACGTGTTTTAATTGCTCTCAAAAGCAACCCTTTCACTTCCCTGTTAAAGCAGTTTCTCCAGGTTGTAGACTGGGAGAATAATAAGTCTAAGCACAGAGATAATCAATGCCCCTCTTATTTTTGGCACTTGAGTAAAAGCAGTTTTTCTACAAGTGGGCCTTCATAGCATAATCTGTTAAAGCTGAACTCTTTTCTTACAGCTTGAAATAGTGGGTTTGCTATGTATAACAGAACAGAAGTCCTGCAAGGGAGAAGTGGAAGGCTCTTGGTTCTGTCCAGGGGCATTGTTTGTGCAAGCTGATGTGACCAGGAAGATCAGCAGCCAGTGCATCCCCTATATGCAGTGCTCTCAGGAAACTTCAAAAAGCTTTGGCAAGGATATGCCAGGCTGCTCTACACTAGTCAAACAGAAAATCACCGGAGATAAAACTTCTGGAAACTTAACCACCTTTCTTGGCCTATGTTTCATGTAACCATCATTATGAAAAATACTGCTGTAAATTTTCTGAGGCAGTCTTCCATGTGTGTAGTATATACTGCTGTGCCAGTGTGCCACTTCCATTTACCTCTGCTCAAAAGAGGCAAAACTGTGTCCAAGTTATAGATTTGGGGATTGTAAGTATGAATTTTTACTGTTAGATGCTATTTGAACTATTTTATTCAATTTTGACCATAATGCATTGCTTTCAGAGGTAAATTTCTGGGAGATGTGAGGAATTTAATAGTTGTATTGGGAAACAATTTCTTTTTTCTGAAGAATAGGAGATCTTGCTTCAATATATGGGAAAAGAAATTAAGGTTTATCAGGATCATCAACATCTATTCTGATGGAAGCACCTGTGAAAGTGATAAAACTGTATAAAAAGAGTAACCTCTCGTTGAAAGTTCAATATTTTGTTCTGAATTAACCTTGTTCTGGGCACCTGATGTCATCTGCAGTGGGTGTAGTAACACTTCTCAAAGCAGAGAGAGATTCTTCCAGATATTGATTCAAATTACTTAAGAATTCAAATCCTATATTGGAAATGTCTGTTTCTGGAGCCTAGAGAGACTTCTCAACCGGAGTCATCTAAGCAAATTCCCTTGTTTTGACAGTGTGAAAACGTTGATGTTTAGAGGTTGGTTTGCACTGATTTGGGCTGCCCAGCAGAATTAGGCAATCTGAGAATATTTCTGGGCAACTGCTTTGTGTTACTTCTTTTCACCAGTGACACACGAGTGTATTTGTAGAACAGACTCGCATAGTTAGGATTTCATAATTTGCCATTGCTATGGATATGTCAGTTTTTAATGAGTGCTTGCTTGTGACTGGTTTTGTCACAATATTAATACCTAGACAGAAGAACAATTTGAGGATATGTTGGTTTTGTATCCTTAGCTTCAGTTACTAGGGGAAAATCCCATGTAAGCAACTAATTACAGTGGTACTTCAGAAAATAAGGAGTAAAAGTCAGTACAAGGCAATCCTTACATTTGCAAGCTTAGAAAATTGCCTTTATTCTTTTATAATTGCAAATATTTGTAGCCTGAAGTTTCTCGAGTGGCAGAAATGAAGGCTATTTCCACTGGGTTATTCTTAGTCCTTGTATGTTTTCTTTATGCAAAACCCAGCTACCTGAAGAATTCAGTGGCAGTCCAGCTGTAGTAAATTCACATTTTCCTCATATCCCCAAGTGTACCTCCCCTCACACCTTGTCCTGAGTGTGTTTAAGTCTTAAGCAGAGCCACATGAAGAAACAATTACTAAAACTGTTCCTTAAAATTAGAAAATCATGTTGAAATAAGGATTAGTAATATTACTGATTTTGGAGCACTGTCTTTGAAGTTCATTCTTCCTTTCTCTCTCTCCTTAGACAAGCTCTATACAGTCTTCAATGTTTTTGATGATGATTCTACCTGCTGGACCTACCACGAGGGCGTTTTGTCAATGAAAGTAACAAGGAAGGGACCAGTTGTTAGTACACTGGAAGCAGACTGGCTAGAATTAACTACATTTTATTATAAACAAGGATTGGCCTTAGTTGATTCTTTTGTACACTGGGAAACTTCTAAAGGTGAGTACAGTCTCAGGATATTACTAAGATTTTGCTTGCTTGCTTAGAACTAAGTTAACTAGAAAAAAATTGTGATTATATTTTGCTTCTTGATGGGAATATATTTATGTAAACATGTCTATAGATCTGTAACTGCCTAGAAAATAAATTACTCCCTTTTAGGTATCAGATTTCACAAATTTGTAATAGACTAAGTAATTGGAATTTTTTTTGTTTTATCAAATTGACAATTTCCACAGCAGCAAACTAGAGGAGCTTTATAACAAAATAAACCTTTTACGCTGTTTTTTCTGGTTTTGTTTTGTGCTTTTTCAAGGAGCAGACAATGGGATGAGACATGTTTAGAACTCCCAAACTCTGTCACTGGTAAAATACGTAATTGAGAGATTCATTTCCATTTGAACTGGATTTGTCTGAAAGCCAGAAGTTAAAAGTGGGCAAATAATAGTAGGTAGCTACTGTTGTACAATTAATTGAAAAAAAAAGTAAAGAAAACGGTAGTACCCTTGTGTTAGGGGCACAGACCAAGACAAACTGACATGGTTAATAAATTCCAAAGCTATTAACTGTTTTAACAGATGTTGTTTGATAGCAAACCTGCATGTTAGACTTCACTAAGGTGATGTTTTGGTTGCATTTGTACCTGTCTGGCTTGTACTAAGTCCTAAGTTGTTCACGTTCCTTTAGAATTAATTATTGCAGCATAAGCAAGGAAAATACAGGGTTGCAGTAGAGAAAAGTCTTGGCAAATGTTTCTTGAGAAGGTTTCAGGGACCTTAAACAGTTTTTTACAATGCTCAGGATGACTAACAAGTGCAATAGATAATTAATAATGTATTGAAATGGCTTTCATAAGTAATTTTCTGTGCTTTTTACATTAATTATGTGAGGAGGGTAAAATTATTGTCAGTTTCAGTAGTTGTTATATTTACTGTGCCTTATGCTTTTTTCTGATAATTTTGATTTAAAACAACATGCTCTCAAACATCCCCTTTGCAAAGTTTGGATTATTGAAGGCCTTAAATTTTAAAAAATACCCCTGCAAAACATTAAGATCTTTGCAAGTCAAATTATAGTTCTTCAAAAACAAAAGCCTGACACTAATGACAGCTCTTGAGTTTTCATTGCTCTGCACAGTTTTGAGTGTGAATCATTGTGTTTCTGTAGCTCTGCAGTAAATTTAGTGTCTCAAAGGCACATAAGCTCATCTACTTAGTAGATTTACTTCTGATGGAATTTGGCAGCTAGTCCCTCTCAAACTGCATATTTTTTGCACATGTACAGTCTAATGCCACAGTTTGTAGCCATTTTTTTTACTCTGGAACTGTTATTCCTATTTATTTAAGTCAGTGGAAGAACCAGATTTTCTTCAGTGGAGGAGAGGTGAGAATTCAGACTTGTATTTTTCAATACAGAGGTTATTTTAGAGCTGGAAAGAAACTCTCTGGAGATAGGTTACAGTTGGCTGAAGGGTGGTTTTGGCAGCTGTTGAAATTAATCTTTGCAGCTGTTGTCCAACAACAGTTTTACAGTGTTCCCATTCCCCACAGAGAGAGCTGTCTGCTCCTGTCTGCATGAATAACTCCCCATCGTTAATACCCAGGTAATTACGTGCCTCATCCAGTACTGGCAGGGATTTGATGCTGATATTCTGAGGATTACATCATTTTGTTGTACCAATTTAACTTGTTAGTCAGCTGGCAAGGTAGATCTCCACCAAAAGCTTTTCAAAGGCTGTCAGGAGAAGCCAAACCAGAAAAGGAACCAATATTTGAGGCACAGCTTTAGGTTTGGGTCAAACGGATGCTACTGGGCTTTGTGACATGTGAGTCAGGGAGCTGTGCTCTGACACTTCCTTCCCATCAGGAATCCTCCTACAATTACTTGTTTCAGGCTCTTCCTGTGGCCATTTATGTATTTAAGTAGCTGCAGTTGTGCTTTACATTTCATAGTTCACTCATTTTTGTGTTCTCTCCCACCACTCCAAAAGTCACACGTCTTGTCAGGAGAACAACATTGAAGTTGAGGAAAAAAAGGGTTGTGCCCATTCTCTGCAATGGATGTGCTGAATGCAGAAAACTGGAATTCATACTGGAGTATGGAAGGGGTTAATGCTTTTGAGAAAGTGGTTGTTCACAGTTCAGTTTGTATAGAAAAATGGGATTTCAATAGCAAGTTGACTTGCACGCTCCATAAGTACCAACAAATTTGAGTTTGCTGAGTCATTTAATTGGATTTTAGAGGACTTTTAAGTGAAAAAGAAACATCTTGTGTACGTCTTGGTAATCTGTTAACCTAAAACTTACTGTTTATGTTCACAGGGGATTACCTGCCCAAATCTTTAGAAGGATTATTTATCTATGAAGAAGAAGGTGCTGGGGTTCCAGGTTCTAACAGGAAAGGAAATGATGCAATAGTTGTTGAACAATGGACAGTCATTGAGGTAAATAGGTGATGATTTAGCAGTGCTATTTCCTACTTGTATTTTTCTTTGTTTTTTCCTTTAGGATGCTGGTACCAGTGTTCCATAAACATTCGGGATGGTTTCCTGAAGTCCCCTTGCATAGGCTTAACTAAATCCTCGAATGATAAAAACTAAATCAGATTTGTGGGCATTGGTTTATGTGCATAAAAGAAATATGCCAGAGGAACTCTGACCTGGCATTTGTAAATGTTGATGCCAGCAGATGCAACTGCCAAAGAAAATGTTTTGAGGGCTTTTTGTGTCTGTTTCAGCCCAATTTAGGTGTCATTTCAGCAAGGGCAGGTCACATTGATAGTGTGAAGTAGTTTTTTTTAAAGGGAGAGAAAATAGCTAGAACTAGAAAAACAACAAGAGAAAACTGATAATGAATTAATTCAATATGATATTCAGATATCTATTTTTATGAACATTTTGCTACTAAATATGAAAGACTAGGGATTTCTAATTAATTTACATCTACTGCTGTAGTGTAGGTTACAGCAATAAAATCACTTTAATTACTCTTTAGATATATTCTAATCTTTTAGGATTATTGGTATGAATGGTGTCTGAAAGTAGTTGTTGTTGGATTCAGGTGTTGTTTTTGAAATATCTAATGATAAATATATTTACCAATGTGAAAAAAAATGAACATCAAACTAAAAACTTGTACATTAAACGAAAAAAGACCCACACCAAAACCTTAACTGTGTAGCTGAGATGTTTATTTTTTCACATGTGGAGTTAAAAGTGTAAAGATGTCAAGATTGTAAAATAGTGTAAATTAAATAGTGTAAAGATTGAGACATCTAATTATGGTGCTTAAAAAGTTTTAGGCACTAATTTAGCAAAGTGACAAGTTTAATGAGTGAGGTGTGCTTAGAATTATGTCTTGATGAGTCAGGGCTCATACCTAATGTTAATAAATTCTGTTTTCCATGGGTTTTGTTGTCTTGAACTTGTCAAGTTATTTTCAGTTTGAAGTAATCAATCTCCATCAAACAACAACTTAGGATTATCTCATTAAAAGTGAGAGGGGAGGTGTTGTAATTGTGTAGAAATGCAAATAAAACCTGTACAGAGTCTCTTTACTACTTTTTATAATTATTAATGTAGGGGTGTGAAATTAAAACAGATTATGGACCTCTACTGCACACGCTGGCTGAGTTTGGATGGCTTCTGACCTGCGTCCTGCCTACCCCAATTGTACGACATGACAGGTACCCAAAATATTGATTACAGCATTTTTGGGGTGTGTGTCTGAGAATTGGGGAATAATTCCTTGCATACTTTAATGTAAAAGGCAGAAAAATGCTGCTGATGTTAAATGCATGTGAAGCTTGAGATGTAAATAGCATTTTCATAGAGTTCTTGGCCACATCTGCTTAGACTACCGATTTCAGTGAGTCTGATTCTAAATTTAAAATACATTGCATAAATGTAACATGAAAGATGGTATTTAGGAGCCTTTTTATCACATCCCCAGTCCACAGCAATGAGGTTACTCGTGCTTCAACTAGAAACAAGTGGTGAAATGTTACATTAGTTTAAGACTTTGGTAAATGACTGATTTAGACTATGGAAAGTCATGTTTGTCACAAGACAGTCACGGAGTATTTGTTGCAAGTAAGGGCAGAGAATGTGCTAATCCAGCAAGTTATTGGGCTGTTTCTCTTCTCTAATACAGACTCTATGGTTCACCTCAAATATAGCAGCAGACTACTTGATTTTCAGGTCTCTAGCTGTAATGCTTAATTTAGAGCATTGATGGGACTCCTTTCTACATAAGAAGAGCTAAATCACAGACCTGCAGGTTCCAATCTTTTTGGGTTTGGTTTGTTGGTTTTTTTGGTTGTTGCTGTTGTTTTTATTAATAACCCCCTCCAAAAGGTACTCTGGCTTTCATCACAGTATCAAGCTAAAAAAATAGCAAGTGAAACCCTAGAACAAGCATTCTTAATGCCTTGTTTCTCTCTTTTTTTTTCTTTTTTTTTTTTTTTAAAGTTCTCCACCCATTAGATTAAGATTGCCAAGCTTCAAAAACAAACAAACGTACTGAGGCAGGGCTTAGGGCTCATTAACAGCTGTGGAAAGAGTGGATGACTCAAGTAATCTTTGGATCCCAGACCTCACTGTGTTAAAGCAAGACAGCATGAAAAAGATGTGAATGAAAGAATCTAAGAAAAATGCTGCAAGCAAGTGGAGTTCTGGTCAAATGATTTGACATAATTGAATCAACTCACCCCATGAAAGAAGGAGATCAGGAACTAGGTGTTGGGTTATTTTGGCAGGGTTTTTTCTAATGGTTGTTTTTAACCAACTGGTTAAATGCAAAGACAAAAGCAGTTGGGGTAAAATATGGCATGTTTTATTGCATTTTTTAAGAGTCTCTGTTTTGTTTTCCTCTGGAAGAAAAAGCAGTTTCCAGAATATGAAACAAATGGTTATCCTTAATTTCTTCAATAATTTTGTAGTCGAAGTATATTAGCTTTGAACCTAGGCTATATGAACTACTGGGCTTGGTTTTCATAAACAGCTGGAATTTTGGCCAAGTCTTAGAGCTTGAAAACTCTGAATCTGGGTGTCATCTTTGAAGAATGCCAGTGAAGAACGGGAGGGAGATTTCAGTAGTCATAGATGAGGGAATATTTAACTTGCAGCCTTTTGTGTCCCACAGGCACTGTAACTGAAGCCATCCCCACAGGGTTTGGACAGCAGGGTCAGGAATGTCCTGAGCAGCTGCTCAGTGACACACTGGGAGTGTCAGCCTGTGCTTGCAGCCCGTCAAATGGTGCTGCTTTGTACCTCAGAGATCACAGAGCAAAGGCAGGGCCAACTAGAAGAGGCAAAGTGCTGTAAGAAAAGAAAAAAAAACAAAAAAAAACCCCAGAAACCAAGATGTAGTGCTGTAGGAAGCATTAACACATTGATTAGGCTGGAGCTGTTCTTTCAATTAGTGAGAATATACCAGGAAGATACTTAAGTCTCAAAGAGGGCTGAACCCAGATGTGCAACAAGCAGAGCATTAATAGCACTGCTCGTGCTGAGGGGGTTGTATTCTGGCCAAATCTGGAACTGGATTCATTTTGTGTCCACACTAGAGTAACCCAGCCTAATAAAACCCATTTGTTTTCTGGCCTAAATGGTTGAGTAGGATCTGCATGAATTGCCTAATGCTTGTTATCCCATTGCAGCTTGTGAGTTTCTCTCGGAAGAAATAGGATGAATCATGTTTTGTGTGCCTGTAGGATATCTCGTATCCAGCAAGCAATTCCATTTGTTTTTAAAAAAGGAAAAAGCTTAAGAACAAGAATTCCTAATTAGGGATTGAGAATTCATGAGAACCAGAAAATGAATGTCTTCCTTTTCTGATAGGCTGAGTAGTGATTGATAACTACTATTTTTAGGCATTGCTGTTGGTATTTAAAGAGGAGAAGAAATTCCTGGATGGTTACTATGTGTCTGCTATGAAAGATGCCATTAGTGTGGTGGTGGTGGGTTATCCTTGGAATGCAAAAGTCTTAATAAAGAAGGACACTTTATGCTGCTCAACAGCTGGGGCTTTTTTTCCCCTAGACTTGAAACTCTGACCTCAAAACCCAGCCTGAATATTAAGAGACTTCAGAAACACTGAAAAAACAAAATAGCAACAATTTGGGATGATCTGACAAAATTATGTTTTCATGTTTATTTTTAGAATAGAATTTGTGCATATTATTTAAGGAAGATTTTATCTATTATCCCCGTTTCTACTCACTGTAGTATTTTCCTCTCTTCTGTCTCCCCTTTCTCCTCATTTATTGCAGAAATTACCCTCATCTCAGATCTTTTGTGAGTATCTAGAAAATATTTTGCTTGTAAATTAGTGCTACTGCAGTTTTAGTGTGGTAATACCATGCGTTTGTAGAAGTCCATATACTGTGGTTGAAAATTAGAATTCTTTTAAAGGATTTTTTAATTTTTCATTCAATAGATCCTTTAAGCCAGATGCTTAGTATCCCAGGCATCTCTTTGGTGTCCATCTCAAAACTGAAAGTCTAGATGCTATCCAGTTTCAAAGGAGTACATAGTTTTATTTTGAGAAATGAAAAATTAAAAAATAAAAAAATTAAACAAAAAAACCACACAACCACCTGAATAAGTGAAAATTATTTATCTTTTTCCCTTTGTTTGTTTTCAGAAAATCTTGTTTAACATTTGTTCTAAGTGCTTTGTATATCAAATATTAATTTTGTGAAATGGACCTGTAAAAACCAGAGCCATTGGCAGTACGACTGAGCTTGTAGCTTCATGGTTGTTTTGGAGGATTTAAATACAGACGTGTAAGAGGACACAGTTTTTGCCCATACAGCATAAGCAGACAAACAAATTGCTGGTGTTTCAACAAAAGAGCCTCTGTTGCTCTTCATCCCTCTTAAGAGAAGAGACAGGAAAAAGGCTTCGGCAGCCTTACTCTGCAGTGACCTTTATTTCCCTTCAGTGATTACTGTAGTCCCTGAAAATGGGCAGGGCAGACTGTGGGCAAAACCACTGACTTTATGGTTATTAATTTATCCTGGCTCACCACTTCATCAGTGTTTTCAAAATAACCTGTGAGGCAGAGGGAATGTAGAAACATGAGAGAAGCTATGGAGCTTCCCTTCCTCTAAGCACTTTTTCTCATTTAAATTCTGTGGAAATCCCACTGTCATTGAGTTCTTTGTGAATTAAGCTCATAGCAGTTTTGTCGTGTGCGGCATCTTAATAAGGTCAGACTTAGAAATTTGTTAATTTACTTCTTGTCTGCTCACCATCATGTCCTTTTTCTGTTCTAGTAGAATTTGTACAAGCTGTAGCTTAATGTTTGGGTTTTTTTCTTTTCTCTGAAGGAATGCAGACACTGTTACAAAATAAGCCTTGGGCTCTTCCCCATGCCAGGGACTGTGCTCAGCCTTGTTGCTTGGAAGAGACATTTTTCAGCTGATTGAAAGGGACATAACTGAGCACAGAGGAATACCAAATCAAGTGGAATAAGGTTACAGGATTCCAGATTTCCTTCTAATGACAAAATCTAAACACCTCTTATTTTAACGAATGCAAATAGTGAAGTAGGGACTCTTGGAACAGGAAACCTTGTTAGGCTTAAGGAAATTAATTCTTTTTTTTTTCTCCCGCATTTTTGTTTTTCCCACAAGCTAGAGTTTTAGTTCTCTGTTCTCTTCCAAGGAAGACGTGCAAAGATATGCCATGACCTGAGTTCAGCCAGACTGAAAGGAAGATTGTGAGGGGCCAAACACAATCCCAAATCCATCATCACTAACTATTGATCTGAGTGGCTGGCTGTGCAGAGAATAGTACTGGTTTGTGTACTTTCTCAGAGCTTACTTCCAGAAGCTTTACTAGGGCAGGCTATTAACAAGCTCTTCTGAGCTCATGGGAACAATTTTAATCCCTGGTTTTATGGAGCAAGTCCCTGATGTTAAATGCTAAATAATTTTCAATTGTGAAGTGTGCGTCAGTTACCTTAACTTCACGTGGTGTGGTTAACCCCGTGACATAACCATAGAGAAGTGAAAGCTTACATGGTTTTAGCAGTTTTTTCTCTAATGTTATGCATAATAAACCAATTTTATGATTGATAGAATAGGTAGGATTATAAGTACTTAAAATGAACTCCCATCTCTTTGGTGTTTCTGTTTTGCTATCTCTCTTTAGTGCTCTCTTTTATCTGTCGTCAGCCTTTTGCCAAACAATATCAGTTTTGCCTTTATATGCTTAAAGAGCTTAGTGAATACTGCCCCGGAGCAGTTGCAGGGAGAAGAGCTTATAAAAACAAAATATCTGATATTTAGAAGAAAAAAGGAATTTTAAGGATCTTATTCTGGAATTCTTGTCTTGAAATTGTTTCACTTTCAGTGACATGGAGCTGGGGTTTTTATCCTATCCATGTGGAGACACGTATTTCTGCTGGAAAGGTGATGGAAATCATTAAAACTTAGAGGATGTATTAGTGACTACTGCGAAGGGGATGTAATGCTTACAAAGCATCACATCAGTAATATCTGGTCTGGGGAGCAATTTCACTTGTCGTGTTTATTTTTTCTACAAGTATTCCCTTTTGGATTAAGAACCAACACCTGTGCTTTGTCTACCATAACAGTATTAGCATCTGTAAAAGTGCCAGGACTGATGTTGCTCTTTTTTTTTCCCCCGTTCTTTATTTTTCTTACTGCAGTGTTCTCTTATCCTGCCTCACTCATACAAAACACCTGGTGTCATTCATCTCATTATTGATGTAAAGCTTATTAAAACTGGGCTGAAGCCCTTTATCCATAAGTTGTGAAGGCAGCAAGCTTATCCTGCTGGGTCACTTAGATGACATTTTACTACTTTTATATAGCAGTAAAGAATGGTAATTCTCAAGTTTCATACCACAAAGTATTGAGAGATTTGTTAAAACCGTGGATCTATTAAGATTGGGCCTGGTTGTTTTGACATTAGTAATATGTTGCTGTATATTTAACCCTGGAGATTAAGTTAAAGGCTTGTGGAGGTTTGCTTCAGGAGCTCTGATATTTAAACTTTAAAGAGCACTCATATTAAATAATTCTAGTAATGGTAATAGAAGTTCCTGATCTATCCATATTTTCATGTGCATCACCTTAACCCAGTTCTATGCTTCTATTTTTTTTAAAAATATCATTATAGAACTTTTGAGGAATTAATAAGCTGGATAATACTCTGTTGTCTGTCCTCACTCGTGGACTTACACCCACCTTAAAGTTGACTTTGATTATGTTATGGATAATTATGACCTTTAAAACATGGAAATTATTTTCTTTAAATTTTAGTGAAGGAAATCTAGCCACAAAGCAAGTGATTTTTCTTCAGAGACCTGTTATGTGGAGTTCAGCTGTCCAGACACCAGAGGTGAGTAACATATTTTAGTTAGCAGTATTAATATAAAAGACCTAGTATTTCATATGATGGTAAGATACAGAAACAAACTGGACTTCATAATTAACAGGGGGGAAGAAGTAGCAGAACAGGGCTTCCCTTCAAACAAGTCGAAGTTTGTGGATGTTTTTTGCAACCAGATCACATCTTATTTCTTCCTCAGCGGTTATTTTTTTAAACCATGGAGAAAAGCTTAAGCATGCTAGAAACGTGGTTTGTGCTAAGGAGTTACTGTGTCTCAGGTGAAGGAGGTTGGCTGTGCTGTATTTCCTTGCAAGTCTTCAGGGAGTCTTAAAGGTTCTGATCCAAATCCTTTATCTGTCACGCATGAAAACAGAAAATCATTTTGACTTCAAAACGTCTACTTCCATATTTTTGGAAGATAGGAGTGTTAAGCTGTGCTGTAAGAGACACTGTGATCTGCAGGTTATCAGGGAGAGGGGCTCTTGTCGCATGAAAATGTGGGACAGAGATGGAGGCTTTAAAATCCCTGCACCTGAACCTCAACAGCTCCTTGTCCCTTTAGGGTGGAGCTCCCCCAGCAGTGGTGGTGTGGAGTGCTTTGAGCATTGAGTGACTGACAGTGTGACTGACAGATTCTGTTCCCAGGCAGTGTCACAGCAATGACTGCAGCAGTGAATCCTGCTGGGCCCAGAGAAGGGTGAACTCCTGCTGGGCTTTCCTTTGCCACGTCTTTTGACGTACTGTGGTGGGGCTCCATGTTTGGTTCTTTCTTGTTAGTAGTGTTTGATCAGCCTTTCTCTGTTCAGCATGTCTTTCCTGTGATAATCTTAAGCAGTTAGGAAAGCAATCAATGTTTTCAGCCATGTCCAGCAGAAGAGTAGCAACTTTACAAACTCATTCATGGCATGTAATTATAAGGCAGTGATACCTAGCTGCTTATTTCTCTATTTCTATCAATAGTTCCATAAGTCTCTACATTTCTTGCATTTGTATTTGATCTTTGTGTTTTTTACTGTGTGTTCAGTGTGTTGCCATCATCTGTTTTTTTTCCTTTGTTTAGTGTTTCTAAAATATACTCTTCCTTTTTTTGTTCTTCTCCAGGCTTCTGCTTATTTCCAGCCCAACTTCCTTCTCACTGTGTCCCCTGATAATTAGTACTTCTATGCCTGGAAGAACTTGCCTTCAACATGCACAGTTCAAGTCTTGTTTTATTGGTTTTTTTTCTCTGCCACTGTCTCAATTCCCAGATAGTTCTTGTATGCTATCATTTATTTCTGCATTTTCAGAACTGGGGCTTTTGCTTTTTTGCTCTTCTATGTATGTGTTCTGTGCAGTGTCCTTTGCCAGTCTTGGTCAGTCTCTCTCCATTCATACTCTATTCTAAATTCTGCTAGCAGAATTTCTCCCCTAACCACCCTCTGTGTCAAAAGCATCTCCAGCTTTTATCTTTAAAACCTTCTGACTTCTCTCACATGCCTGACTTTGTAGCCTTCTTGTCTCCTAATACATTTCTGACAGTATGTTTTGGACCAGTTTTTGATAGGAACATTATAAATATATAAAGCAATATCATGTCAGTCATAAAATAATGCTTTTCCTGATGCTTTCCTACTTCCTTAATATTCTGCATATAATAAGGGCATCAACTCCTGGTATTTTTCCCTTGGTATAAGGCATAATGCTGCTTTTAACTATGTGTCTCTTTGAAGGCAGCTTAACTGTATGTCACAAGTTGGATTCTGCCTAGAGATGTAATACAAACCAGTTCTGTAAAAACCTTCACTCTGAGGAACTGATGCATCTTTGAGACATGGCTTAAATTAAAAATAGGAAGCATTGTACTCGCTGTTTAAATTCTTTCACCCCATTGTGGGGTGATGAGCAGGCTTGGGTTATAGAAATAAAATGTATTTTGTGTTGTTTTATATTGTTGGAATGGGAAACATTTGACTTATGCATTAAACATACTCAAAGTAAATAAGAAATAGCTGATTTGTAGCCATTTACATTAGGATTTCTGTGTTTGAAATTTGAACAAAATGTGCTTTTTCAGTACCAGCTAATGTTTTGCTTTTCTACCAGGAAATTTCACTCTGCTGAGGTCATTTAGCTTTGGATAAATAGGTGACTGGGGCTGAAGCTGAAACATTTAGCAGTTACATTTTCCTTCTGTCTTGCCAGTTACATTGGTTTTCCCCATAATTTTAATCTATTTACTTTATTGCTTTTTTTTTTTACCAAAATGTTTTCTAGCTTTGCATTGAGTGCCTAGATTTCAGGTGTAAAACAAGCTATTGAAATGTGAGAGCGTTCCCTTTTCCTCTAGAAACTTTAATCTTTAGGGGAGGTTAGGTTTTTTTCTGTTGTTTTGGGTTTTTTGTGGAGGTTTTTTTGTTTTCTGTAACTTCTGTTTAAAATGCCTCATGGACACTAATGACACAGCTGTACAACTTTACCAAACACTTTTATAAAAACACTGAATTCCTGTGGTTGTATATTGTTGGTCATGACATCTCCCTTTTTCTTTTGCACTGAGTATCTGTTCACTGATGTTCATGTTACATTAAAGCTGCTCTTAAAAACATTTTCACATCCACAGTTGAGGATGCTTTTGAAACACAGAAATGTTCCAGGTACCTAAAGTTTAAGTTTAAAAAAACCTCTGCATCACAGCTTATGATGATGAAGCATACAATTATCATGTTCACAACGCAGATACCTTAAGAAGAATGCTGCTCACAAGGCTCTTTCATCTCTGAAGTAAGAAAGCAGCCCCATCCAGGCCTTCTCATCTCTTAACTGTCCCATCATTTAACTGGTCACATCACTTCCAGCTCCCCACAGTGCAGCAGGGTCTGGCTGAGGAAGGAGCTCTGCTCCTTGGGATGTCCAGCTGTTGGAACCTCTGGGACTTCCATTCTGGGAAATGGCAGCACAGGGTATGGGGTGCTTTCTCTATCCAGAATATATATTTTTTATAGTTGGATTAAATTTAGCATTGCCATTTCTAAAGGAAGTTCTGCTTCAGTAAGAATTGAGGGGTTTCTTAATCTTACAAGGTCTCTTTCCTGAGGATGGAATACGTTATGTCCTCACAGCTCATCTCTCTGCCTTCTTGGATATTTGTGGGGAAGTGTGTTATGGCCTGGCTTATAATTTATGTGATAGTACAAAAGCTTCTTGGGTTACAAGGGCTGTACTGTCTCAGTGGACTTTTTGTTTGTCACTTGCTTTTCTAAGAAAGGGTTCAGAGGATAAGATGCAAGATTTGAACCATGCAATGCTTGAGGGGGTTGGTTTTTTCTTTTCTCTTTATTTCCCTTCAGCAGACTTTTCCATCCTCTTTCTGTGACATTCAGGCAAAACTTATTTCCTTCTGTTTCTCCTGAGGCTGTTTCCCCTTGTCTAATTTCCCAGTGTCCCCTGTAAGAGCTTTCCTAAATATATTTCCTTTAGCCACATGGGCCATTGTTTTTACTGTTTCAAAAGGATTTGAGAAAAAGTTCAGCAGTGTACAGAAGGGGGAGACAACTTCCCAAAGCCTCGTAAAAGTCTGTGGAGTGGTTTTGGGTTGTTTAAAGTGTCTGCATGGTGTCCTTCATGGACTGAAATGCAGCTCTGTGCTGAGGCAGGATTCCCTCTTAGCTCCGTGTGCTCCTTCTGCGGGCAGGGCTGTGTCCCCTGGCAGGGCTGTGTCCCCTGGCAGGGCTGTGTCCCCCTGGCAGGGCTGTGTCCCCCTGGCAGGGCTGTGTCCCC
>VWZN01010524.1:951720-965840 GCA_013396955.1 Regulus satrapa | reverse complement strand
AGGGCTGTGTCCCCCTGGCAGGGCTGTGTCCCCTGAAGGGCTGTGTTCCCCTGGCAGGGCTGTGTCCCCTGAAGGGCTGTGTTCCCCTGGCAGGGCTGTGTCCCCCCGGCAGGGCTGTGTCCCCCCGGCAGGGCTGTGTCCCCCTGGCAGGGCTGTGTCCCCTGGCAGCCTCTCCTGGTGCAGCTGTGCTCGTGCTGAGAGCAGGGCTCCAGGCAGGTGGCTCAGGGCACTCCTGCCTCGCTGGCCCTGCTCCTTTGCGTGGCTCAAGGCACTGCTGTTGTGTCTGGAGGTGCTGCATCACCACAGGTCTCAGTAACTCGGGTAGCTCCTGATGCTGAACTGAGGTAAACCTTTTATTTTCTCTTGTGCCTCAGAGAACCCTTAGCGTAGTCTGGTAGGTTTGCAGAAATCACCATCTGCTTACTTTTCTTTTTGACATTGGCAACCATCAGTTCAACAGGAAGGATGTCAGGCAGTCCCAATACTGATGTCAGACTGTATTTATACCGAGTTCCTCCTGTGCAGGGACTCTGCAGATCCCATTTCAAGTGGCTCTATAGAGCAGTCACTGATTTCTGTCTCCATAGATCGACCAATGGAATTGTAATTGTCTCCTCAGATAATGGCATGTTTCTTGAGAATTGCACTTGGTGTTAAAATGCAGCTACACTAAATCTGTCCATGATTCATTGCAAACTGTTTGGCTGGATTGGCCAAAAAATAAGCTAACATTTCAACATCCTCTTATATTTCAGAGGAAATCCTTAAGACACGTGAGTGGGGAAGAGAAAGGCAGAGTGTCCAGCAGAAGTGTTGGATCAGACACAGCTACTTCTTGCCCTGTAGAAACTGGACAAGCACCTGACGAGTTTCACCTGTCTCCTTCGAAACAATGTTGGATCAAGGAGGGATCCTCCCATTATGGAGGCTTTCCAGGATTCAGTAGCAGTGATGGAGTGTTAAGGGAACTGGATGATGGACAATTTGACCAGGAAGATGGAGTCACTCAGGTCACATGTATGTGATAAGTAAGTAGCTGCATCAAATGGACATGTACATAAATCACACAAATGGATTTTTTTTTAAAAAATTACACTACTTAAAATGCATTGGTATAATCCTATGACTCTTCCCAAACTCCTTTTGTATTTTTGTCATTTTCCATGTTGTGTTAATCCTACTGTAGTAATAATACTACTGCAAAATGTTTTGGTTTTCTGTCTGTCTTTAATAGGATAACTACATGACTTGGGTGCTCTGCTAACTTGTTATGCTTTTGACAAGCAAGGAAGCAAAAGCTACAAAACAGTGACAGTTTGAATTGTGTGAGAGAGAAAGGAATGAGGATGTTGAGAATTTTCCACAAGCTGGAGGAATGTTTTTGGGTTTGTTGGGTTGTTTCGTTGTTCAGGGTTTTTTAAGGATGTTGTAAATATTGGTGTGGGGAAAATGAACTGTCTGGCTGTTAAGTTTTAATATAATTTTCACTTGATTTGCCTTGTTCAAAAGACTAGAGAAATGTTAAGTCTTACACTAGAGTGTTAATAATTTAAGCTACATTCAGACTTGGTATGGACAGAAAAACTCAGGAGACTGTAGGTAGGTGACTTGCTCCTGGAATACAAGCTGACCTATGCAGTTTTCACAGGGTTCCTTGTACATGTAATCCAGGAGCTTATTGCTTGTATTATAATGACGTGTTCATAATATACTCGTGAGTGGAAATGAAGAACTGCCCATCCCCTGAAAGGTGACTTGCAGTCTGTAAACAAATATTTTGAGAAGCTCTGAGAGCAGTGTGCACAGTGATACTGCTAATGCATAGGAGGAGGAGTAGGCTGAACTTCATGGGCAGTGTTAGATGGATGTATATATAAATGTCTGTGAAATGTATCTCACACTGGATAAAGTGTATTGAGCTGCATCCAGTGCCAGACTCGTGTTCAGAGAAAAGGATCAAGTTGCTGTGCTTCCATCCTTACTATGGGAAGGAGCTGCTTGCATTAAGGAGGGTTAATGCTGGCAGGGTGCTGTGGGGAGAGGAACAAACAGCAATTGCTTTTATGCTGCTGTCTGGAAACTGTATTTTACACAGGAGAAGCTGAATAAAAATGCATCTCCAGAAGGTAAATGCGATTATAACTAAAATATGTATTTTTCATGTAGTTTTAGAAGCAAAAACATTATAAACGCTCGTCTTTAGGCTAGTGCAAAATAATTCAGTGAAAATAAGTCAGAACAGAACCGAGTAAATGTATTCATACCTCCGCTCTCAGTGTTTGCAGTACAGCACACACATCACCCAGGGACTTTGGTACCTGTCTTGTGTGCTGTGCTGCAAACACCGACAGTGAACTCCAGATCAACACCCGGGAGATGGCCGGGATAGTGGGAGTTCAACTGCAGTCCCAGAGCTGTGCAGTAAGAACATGGACTGGTTATTTCAGAAAGCAAAACTATTTCATGGAGGGAAAAAGCGTATTTTTATAGGGTAGGGGGAAACCCATTCTACTGACATAATTAGAAATAGGGGGGGCTTGAAGTAATACTGCTGTGGACCTGCTTCCTGATTTGCTGGTCATGGTCACAGGCAGCAGGGATCTGCTCCATGGGTCACAGATGGGGAAGAAATATGAAAATGCAAGTTAAAGCCATCTGGCAGAAAGCCAGGGAACTGTAGCATATAAAAAGTGGAGTAACAGCTGGTCTCCTGCAACCTGGAATAAGTTGTTCTACTTCTGGAAGTATTTTTTTAATGAGTTATCCAAAACTTGTGTGTAATTTTAACCACTGGTCATTTTCCACACAAGTCAAATCTGTAAAATGGGTAAAAATTGGTCCAAAACTGCAGTTCTGAATATTTCAACTTAGAGTTTCTAAAGTACATCAAATAAATAACATTTTATAGAGCAAGATCCTTGCTTAAGATAGTTAACATCAATGAACCCTAAACCAACACCTAGCTGTAATTATTTAAGTAAGTTACAAAGTATAAAGTAGTAAATTTAATGCAGTTACTCTTTCTAGAATGCATTCACTGGATTAAAATTACTTAACTTTTAACTGAGGTCTTTCCATATCCCCTGTAGTAATTACAGAAAATTCAAATAAAGTAGTTTCTTTTAAAGAGAAATATTCCCCTTGAAATTAATGGGATATACACAAAAGAGACTGTTTTGGAACGTACACTAGAATATCACTTTCAGCAAGAAAGGCTTTTTAAAAAATTAAATAAAGCCATATTATTTTTCAGTAGCTGTCAGATTTACCTTGTCTTTAGTCCTTGCTCATGAATCTCACAGGTGTTGATAAACCCTGAATTTCTTTCTGTCTTTTTAATACAGTGTAACTATGCTAAATTGTTTCCTCTGAACCCACTCAGCAATTCCTGGATTGGTTTTTTAATGTCGTTGGTCTCACAGTATCAAAGGTGCCTGTGCTAGAGAAATACTCATCTGAATTGTTTGCTTTTGGTAATCAGGGCAAGTTGCTTCCTCAGCCTGTGTGAAGACAGTGCAAGAATTATCTGACTTCATGCACTTGGCCACTCATCTTCGTAAGGCTTGGATGCTGAAACTGAAAAAAATAAAAACGTTTCTAAAGCAAATTATGGAAAACTTTCTGATATGATCCTTGGAGTAAAAAAAATCTGCAAGACAGCTCTGTCTTACGTGGATGAGTGAAAACGGGAGGGTGCATTTTGGGTATAGGAGATTTGATTTCACATCCTCAACTCTCTGGCACAAACCAGAACATTAAGATTTGCCTTTACTGGTGTGGTGACCAGCACTGTCCATTAAGTAAAGCAGCTTTGTAAAGCAGAATTCTCTGAAAAAAATAGCAAGTACACTTTTTGTAGTCAATAACAAGACTTCAGCCAGGAGCCTGTGTTTGAAATGCAGTAGGGAAAGCCCTTTCCTGATTGTGACAACAGGAATGCTCTGCAACTATTAGGAAGAACAAAAAGCAGCCATTAGTGTTCATGAACCTTCTGCAAAAGGCTGTTTATACTTTTTGATGCTTAAATTATAGTTTCCTAATGTTTACAAACAGGAAGAAACTGTCCACAGTTAAATATTTTGTACTTTGCTTATAACTGTCAGAACAGTTTATTTACACACCTGGTCAAATGCAATAAATGGCTTCACTTGTTTCTGGTCTGTAAACTATTTGCTTTTTGTGTAGGTTCAGATCTTTTCTCTATTTCATATAGGAAGGTTCTCACCATTAGAAGCACTTACCAAATCAGGTACAAATTAGTTTATGCTTGTCTTGCACTCACGTGAACTGGGTTAGATCAATGAAGTTAAATTACCTTTCTGCAGTCTTGTCTGAACAGCCAAGCCTGACAGGAGTTAATGCCATCCAGTAAAAGCTCATTAGGTTTTCCCTGTTCTTAGTAGATTCATCTTTTGATGGCAGAAATTAGGGATTGCTGTCTTGACAGTTCCCCATGGCTTCACACCACGGCGGCTGGGCTGGGAGATGTGCTGTGCCAAAGGTGAGGAAAACCCCCCGTGACCAAGGAAGAAGGAATTTGGCAGTGAATCTTTGCCTACAGCCTTTGTGTCTGTGCCATGCAGTCTCAACTGTGCTTATTCTGGATCTAGAGGGCCTCTTCTAGACCCACCTCTGTTTTAACTGTGGAACCAGCATGTTCTGATTTCAAGGGTGTATAAATGTGAGGCTTGACTTGCAAGTTCCTAATGAGTATTTTATTTCTCTACTTTGGAAAGAAGAAAGAGGACTTGAGCACGCCTTGTAGCAGAGATGGGGGAGCACACAACTTTTCTGTTGGAAACAGAACTTGGACAACATGAAAAAAAGAGAATAACTTGTCAAAATATAGCGGTATGGATAAAGAAACAGTTTAATTTTATCCTTTTTTTACAATATAATTCAAAGACAGTCTCAGTTTCCCTATGATGTAAAGTCTAAATTAAACCTGTTAATATTTATTAGACAAATCAATGGTTTGCTTAGGCTAACTGAAGTTTTATGGTACCATCCAGGCACATGTGTGTACACAGTACTCATGTAAACAATAGCAAGGGAAAATACAAGCAGTGTCTCACTTAGGCCTTATATAAAATCAGCTTAATAGAGCAAGTCAACTTTACAGTGCAAATCTGAATGAGAATAAACAGGATTCAAACTTCCAGAGTTTTGTTTTGAAGTTCAACTCTTAAAGCATAAGAGGTTTAAAATTTTAATGCAGTCCTGAGCACCACATCGTTTTCTTCAATTTTGTAGAGGAAATGTAATTAGCAACACCTGGTTTTGCCTGTCCCAGTCACCACAGCCAATATCCAGATGCAGAGTGACTGTGCCAAGGACCACGGATGGCCCCAGAGCAGACAGCAACGAGCTAAATACATTTGACTACCTCCAGAAAACATCCTCCAACCTGCAGTCCGAACTCCAAGGTATCTATCAAAGTCAGGTAACCTGGTCTATGCAAGGCAAGTTACAGCTAAGTGTATAGACAGTAACTAAAGCTACATCACTCTGACAACATCTCATGCAATTACCCTGCTGACAGTTAAATACAATGATAAACATGAGACAAGAGGCTGCTGAAGAACACAGCTGTTGAAGTACTTAAGCTTAGTCTCTCTATTTTCTCATTGTTCATATTCCCTTTACATCCAGGTGATAACAGTTGCTTGAGGTGTGCTTGATTCGTATAAAGAAAAATAGAATTTAAGGCATGTTTAGTATATTACGAAAAAACACTTAGTAAAAATACGTGGACTCCCTTCTTTCCATGTAAATATAATGTAGAAAACAAAGTGTAAATTACTGAAACTAGCTGTGCTAGCCCATCCCGACCTGCTGGAAGAAATAAAGAAAGAGGGCTCCTGTCAACCTCAGAGAAACAAGCTAACTCCTTAAACAGCAAAGCATAATTCATTCAAGAACACTGCTACTGCTTTTAGACCCTGCATTCATGTACACGTGTAGCAGTATTTCTCTTATATGCATCTCTAAAACATGTAATTCTATCCTTCTAGACAAAACACAGTTAAGCAGCACTCATGGAAATTGTCAGTTATTGCAAATCTGCAACACAACTTGAGCTAGACAGCCGATAGGGAACCAGAGGCGTGAATCCAAATCTTTCTGTCAATATGATTAGGGTTAAACGAAGAGAAACAAATGTGTGTTGAAAACATAATTAACTCTTGAAAAGAATGGGGTTTGGTGTTCAGGTACTTAGCGTGTTTGGACTAGGAATACAAACAGAGACTGTGCCAGTGTGTTATGTAGTGTAACGTGAACAGCTGAGGTATAATCTGTAAGCAGTTGCCATAAATATGCACAGGTATTCTTCAGAGAGGTTGTGGGCTGGAGAACAGCAGCAGCCTGCCTTAACAGGACTGCACCTGTCCCCTGCTGTACACAAACCTCCACTGCTGACAAAAAGAGTCCAGAAAGTGTGTTAGATATATATATATATCGAGAATATACGAGTTCAATACCACAAGTGAAATTGTCCTTTTGGTTAATACTAGAGATCCTGTTAGTACTTGGATATACACATAGAGCAATATGCACATCCAGAAGTAAATCTTCAAAGCCATTTAAAAAAAAAATGGTAAATTAGGAATAAGCTACATTGCAAGAAGCTTCCTGCAGAATTATATATTTAAGGTGATAATCTTGGAACTAATACTTAATATAGCTACTGCATTACAAAATGGCTTGCTGTGAAAACATCATCTCACTTCTTCCCCACCCAATCAGACACATCTTTAGGATTGTGATTCAATGATTGTTTAGCAGCATTTTTAGAGAACTGTAAATTCTTTTATTAACAGGCATTATAAACAGATACTACTATTTTTATTTAAAAACCATGAGTGCCACATTGATGAATATACAGCTCATGAATAACTTAGAAGTATTTCTCATATTAAAAGGCAATGCACACAGCATACAAAAAGTATACTAAACAAAGCTATGAGGATACGTGATTGAAGTGTCTAAAGTGATATATACAGTACATAATTAATGTTTTGTTTATATTCAGTACAGGATTCTGTACTGCTCTTCCCATTATGCCTCGCTCTCCCCTGACACTGAATTTTGCACTTCTTCTTCCAAAATGGGTACAATCAGGTTATCCTTGGACATCAGATTATACTTCATCACAAACTTAGTGAACCGGTGACACAAGAAAGTTTCATTCTGGAGGTGAAAAAGGGGAAAAACAGTATGTACAGAAGGATTCTTTTAAACCATTCTGAGGAACATGCTAAACAAGAAGCCTGCTTCTATGTAATTGACTCATTAGATTTACAGGTCTTAGTCACACTTAAATAGTAAATCTATATTGCTGCTTATCTTTACTGGTTGCTTATAGCTGCTACAAATCCTTAGAAACCTACTGCAAAAGTGAGGCTTCAGCCACAGCTCCATTCAACAGCACTCAGTGCATGTAGGAGGAATTTCAAAACCATACTTTGAAGTATTTCAATATTGTCCATCTCCAACACAAAACAGCACAATCATTTGATAGCTGTTCCAGAAACCTTAAGTGGGATTTGGCAAAGGTTTCATTTTATATTTAGCTGTACCCCTTATGTCCTATCTATTAATTTCTACTTTTCCATTAAAAAAAAAGGTTACTGCTGCTGCACAAGTTGCCCTCAATTACTGTGATCCCTTACAGTTACACAATTACAATTCCTTAACTGTTGTGCAACATATACAAACAGGAAATACATTTATGGAAAGAGTACTGGCTGCCCTCAGTGCTTGAATACAAGCAGGGTTCTTAAAGATTCATTTGAGTTGTCTGTAGAAAAAACTCAAATTCTGGCCTTTCATCTAAATGAAGGGAAACTCTAACTCAGTACACTAATCACATAAATCAATTTGTATGTGTGTATATGTAACAGCTTTTCAGTTCTTGTAAAACTGCAATCTACTGTAATCAATCCTTCACTTGAATACTGACCTTCTAGTACAACTACAATATTTTCTACAACTCCATCACAGCTGTAACTTCAGTAAGTGCCCCGCTTTCAAGATGTAATTTCAAACTACTTACTTCATATTCATCAAATATCTGCCGGTGGTGAAAATAAGCGTGTGAAAATATTCTGTAAATCCTTCGGCACACTGATCCTAATTTGGCTACAGAGGATTCCTTTATGCTAACCCTGTAAGCAGCAGGAGAGAGGTTACACAACTGCTCTACTGAAATGACTACTGACACATCAATTTTGACTGTTAAAACTTCTCTGTATAATTGCATATGAAATTTAGACTTGTTGGTGCAAGCTCCCCATTTACAAATTGTACTCGGACTACAAAACAGTTCTGCCTGTAACTAATCATCACCAATTATTGTGGTAAAGGCTAGATTTCTTGTTTCTAGGGTTTATAGGCAAAAAAAAGAAAAAAAAAAGTCCAGTTGCACCTCCTTGTCTCTACTAGACTTCCTAGAGAAGCAGAATTTTGACTTTTGCAGGGAGCTTTCTCTGGTGTGACCTGTCCGTGTCTCCTGTGCTTGCCCTGTCCCACAGCAGATTGTTGTTGGCTTCTGGGGGGGTTTTGGTGCTGTCACATTGAAGGTGTATGAGGTGCAGCATCTCTCCCAAGGCCCTCCTCCTGTTTCGGTGGGCACTACTCCATTGGAAGCCCCATACCACTCACAGGTATCACTAAAACAGTTTGTACCCAAAAAGCATCCCCCTTAGCTCCAGTAAATGGCAAACTATTTGAATAAGCCAGAAATCTTCCTTGGCTTAGAAGTGGCAAAAGGCCTCCCAGCTCCTAAGAGCTGCAGGATTTTCGATAGTTCCAATAGTAGTCCATGAAAAATGCACTACGCCTCTCCCTGGGCTTTGTCAGTGTCTTGAATTCCAACCTCCTCCCTCCTTCTCTCCCTCCTCCCAAGAGAAAATGGTTTTTACCTGCTGGGGAAATATTTATTGCTATTCAGAAGACATGCAGCTCCATCAAGTGTGTGCCTGGTGTAGTCTATAGCAGGACACTACAGAAACAGACAGTGAGTGAGCACATGCAAGACATGGTCAAACTGGTTTAAACATTTTATCCTAGTTCCTCATGCTTTGGACTTCACAGGTCATTTTTATTCCCAAAAGTTTCACGTAGCTTGTCTAAAGGTACAACTACATTTCCTCAAGTGAGTAATTTCTTTTCTCTGCTTTACAACTCATATAAATTATTTAAAGAAAAAAAAAGTTACTATGGCAATGCCATTATGCACATGAGTAACAAATTTGATGCCTCTCCTGGAATGGAGCTGTATAATAAAAATACATGCTAGGAGCACACTGAAAGGAAAGATGATTGTTACCTCCCAGCTCATTTGTTTCCCACACAGTCAGGGCGCCAGACTTGTTCTTTTACAGGCTCTGAAACCAAACCTGCACCTAAATCTATCGGCGCCTTTTGCTTTGGCAAAGGAAACTCAAATCCTGCCTGTAACTGCGTACCGAGCCCCGCCTGGCTCTGCAGAAGGAAGGAGGGCGGGATGAGCTGAGGCAGCCTGAGAGAAGCAATGTCTGCCCAGCGGCCACTCCCCAGGGTCAGCTGCACGTTTCTGTCAGCAGTCGAGGTTCCCCAGTTTCTGTCAGCAGTCGAGGTTCCCCAGTTTCTGTCAGCAGTCGAGGTTCCCCAGTTTCTGTCAGCAGTCGAGGTTCCCCAGTTTCTGTCAGCAGTCGAGGTTCTGCACCGCCCTGGCTGAGTTGGGAGCTATGCCAGGCAGACACGAGATGAGCGCTGCAGGCTCAGGCATGAAAAGAAGCCTGAAGCTCCTCACTCCAGCTGAGGACAACCCTGCCAGACACGCTGGGCAGCTAGAGGGGTTAAAGGTGGGAGCAGGAAGCTGGCTAAATCAAAACAGCTCAGAAAGTAAAAGCAGAACAAAACAAGGAAAAAAAAAATCTTACAGGACAGAAGAGGTGAAAAAGAATCAATACCTTATTCTGGAAGGTGAAATACAAAGGTAAATATGACATACTGCACGACTGTCATAACCAGAAGCAACAAAGACTTTCTGAAGGCAAACAAAAAGATGTATCGAGTGGTTCAACGGGAGACCTGAAGAAAATTTAAACTAGCTATTTTTACTAACTAACTAATTAAACACACGAGAAGACAAGCTAATGCCATGCTGATAAACCCACTTGACTGGAAACATTTTGATGACTCCACCACTTTCCTGGAGTAAGTGCCCTAAGAATGAGCACACGCAGTCACGTTTGGAGTGTCACTGTGGATCAAGGCCAACATTTGGAGATGAGAGCCTGTTCTCAGCATCAGGGCTCTTCTATCAGTTAAACAAAGAGCTTTTTTCCATTGAGTTTCAGGCAGGCTCAGCACCAACCCAGAGACAAAAGGGGAATGTGCAAAGCCATAATACTGAGATAAAAAGCAGTTCCTTTCACCTCATCCTGTTCCTCTGTATAACACCACAGAATGGCAAAGAAGAGTAGCTCGAGTGATATTCTTAACCCACAAAAGCTCTCACTTTGACTAAGAAGCCACCTCTAACATGTGAACTGTGAAAGAAAATCCCTGCCTCACTGGAGTCAGTTTTCCAAAGTACATCCATACCTCTTTGGGAGTTTTATGAGCTGCACAAAGAAAAATCCACTGCTCAGTTGCTGTCATCTGAGTACAGGTGTCAGGGTGACATTCACTCTGTTAAAACAATTGCTCAGTTAAGAAACCCAGCAGCAAAAAAGGAGCTGATCTTTTCAAACCGCTTCCTTGCCCCGTTCACTCCCCAAAAAAAGTTATTTGCCATAAGCCCTTAAAATGCTACAAAACCTCCAACCACTGCTTAGGCCTGTGTGTATATTTAGAAGAAAGCTCTGCAATCTACACAAGACAAAAAAGTCTCCTCCCAAATGTAAGTCCCAAGCAAAGAATTACCTGAAGCTTGACAGCTAGTCCATTGAGCTCAAGGCAGAATTGTCTAAAAAGAAATTGAACATAGCAGCATCAAAATCAGCTGTTTATCTCCTCACTGCAAGCAGCTCATAAAAAACAGGTTAGACATTTTGGTCTTCATACCAGCAGAGTTTTTTTTTACTCAGCTAAACAATTATGTTTCAATTCTTCAATGACAGCAGAAGCTGAGTTTAACACGTTTTCACTGGAGTGGGAAAGTGCATTCTTGAACTTTACAGGACTCAGCCCTCCATCCTACAAGAAAATCTGAATACATTTTCTAAAACTCACAGGTCACAAAAAAAACTCACAAAATTTTCTGGGGTATATGAAAAGACACAGGGAATTCTTCAAATATGCTTTTTCTACTGTATGTAGATACTTTCTCCTTTCTTGAGGATTCCCTGATGTCTATTGGAACTATTGCAGACCAGAGGAGAGAAGAAGAAAATGTGAGGCAAAAACCCAAGGTGTCTGAATCTAGGAGGAGATCAGAACTGTTCTTACTGCAGAGTATGCTCAATAAAGCGATGCTTATAACAAAAATAAAAAACAAAATAATTACTATATATGTATTAATAACCACACTACAACTGAAAAATACTTTAAGGCACAACTTTCCGAGGCTGAATGTATTTATTGCACTGCAATTAAAAAAACAAGGTGGACAAAAAGGTTTGTTTCCTTCCAAGCAAAAAAAGAACTGTAAGACAGAGGTGCTCATGCTGTCCCCATCTATTTGCCTGCAAGTTTCAGTAAAAAGCACTGGGAGCACCTGGAATTCACATCACCCCTTAGTGGAGATGAAGAACTGACAATACTACGAGGAAGTGCTATGGAAATTCATGACTATTATCTTCATATTCAAGAAGTGAGGTACAAATATTTTCTTTTAAATAGATTAGAAACATTATAAATGTTTAGAAACAGGAGGGAATTCAGAAAATAATACCAATATTTAATTTTAATTTAATTTACCAATATTATTACCAGTGAAAAAATCAATTTTCATTTAAGTCAGTTTTGATGTGTCACATTCAAATAGATTCACTACCAGCATCAATGAACAAAACTTAGAACCAAGACAGAATGTTGACAAAAGATGGATTTTTACCTTAAATGTTCATACTTCCATACACCTTCATCCTGGCCTTCTGGAGGTTCAAGGATCTTATCAATGTTGGAACAGTCTGCCCTTATGTTTTGTTGAATGTACTGGGGAGGGAGCAGAAATAAAACGAGATCTTGTTGTAATTACAGTGACACAGTGCGTTTAGGACATGACATCTTGGAAGGGTTTTGTTTTTACTTCAATGATTGACAGACTAAAAAGTTCAAAAGTAGATGGGCAAGGTAAAGAAATTGGTATTTAAAATGCCAGATCTGAAAAATGCCTTCCTTCAATTAAAAAAGGTAAAAGAATGGAAACCCCCCCCACCCACCATTTCATTAAATCTGATTTGTTAAAAACTAGACATGGGAATTTAAGTTACTTCTGCAAACAAAACTAACCATTAATTTGTTAATATACGCAGGTGCTCACTGCTGTGCAGCACCACCCTAAGCAGATAAATATCGAGCCCTGTTCCATTTGATACACCAGAACACAAGATGTGGGAAACTGCAGTCATTAACGTTTCATCTGAGTAGGAATACCTGCTGGACAGCTAATGTACTATCCATCTCCTCAAAGGATTCATCAGGCCAGTTGTAGAAATCCTGTTTCGAAAAGAGAAAGTTTAAAGCGATGTAACAAAAGCAGAGGAGGGGGGAAAGAAAGGCACCCAGCCTACAATAAACCTGAGCATGCAGGAAAATAGACGGAGCTCACACAATTGTAGGAAGCTGCATCTGAAGAGCAGCAGGATTTACCCTCCCAGCACTGCAGCTGCAGCCTTGAGATGAGCAGCTCTGCCTGACCGGGCAGGGGAAGGGCCCTGCTGTGACACCCAGAGCCCGTTTTGTGCATTAAACACAGCACCCGTGCAGGGGTCAGGCCAGGCAGCCGTGGGGAGGAAGAGCTCTGTGGGGAGCAGCAGCACACACCGGTTATGAAACTCAAATTCCCAGCGGTGACACAGCAAGAAAAACATCTCTGGACTGAGATCACAACGCTGTGCTGGCCTAACCGGGCACCTCATTCCCACCTTACCCTTGGCAAGGCCAGCATGCCTTCATTAATTTACCTGGATGCTTATCAGCTACTGATAACGCCTTCCTGCAGATCTGATTTGTTACCAGCTGCACCTCTGCAGCAAATCCACATGTGCTGCACCCACGCTCATCCCGACCGCAGGCGTTTCCTCAGTGGGCATTTTTCCCATGTAAAACGTGCTGCCACTCCCCCAGACCACGCACAGATGCTGCACACCAGCTTGCTGTGCTCATCCCAGTAGGTGCAATGATTCCATGAAAATGTCCCAACTGCAAGGCTCAGCAATCTGCTCCTGAGAGAGTCAATCAGCTCTAGAAAAAACGCCTCAAGTGCGTCTCCGCTGCTGAAATAGCCTGACCTCGTATCTGCTAACTGAATAGTTATACCAGTGTCATCCAAAATAACACGTTAAATACAGCCACACGCCAAGAAAAATCATAGCTACCGAGAGAAATTATCATCACTGTATACAAAATCCTTCAATCTACGTGAACTTCATGATATCTGACCAAACCTGGGTCCGTGTCCGGCTGTTTTTCAGAATACCCCAAACTTATTTTAACACAACATTCCGTCTCCTTCACAGATTAAACATTCATAGGATGACCTGATTTACAGGATTGTGTAATGACTTTACCTCTCTGCTATGACAAAGAACAGGAGGAGACGCGTGTCCTACACTGCTCCTTTCCCACCGTGAGTTCTCCTCACAAAAGCAAAGGGGAAAGCCTCACATAAAGGTCTGGCAGATCACCTCTCTGAAATCATCTAAAAACCGCAGCGTCCGTGTTTGAGGTGCGCCTTTTGCAGCTGACCGTGAAACCCCAGAGCCGAACGGATCCGGTTTGGCTCAGGAGAAGCGCCGAGCCCCCGGCATTTCCCTGCCGCGGTTACGTAAGGGCAGGATGGCTTTCCCGGGATGGGCGGGCAGGTGCGGCCGCTCGGAGGGTGCCGGGCTCCCCGGAGCCCAGGGCAGGGTGTCGGGCTCCCCGGAGCCCGGGGCAGGGTGTCGGGCTCCTCTCGCTCCGGAGAG
>VWZN01010524.1:922340-943006 GCA_013396955.1 Regulus satrapa | reverse complement strand
CGCGCGGTGCCCTCGCCGTGTCCCGGCGCTCCGGGGCCGCTCGGCGGGAGGAGCTCCGAGCCGCCCCAGGCCGCGCAGGGAGGAGCCGCTGCCGCGCGGGTCTGCCCTGAGCACCGGCGATCCTCGGCCCGTCCTTGGAGCTGCTCGTGTGTCTCGGTTTCAGCCGGCCGAAAATCCGAAGATTCATCGTGCCTGCTTTACTTCCTAAATCCGCTCTTCTCTCTTTTACTGTCGAAGTAGCTGCGCAGAGCCATAACGCTTTTTGTTTTCTTTGCGTTTCTTTTAATGCTTTAGACATGCTCCGTTTATCTACAGTACTCCGTCAGATAAGACCGGTGTCCAGAGCCCTCGCCCCCCATCTAACACGAGCCTATGCAAAAGATGTGAAGTTCGGAGCAGACGCGAGAGCTCTGATGCTACAAGGAGTAGATCTCTTAGCAGATGCTGTAGCTGTCACCATGGGGCCAAAGGTAATGGAAGATTCGGCCTTTCTGTTAGCGCAGACCTGGCTGAAAATAGAGTAACGCAGAACAATCGTTGGGTTTCTCTCCGTGAAGCTGCAGACACGAGTGTGTGTGTGGCAGGAGTGCGGTGCAGAGGAGTAGGGGCGTGGACAGGCTCCTGCCAGCAGCCGGAGTCTCACGTTTGGCTCGGAAAGTGGGACGGTAGTGCGTGTGCTTTTCATAGTAACAAAGTAAAATTACTTGGATTGCTGTGAAAGGTACAATATATTCTTCTGAAAAGAAGGAGATGCGCATAATGTGTTACCAGCTCGGCTGATAGCCTGTAACTGCAGTAGATAATGTAACTGCCTGCCTCTTGGGGTGGGTTAATTACCCTTGGGTGGCTTGGTTGGGTTTTTTGGTTTGATTTTTTTTTTGTGGTGTTTGTTAACTATTTTTTACGAGTTATAATTTTGTGTTATTTTGCCTTTTAATGTTAACAGGTTTTTAAAAAAAAGTCTAAAGTGTCAGGTTGGGTTCTCAGTCGGCTGGTAAATCTTACCAGCCGAAGTGAAATGTTGTGTTCCTCTGTGCTCTGTCCTGGAAGGGGGATCTGGCTCTCCTGGAAAACGAGCTGTGGTATTCTGCACAGTCATGCAATGTGCAGCAGGGCTTGAAATGAGATTGCTGTTCTTGAGGAAGAAACACTGATTTTCTTGGGGCTCACGTGAATGAATATCTGTTCCCCATAATAGCACGTGCATGATGTTCTTCTGAGGGCTCTTGGCCTGAGTAACATTATTTCATGTATTTATTTCCTCCACATTTTTTGTGCTGTCAGCTTTATTCGAAGGCAAAAATGCCATAAAGCTGAGCAGATGAAGGTTAAGGAACAATTTTGTCAGGAAGCTGTGGCTACTTCCATAAAGGAACAAAGTTGAAGTGCAGTCTGTTAATTTAACTCTTGTTTTTTTGGCCCAGGCTAGGTTGTGAGTGCTGAAGCATAGTCCTAATCCACTGGCTAAAGGGCAGTTGCTGATGCAACTTCATGTAACCTTAGGGGGTTTTGTTTATTATGCTGTTCTCCATGCATTTGTAAAAACCAGAGGGGTTTATTGCAGTGCCTGATTGTGCTTCTGGCCTTTTTAAGAAGCATCACTCCGGTGAGGAAACTTTCTTTGGCACTGCTCTACATTTTAAGGAACCCGGTTTTCAGTCTCACACCATCTTTTGGTGGAGGTCCAGCGTGTTGAACAGCACTGGTTTGTGTGGGAGCTCAGCTCTGCAGGGTCACTCTAAACGCCTGTGCAGCTACGGGTGCTGTTGGGTCCCTCCTTCAGGAACGCACACAGGTGTTTTTACTAAGAGCAAGCCCTTTCCCTCCTTCAGGAATGCACACAGGTGTTTTTACTAAGAGCAAGCCCTTTCCCGTGATTTGTTAGCTGTAGGTTTTGTTCTGCTCCTCTTCTCAGAGCTGCAAACCAAACATTTGGAAAAAGATCCTATCAAAATAGAAAATAAAGTTAAGCAGACTCGGAGACATTATATGAGAAGTGTAGTGCTAGCATGCTCCTCCAGAGAGGAGTTTTCTTACTTCGAATCACTTTTATCTTTAGAAGTGCAGGTCAGATCAAATAATATTTGGGAACGCAATATTTCGGCATAACTGTTCCCTGGCCCAGAGGTCCATTTCCAGAGGCTCTTCCCCAGGTTCAGCCCGAGTAACTGAAGCAGAACCGTTCCTTGTAGCAGCTGGGGCGGCTGCGCTTCAGGAGCAGCGCGTCCTCGGGCCTGGCAGGCAGCCAGAGCCGTTCGCTCCCTGGGGCAGCTGTGTGGGATCCGCGCCTGGCTCCCACCTGGGCCGGGAGCGGGGCCGGGCCGGGCTCCCGAGCTGCTCTCCCTCCGCTCCCTCAGCAGCTCCTGCTGAGTAGAGGAGGCTCAGGGCAGCAGCAGTTCAGAGGTGGTGGCTCCTTTTGTTGGTGCTGCCTTCAGCTCCGGGTGGAACGCGATTCCTTGGGGCGGCTGTTGGCTGTGGAATCCATCTGTGCGCAGGCAGTGTCCTTGTGCTCCTGCAGGGTTCAGGGTTCCCCATTTTAGCCGTGTCTGTCGGGTAGAGCGAGTCCAGCTTTTCAGTGGGATCCAAGTGCAAAGGAAGATGAGAAAAGCTTCGTAACTTGCAGTGTTTGAGCAACTATTTTAACATGTGAACACAGATTTGAAGTATTCTGAATTCTCTTGGCTAATCACTAATGAGGTTTGCGAGTCTGCCTTTTTATCTTCTTCCAGCACATGCAACAATTCTAGCTTTGTATTACTTGTTTTTCAATCACAAAGAATGTTCATGATCTGATTAAAATTTTGGAAATATGGTTGGTTTAGTTGCTGTATTTTAATTTCGGGGTAAAATATTAGCGTTAGAGGGAATATCTTCTGGTTTTTTTCTCTAAGGTCAGTGTTGCTTAATCACAGACTGTGGTTTTAAGCATTATGGCTGAAGGATGGAGCCTCATTCTGTGAAAGCATAAAGCTTTTGAGCCATTTTTCTGGTTTTAGAGAGCCTTGGTATTAAAGTGTGTGCTTTAAAAAGCCTCAGCTGAATGCCCTGTGTGTTCAGCTGTGTCTGGTCAGAATTTTCAGCTGAGCTCTTGAGAGTAACGTGCTGTGGGTGGGCTTGGATTTAAAATTTGTTTGCTCCCGTAGGGAAGAACAGTTATTATTGAACAAAGCTGGGGGAGTCCCAAAGTGACAAAAGACGGCGTGACAGTAGCAAAGGCAATTGACTTGAAAGACAAATACAAAAACATTGGAGCCAAGTTAGTCCAAGACGTTGCCAACAATACCAATGAAGAAGCAGGAGATGGTACCACGACTGCAACAGTCCTGGCACGTGCTATTGCCAAGGAGGGCTTTGAGAAGATCAGCAAAGGAGCCAATCCAGTAGAAATCAGGAGAGGTAACTTTCCTGTTTTTCATGTTTGATCGCTCTCTTTTATTTTTCATATCCTAGATTTGACTTGTTTTCTGTTCCAACAGCCACCATAAAGGGTTATATGAAGCCATGTTCAGAAAACACAATTGTTTTTCTTGTACTGCAGACGCTGAACAATAATTTCTAAGTTTTTTAATCATGTTACTATTTTACATGCAGTCAACTTAAATAATTTGTTGTAGGTGAACTCCAATTAAAGCCATTTGTGCATTTAATTAATATAATGGCCATGTAAACGAATCTGTGGCGAATTTTGATCACGACAGTATCTCACCAATTTCCAAAAACCTGTCCCATGTACATATACAAATGACAGCGTGGAACGGGAACTGTTTGGTTTTGAACATGCAATCAGTGCATTCTTTGCAGCGTAGACTTCTGCTTGCAAGGAAACCTTGTTGTGTTGGTTTGCTTGGTTTGTGTTCTCTGTGCTCTGCACCTTGTGTTGGTCACTCACAAGTGCTCTGTTCCTCTTCAGGGGTGATGCTGGCAGTGGATGCCATCATAGCTGAACTGAAGAAGCTGTCAAAACCTGTTACAACTCCAGAAGAAATTGCACAGGTAAGAAAAAGCCCACAGTGAAAATGTAACCCAAGTTTAGGCAGCGTTTTCTCAGGAAAAGTTTAGTGAGGTCAGGTGTAATGAAGTTAGGTTGTGTGCATCTGGCACTGGGTGCTCCTCTTTACACATCACAGAAAGACTCTTCAGTTGCACTGCTACTTCAGAAGTGATATTTTCTCTTCAAGTTCCATCCCAAAGCGTGATCTTAAAACATAAACGTGTGTGCTTGGGAAGAACTGATGGGAGCAAAGCTCTCTTGTGAAAGGAAGTGAGAGCAGAGTTCTGCGGCTGTGGGAGGCCACGTTCAGGTGTCCCTGCTGCTCCGGGGTTTTCTGTCCCTGTGTCTGGACATGGGCTGGGTGTGAGCCCCGTGCAGAAAATCTGGCTCTGGGCTGCAGCTGCCCAAGAGCCAGGTCCCTTCTAACAGAATTCCTGGCCCTGCTGGGAGTGTGCTGCACTCAGTGCCCTGCCGTGTCAGAAATGTCAGCTTTGCAAATGGTTCTTCTGATTATTTTATCATGAGGAAACCCCTTGCCTTGGGAAGTGAGATAATGTCTTACTCTTTCAGGTTGCCACGATATCAGCAAACGGGGATCAGGAGATTGGCAATATAATCTCTGATGCAATGAAAAAAGTTGGACGAAAGGGTGTGATCACTGTCAAGGTAAGACATACCAGGTGCCAAATGACTGTCCCTTCCCCTGCTGGCTTTTGTCACATCTGATGCTGCTGCTGCAGCTCACATTCCGTAATTCCTCCCCAGCTCCTCTAGATCAGAGTTTAGTCCTTGTTCCCTCTTATATTCCTTTTGTTTTGGAGAGAAGCACATGAAACTGATGTGGGATCCAGAGCCTTTCCATCTGTAATGCATAAGATGCTCAAACTGTACTCGTGCTTTTGGTAGCAAAAGGAGGAGATTTTAATGCAGGCTTTCTTGCATCTAAACAGGACGGAAAGACTCTAAATGATGAACTGGAAATCATTGAGGGTATGAAGTTTGACAGAGGCTACATCTCTCCATATTTTATTAACACAACTAAAGGTGAGTTAACACTAAGCCGTGTCAGACAGCTTACAGTGGCTTGTGTGTGTCAGAAATGATGGCAGCTGTTGCAGGCTTTACAGTGCCTTGTGCTGTGCACCACAGCAAACAGAGCGGGGGGTCCTTCCCCTTCAGAAAACTTCACCTTGCTAAAACCTTGGAGTTTTGGGGGTTCTCTTTTCTTCTCTGCAAAGTGTTCCTGTGAACATCAGGCTGGCCTTGGAACACAGCAGAACAATGCAGAGCTGCGAGCGGAGTCTTGGAGAAAACAAATTGTCTTTTTTTTCTTTAATGCAATCGGAAAGTGTGGTCATTGCTTAAATTAAAAGAACGCTTGATATGTTGTTGTAATTGAATGGTTCAGATAATGTGTGTTGTTCCTGCAGGGCAGAAATGTGAATTCCAGGATGCTTATGTTTTAATCAGTGAAAAGAAAATTTCTAGTGTACAGTCCATAGTTCCAGCTCTTGAGATTGCCAATGCCAACCGCAAACCTTTGGTCATCATTGCTGAAGATGTTGATGGAGAAGCCCTCAGCACTCTGGTCTTGAACAGGTGAGGGTTAAAATCCATTTGTTTCTATGGTGTAAGGCTGTTTGTTCTCTTACCTGTGCCAAAGAAACAGCAGCTCCTAACATCATCATGCCTTTTATCTACCCAGACAGAAGTACACTTGTGTCCTAAATACCTTTCTAAGAAAAGCCACCTCAGTTTGTGGCAGTCTCTTTGTTTGCAGTGATTTGGTTTGGTAATAAGACTCATTCTCTGAATTTTTCTCTTTAGACTGAAGGTTGGCCTTCAGGTTGTTGCTGTAAAAGCACCAGGTTTTGGTGACAACAGGAAAAACCAACTTAAGGACATGGCAATTGCTACTGGTGGTGCTGTAAGTAATAATGTTTGAAGTGTTCCAGTGAATGTGAGTGTTTTTTAAAGGGAAAAATAATGTTCATTTTTAGGTCCCTGGCTTGTATTTGCTGGGTTGCAGACTGTGTTCTGTTCTTTAAAAAATGTAACAGTAACTGGTGTTAGAAAATTCCTGTTTTTCTAAATGCAGACACCGGTAGTTGCTGTATAATACAGTCCTGGCCAGCCCTAAGTGATGTCCATGTAAATGACTGAAGTCACACGTGATTTCCTTGCAGGATTTAGGTTTTTAAGGGGAAGGAGGAACCCCGAAGCAATTGTTTCCTTTATAAAACTGATTTTCATAATTGCCTAGATTCAGATGTGGCAAATACAATTATTTAAAACGTTTGGAACGGACTGAATGAATTTTCTTACTACTAAACTTTGCATGTATTTGATGCACTGATTAATGTCCCTTTATGCTGCCCCATTTTTAATATGCACTTCAAAATCATAGCATGATATTGGGACCCAGAGGAGGCCGTTGAAATAAAATGTCATGTTTAAGGTGAGGGCAGCACAAAGCAACAAACCAGCAGAGGGTTCTAAAGTCAGTGACATGTCACTGTCTGCAACTTCTCAAAATCCAAGGAAATGACCCCTGACAGGATACAAGGAGACACCGTGAAATATGTCAGGGGAGGTTGGGTTGGATCTCAGGAAGAGGTTCCCAGAGGATGGAACTGCATTCATGTGGTTGTTTTGCACCATTCGCCTGCTGTGTGTGTTCGGGCACTAGTAGATGAAAAAATTCAGATGCGTGGGGAACCTGTGAATTCTAAGTTTGCACATAATTTCTTTCAGGTGTTTGGAGAAGAGGGTTTGAACCTAAATGTGGAAGATATTCAGCCTCACGACTTCGGTAAAGTTGGAGAGGTCATTGTGACAAAAGATGACACCATGCTCCTTAAGGGGAAGGGCGAAAAGGCTCAGATTGAAAAACGCATTCAAGAAATCATCGAGCAGCTGGAGGTTACCACCAGTGAATATGAAAAAGAGAAACTGAACGAGCGCTTGGCCAAACTCTCTGATGGAGTAGCAGTACTGAAGGTATTAAGAACTTGCTGAAATGATGACCTAAAGCTTAGGCTTCTTGAGTGCTGAGGTACAGAAGAAGACTGCCAGTATGGGAGAGGGTGGGTTGGCTTTCTGGCGCTTCTGAGGCGTTGGCCGCTGAATGAGGTGGCAGCGGTGCTGTTCCAGCTGGGCTCCCCGTGCGCACCTTGACGTGAGGCTTGCTGCTCGCAGGTGGGTGGCACGAGCGACGTGGAGGTGAACGAGAAGAAGGACAGGGTGACGGACGCCCTGAACGCCACCCGAGCGGCCGTGGAGGAGGGCATCGTCCCAGGTGGTGGCTGTGCGCTGCTGCGCTGCATCCCAGCCTTAGATGCCTTAACTCCGGCCAACGAGGATCAGAAAATCGGTAAGCAAAGGACTCGCAGAGCGTGTGGAAGTGATACGAGCAGGCCCGCTCGTGTCCTGAGGCTTTATCAAGCGGCTTTCAGGGAGTTTGTAGTTACTTGATCTTAGGAAAGTCACCTTTCTTTGGCGTGGTGGGAAGCCAGGGAGGAAGGATCTTTCTCGCTGCAGCGCTGACTGAACTGCGTAAGACCCGGTAGCAGTGAAGCAGCAGCGTCCCAGCACGGAGTGAGGGATGTTTGGAGTTACAATCTTTGCAGACAGACAGAATCTAAGAATGCTTGGGAGACTGCATGGCAAATCAAATGGAAAAAGACTTGGTGTCACGTTACACGAAATGTAGATGTTACACTAATGTAATAAAGAGTAATAATGTTCTTTGCTCCTTTTTGTAGAAGTAAAACTAAAGTGTGCATGAATATCCTGCAGAGATTTAATTTGCTGGCAAGTAGCAGAGAACCTTTCCTCCTGGAACTGATAAAAATAGTTTATGTTCTTGCTTGGAGGGTTTCTCTTTGTATTGATTTCCAGCACGAGAGCATTCCTGGACAGTGGGAGTGGCGTTTGTACACGGAGCTCCAACTATCCCGTTTCTTGCAGGCATTGAAATAATCAAGAGAACGCTGAGAATCCCAGCGATGACTATTGCAAAGAACGCTGGCGTAGAAGGATCATTGATAGTTGAAAAAATCCTGCAGAGCCCATCAGAGGTTGGCTACGATGCAATGCTCGGGGACTTTGTAAATATGGTAGAAAAAGGAATCATCGACCCAACGAAGGTAACCTAAAGGCCCTGACTCTCAGCTTTGCTTCCTCCCACCTCCTGCGGTGGCCAGCAGGCTTTAAGTTGTTTCTTGCCTATTTTTAGGTTGTGAGAACTGCTCTGATGGATGCCGCAGGTGTTGCTTCTCTCCTATCGACAGCAGAAGCCGTGGTGACCGAAGTTCCTAAAGAAGAAAAGGAGCCGGCAATGGGAGGAATGGGTGGGATGGGCGGAGGAATGGGAGGGGGCATGTTCTAATTCCTGGGGTAGGGATGCATCATGAGCTGTGCTGTTGGAGACTGAACAGTTCTGACTTCAAAAACTTGAGCTATCAGTGTGAGAGGATGGATAGTGACTGAAGTGAGGCTGGTGTTGAAAAGAATCACTGTAACCATCAGTTACCGGATTTCATTTAACACACGTGTAATTGTTTACAGTCATTGTCCATGCCTACAGATAATTTATTTTGTATTTTTTGAATAAAGACATTTGTACATTCCTGATAACTGGGTGCAAGATCCATCTACCAAGGTCCTGATTTGAACTTAATTAAGGCACTCGATATTCTATTTCAGAATTTCTTGGTGCTTGCCAGTACTAGGAAGAACTTGGAAGCCACTGTGCGTCAGACTAGACAATTGTGTATGAAGTAGGCAAATAGAGTTATGTGACCTTTATGTAATAAACTGCTCAAAAGTTACAAAATGTATCACCTTCTTCATCTGCACACCAAGCCATAGTTACGGGAGAGCCTGGACAGCCTGCTGCTGCTTTGAAGATGTAGTAGAAATTGACACTTATGCTTGAAAAAATGACAGGGCATTTCACTCCGAGAAACATT
The DNA here is from genome assembly GCA_013396955.1 of Regulus satrapa. Taxonomy (NCBI): domain Eukaryota; kingdom Metazoa; phylum Chordata; class Aves; order Passeriformes; family Regulidae; genus Regulus; species Regulus satrapa. The sequence continues at coordinate 934,042 of VWZN01010524.1, read as the reverse complement.
CCTTTGTCTAGAATGTCTCTCAGAAATGCAAGTGCTTTAATTTGGGTAAGAAATATCTAAGCTGAACTGCACTACAGTTCTTTGAAATATTAAACAATGCTCTGAAAACAAGGCACGTGCACTGACTTTATTTTGCCTTACCTGGTTTCACGTGCTGCAACAGGCCCAGTGTACCTTTCCCAGAGCCAGGGGAAGGGAAGTGCCCCGAGGGTATCTAACAGGTAAGTCCTTGCTAAGAAAGAGTTCTGGGGTTTTTAAGTAGTTCCTTTGCTCAGTTATAGCATGTGGTTACCTCCTCACCTTGAGCCTTCCAATTCTCACCTTCCTCCTTTCTGGTTGGGGTGCAGGATTTTTGTATTTTGAATTGTTGTTTTGCCCCTCTCTGTGTTCTTTGACCTGACACCACCACTAACATCGTGTAGAGTCTTTTCTGCTTTCCAGCCTGCTGAACAATGGTGTTCCCAAACTTGTGTATATCTGATGGCCTCAACAATCAAAATTGCTTTACAACTTCACAGTTCTGTACTAATTACCTTAATCCAGCTGTTGCTTTCCCCAGTTTCCTGCCCTTAATAAGAATTGTCCTTCCACAGACGGGCTGTGTCACATTCTAATTTTAAGTAAACTGATCTGAAACTGTTTCAGGGCTGTCTTTATTTTAAAACATACTTTTCTCTGTTATTTAATACGCTGTTCTGTAGTAACCATATGGATTGCATAGGCTGCAGTGAAAGGACCAGGTTCAGCACCTGGCCTGAAGCTTCACCTAATCTCAGTAAGAAAGTTTGGCGATGCAAGGCAGCATAAAGGATTTACAATCTGTTTAGACCTGGTTGGTTTCTTCAGAGACTGGGAAGAGCTGGGAGTTGAAGTACTGAATGTGTGTTTAATCAAGACAGTGTTACCACGGGGGGAGTATGGTACTGCAAGCCCTCGAAGAACTAAGGTGTGGTGTTCTTTTATGATTTAAAATGACAGCTGGCCTTGTCTGTGGGAAGAGCAGGAGCTCCTGGTCCCTGCTTCCAGGCAGGACAGCACTGGTACCTGGTTCTCAAAGCGGTACCGCTTGTGTTAAAGTGTCCTGTTGGCCTCAGCTGAGATGGAGGTAACCGAAGCACAGCGTGTAACGGAAGGAGTGGCAAGGGGCAAGTTCAGCCTGCAAATGTACTGCAATTCCAGCCAGGTGCACTGGGAGCTATGGCTGAGACTGCTGCGCTCAGGATTTTACAGGACTCCTTGTGCATCTCATCCCTCAACTCGAGGGGAGTTGTGGAGCAGCTGCTGGTCACTCCAGGAGCAACGGGCGAGCCCTGGCTCACCTCTGCCATATATTTGGATTAAAAGCACCACTTCCTCAAGGGCTGCCAAGCTGTGCCATTCCCTGGGAAGCCAGTGTGTCAGTTGGCCTCAGCTCGGGCAGAGCTGGCTGCCTTGATGCTGAGAAGTTACATTCCCACAACGCTGAGTTAATGTGTTACGGTGCTGAAAAAGCCCAGGAGCTTGGCTAAGGCAGAGCTCAGGCAGTGATTCCCTTCCAGGAGCCGTTTGGCGTTAGCCTGGGTACGGGAGCTGCCAGGTGTCTGTTACTGATAAGGCTGCACTTGATTGCAGCTTTGGAACGTTCTCTGTCTGTCTGGCTGAGCAGGTGTGCTTGGCACGGTGCAGGATCACACCCAGAGCTCAGATAAGAAACAGATGCCCCAAAGGAGGAGCAGGGCACTTGGTACAAATGAAGCGTACGAGTTTATAGCTGAGGTTGTTACAGTTTCCTTTTACGTCTGATGAACTTCATGCAGCATCAGCTCCCGAGGGATGCTGGTTTCTGGGCCGTGAAGTTTGGATGCTCTTCTTTCAAAGGCAGCAACCATCTGCTTTACTACTTCATCAAAAAATAGTGTGGCGAGTTTTGAGTGTAGAAGTGAACGAAATTCAAAAGAAATCTGTTTAAGAAAATAAGAGAATTACTTTTCTTAAAAATACTGTAGTGAAATGCTGTTACAAATAGACACCGCTGATAAAGAATCTCCAGTGACACCTGCAGATAAATCATAGAACACTGAAAACTGAGGAATAGGTGAATGTGGCTGAGAAGGAAACCCACGTTCCTTGGTCTGAGGACTGCACCCCTGGGCTTTTCCATTAGAAGAATCCTCTCATTCAGTTCTCTGAAGTAGCCATTTACATTTACCTAAACTGTCTTTTCTTTAACGATTCATTACAAAAGAGGTTTGGGGTGATGAAAAATTACTGACAAACAATAACTGTTATTTTGTGTGCAGAATTCAGCTGGGAGACAGAAGTTGTCTGAAGAAAATCCTGCGTGGCAAGACTAACAGGTGTGCTGGAGTTTTGCCCAAGAAAATGAAAAGTGCCTTGAAATAGTTACCTGTTAAATGCTAGTGTTTTCCATCGGCCTTTCCTTGTTGGTGGCAGTAGTTGTGGTAGGTTCAAACAAACATTTACTGGCTAAAACTACAGATTTGGTTTGTGAGCAGCTCCCACTCCTGCCCTGACACCAGCAGCCAATGAAATGGATTGGGAGTTAAGTGATTTTTCTAATTCCTGAAAAATCAGCAGATTTAATGCCACAGGGAGCAAACACAGCTTTTTCCCAGCTCCTTATGAGCAATGCACGTTAACTGCAAAGCAGAAGCACAGCAGTAATTAAACAGCTCGGCCCGTAAGCCATGTGTAGCTTCGTTTACATTTGCCTGACCTCACTCGTCAGTAAAATTAATGTGCCTCTTGCAAGTCTGAGAGCTGTCACTCAAGACATGCAGAGCTCTGCAGCATCACGTCAGTCTTGAGGTATGCTACACATTAATGACATTTGCAGGTGGTAGAAATGGTGGTGTGCTTCAGTCTGAAGCAAATCATTTCAGAGCTGAAACCAAAGCAGCAAAGTTCCCTGCTGTATGGGGATGTCTCCTGGAATCAGGCTGGCACTACAGAACGCAGCAGCTTGTGGGAACCAGCATAGCCTGATATTCAAATAATATTTTCTAAAGCCAACAAGCTTTATTGAAACCCAAGCTTTCTCTTGAATATCAGTAATTACAGGGCCGGTTTTGAGGAGTTTGTTGAGAAATGCTTATCATTCAGGAGCAGCAGGGCAGTACCTGGCAGGGCTCAGCCACCTGCACTGGCTCCTGCTGCCTCCAAACAGGGTAAGCAGTAAGAGGTGTTGATAGTGCTCCCCCAAGAAAATGAAAATGTCCATGTTCAGTTTTGATTCCTTTTAATAACTGAAGTTCTTTGACATTCTGAAATGTCAAAATCTGGCGTTGGTTTGTGGAGGTGTGGTGCTGTTTTCTCACAGAGCCTGTACTTAGATTGTAGGGTTTAAACAGTTGTTTAATTCAAGTTTTTAAACTGATTTATGGCTTGGGTTAAAAGACAGCTTATATATGTTAGTAGAAAAAAAGACACTTATTTGCCTAAAGAAATACAAATAACATGAGCACATAACATGCAAACCATTAAAAATGTGGTTCTTTGAGTGCCTATAAATTAATTTATATTGCTGAACTGTAGGAAGTGCAATACAGTAATAAACTGAAAATTAATAACCCAAGGAGGATAATGTGCTAGTTTAAAAATACTCCGAAAGCTTTTTTCCTATTTACTGAAGGTAATTTTCAAATCAGAGTATTCCAGCAGATGGCAGCAGGATTAGTCCATCTCCGTGTACTTTTTGCAGTTACAACCCCCAGCTCAATGCAACACCTACACTTGGTTACAAAATGCAAGAAAAAAAGTGATGGCAGACAAAACAGACAAGGTGGAAAAGCAGTAACCCAAATGGAAACAGCTTTTCTGGGAGTGAAATCGGGTTACATCAGGTACTGGATTTAAAGAGCAATAGTTTTGGGCTGCAGTGATATCCCATCGTAGATTAGAAACAGCAAAAATCCATTACACTTGTATTAGAGAAGGAAGAAGTGAGGCTTCAAATACATGAAGGAGTAAAACTGGAAGAGAGGAAATTAAACTGACCAAACAGGACAGATGGCAGAACACTGACTGTCTGGTACCAAGAGCATTTAGGTTGTGGAGAGATTAAAGAAAAGAGCAAAATATATTTAGAATTTCTCCTGCATTTGACTGTCTCAGAACTTCACTGTAGGGTGAGAGGTGCCCGTCCTAGACTGTTTCATGGTACGTGGACACTCACAGAAGGCTGCTGTCTCTGAAGGATACTGAAGTGGTTTCCAGCAGTAAAGTTCACCAAATATTTTTTTGGACAAAATTGACTCGAGATAATTTGTTTTCTATGTGTAAGTGTTTAAGGAAACAGTACAGTCATTTTAAAAAGCCCCCCTCAGTTGAAGAGAAGTGTTTCTATGTGCTGCTCCTAGCATGTGGTAGTTTTAATTACCATACTTACTGAAAAATCCAACGTGCACGTCCTTGGATAACCAGGGATGCCAGGGCTCAAACGCCACACAGTTTCCAAGTGATTAAAGAGTTTTCCATCTGTGCAGGACGCCTAAAATAAAGTTTTAAAAATCAAGTTAGGCTTTTACAAATGTGACAAACGGGTACTGAAGCTTGTGTTTGCGTTTTGTTAAATAGTGATGCTCGTGGCGTAGTTAAAACTGTTCTTACAGCACAGCCAGCGTGAGATCCTACAGGCACGGTTGTCAATTATGGCAAAATAACTGAGGTCCTTCCAAAGCAGAGGAAAAAAATTGTGTGTCGGGTGTCATAAAACAGAATTGTGGCACAACACATATAACGTTCCAATACATAACCTCAACTGCCTTGGGATTTGTAGAGAACATTTCTGTAACTTTTTTGGGTGCTTTTTTTTTTTTCACAAGTGTTTCTTGTTCCCCTCAAGGAGCTCTGCCCCAGGGAATGGGTGTTGCTGGGCTTGGAAAGCTGTGGGGAGGTGACTCATCACCAGCACAAAACACGCATTTCTCTTTCCAGGAATGAGATAATGCACGGCCTTGCCACTTCTACATGAGAAAGGGAAGGAGTAGAAGGAAGATTAGATACAATAAGCTGGGCCTGCTTTTCCCTGCTGCCTGCTGTCAAAACAGCAGGAAAAATGGGAAAACTGCCACCCTGTCCCCCGTTCTCCCATTCTTAAAACAGCAAACTCACTCCATGCTTTCTCCCTCAGCAATAACTGCTGCTACCAACCTGATTTTTCCCATTGTTTAAGCCCTAAAAAAGGGAAAACTTTCAGCAACAAGCCCGTCCCGTTTTGTGCCTGAGCGCCACTCAAGGTTCCTTTGCCTGGAGGCACAGGAGAGGAGTGAAATAGTCCGAGCACAAACACTTCCCTAGAAATGGTCCTGCAGTTCTGTGCAATGTAATAATGTAAACCTCTAGGAAAAGTAATTGCAGCAGAGAAAAGGCTAATGAGTCTCAGAGGAGGAAATGTGAAGAAATGGCTTTCCTTACCACTTAGTGAGGTTTTTTCCTGAGACAAGAATGGTTCTTTTGGGTGAATTAGGAGGGAAAAAGAGTTGGTAAGCCAATCTGATAGCTGTGTGAAAGATAAAAACCTGTCTTCTTAGGGAACAGTAGAAAAGGATTTACATGTAAATCACACATTTTTCCATTATAGCTGATCAACTTGTTTTAATAAAGGAAGAAAAATCTTTTTTTCTTTCCAGAATCAGTAAGAATATTGAATAAAGGCATTTTGCATATTCCAATTTACATCTCCCCAGTATTTCAGAAATTGGTTTTCTGCTAAGTGTCTCTTATTATGAGGCCTAGGAATGAATAGTGAAATAGGATTTCCAAACCATTATCTTGAAAAGCAATCAACTGCTATAATTTCCACTAATTATTCCAAACCAATCAGGATCTGCCAAGGGAGAGGCAGTTTATAAGGAATCTGTTCTGAGCCATTCTTTACCAAAACAGATTTGAACATATAAGGAAAACAAAAAGAAGATCCAGGCGTCATGAAAAATGTTTTCCTCAACACTTTTTTACTTTTATTTTACTTATTGCTATTGAAAAGCTGAAAGGAAAAATATAACTGCTTCTCTTCTGAACAAAATAGTTGTAAAAAAATTGACTTTAAATCCATAACTTCTGTCTTTTCATCAATATATTGAATAACAATCTCTTTAGCAGGTTGTACTGAAAATTAGCTTTTTTTTTTAGGCTTTTCATATTAAGTAGTTAAAATTGTGAGAAGAAAAGTCATGACAGATAGCAAGTTCATTGAGGCACCAGAAGCTAGAGCTGTCAGAAAACTTTTAGCTGAAAACTTACATTGCATTCAGAGAGTCTTGGGACAAAAATTAAAACAAAAAAAACAAAACAAAACAAGAAAAAAACCAAACAAAAAACAAAACAAAACAAAACAAAAACCACAAACCCCCCCAAAAAAAAACCCAAAAAAACCCCCAAAAAACAAACAAACAAAAAAAACCCCCACACACACACCAAAAAACCCTGAGGCAAAATGTGAATATCTTCATTTAATGGCCGTGGGCTTTGCCAATAAAGGCCAAGTGATTCTCTCTCATCCCTAATGCAGCAGGTAATGTTCTAAAAGACAATCACATTCTCTGCGGTTTATCTAAAGTCTTTAAAAAAAAAAACAACACCAGTTTTGAGCCACACAAAGAACTTCCAGCATGGATTTTGTTTTGAAGCAAGTTGTTCCCGGGATATTCAAATTTCAACAAACAAAAGTGAAGGAGAATCAGGGCAAAAAGCCCTGCGGTTACCTTAACTAAATGTGGTCTCACAAGGGTGACGATGGATGTGTATCTCTCCACCACGGGAGGGAATCCGATTTCTAGCTCTGCTTTGCAGTACCCAGAGCGCTTGGAGAGAATCTGGGACTTTTTACACCAAGGAACGAAGAGTTTGTAATTCTCCACAACAGCGACAACTTCATACATTTCCTGCATGGAATACCTGGAAATACATGGACAGATGAACATTACGGTTACGAGGTGTGTGAAGTTCAAATTCAGTATTAAACGGTTTTAAAGGCAGATGAGAGGTGGGCGTAGTCGCTGCCACTGATTTTGGAAATTGAAAATGCAGCGTTGTTAATTAAGAGGAAAGAAAAATAATTCACTGGTAATTGCTTCTGCATAAAGAAGGAAAATATCACACACCATCCAGCAGTAACATTAGTGAATAATGAACCTGCTACTGTCTGCACTATCGGGTGAACATGGATACACTTCCAAGGGCAAAGGGAAACATTTTTTCCAACACAGCTGTGTCTTCATTTAGGCAGATCTTGGACATTCCAAAAAAATTAAAAAATAAAAAAAAGAGATCCACACTTCACGGCTCCCGAGACAAGGTGTACCAAACCTCAGGCAAGGTATTTCATACGGTTTAAACAGAGGAGCACTGCCTTCCTCATTTTAGCCCAAATAAAAAAGCTTCATTAAAACAAAACCTCCCAGCATCACAGAATGGCCGATGTAGGAAGGGACCCCTGGACCTCATTTTCTCCAACACCCCTGCTCAGGCAGGATATTGAAATCACATGAAACAATTTAAAGCAACGTTTCAGCTGATTCTGCTGTAACGTGGCAAAGTATTACATAGCTGTGGTTTTTAATTTTTCATTCTGACTCTGAAACAGATGGGATTAAGAATGTGGCTAATTTCCTTTAAAAGGAGGCATGTGTTTCACAGCACTCAGCAGTGAGCACTATTGGACAATGGCTTTTTTAAGTGACTAGGCAAGATCTGTTGCAGTTCAAGAACTACCACAAAAAAGGAATATTAAATATAGTTTTGGTTTTTTTTTTTTTAATGCTAATAAATAGTTCCTACTGTTGTGGACCAGAGACAGTGGGTAGATCCCAGTAGGAATAAATGAACGGAGATTTTCCCACTAGCTCTAAGACAAACAAGGCTTCAAAATCCTTTTCTGTGTGATGTTTCTTCATCACAGAATTATTTTTTCTTCTTTTAAACAAACAAACAAATCTTGAGAAGTACAATATAATGTAAGTGCAAACATCAGCATGAATTTGGGAGAGAATGGAGCAGAGTTTTCCCACCTGTTGATTTATTCACATTTTACTAGATGAAATTATTAGTGTATTATTCCATTTCAAGGTTGGTTTTGTTTTGTCATGGAACAGAACAGTTATTTCTGCTGTTTCTTGCTATGAGCCAAGGACTCGACTCCTCCTTCGGTTCCTACTTTTTGATAGTCAATTTCAGACTGGTAAACCTGAGCCCTACAAGTTTTGAAAGTCGAAATTCTTTTCCATGTTCTCAGAGTTTTAGGGACATGTGTCTTCAGGGACACTCAGTCTTTTGAACTGCTAGTGTTTTGGATTAATTATAGCAAATACAAAATCTATCAGCATTTAAGATCTTTTCCCATCGTTTTACATAGTTCTACTAACCCTATAATTCTTCTTTCAGAATATTCTTTTCTTTTATTTACTAGTGGTGCAGCAACATTGAAGAAATTTCTTGAAGAAGGATGGCTCACCACAGGTGCTTGCAAAGGAGGAGTTCTGCTCATCAGAATACCACAAGAAGCCAAGTACCTGAAAGAGGGAAAATGCTTTGAGATGTGTTTCATATCAGCAAAATAAATAACAATGCGTTGAGGTAAGACAAACAGTCTCTTGTATAACATGACAGAAAATGGCAGCCCGATGGAAAAAAAAACGAAGGCTCCTAACAAAAACTGTCAAAAATACAAGGGGCACCTTTCTTGCCCCCGAGAGAAACTAAAAACAGCCCCCAGTCATGCCAGAAGTAACAGGCAGAGTGAAACACAAGGGGCTTCATTTCATTCATGAAAGTCCTTTCAGAAGGTGCTTTGTTTACCCAGCTTTTAACATTTCCTTCAGAAAATATCACCAGAACCTTGGACACGGTGTTTTTCATAGGTAAATTTCAATAAACTACCTTTAAAAGTACTAATAATTCTAGGATTGCACCTCAGTGTTCTCCGTGAACATCTACAGTAAAATCTGCTGAATATCCATTGCGTTTAACAGCTCTGCTAAATTCCTGATTGCACTCGGATCAGGTCAGTGAGATGCACAGTGCTGCCTGAGAAGCTCTGAATTTTGGCATCAGGAAAGTAAAGATGCCACTATGTGCCCTCAGTGACTCTACAGACATGAGCTGACTAGCAAACCAGATCTTTAGATTGTTACTGATCTTCCTCTAATCCTATATAATCAGGACTATGCTTGTGGATTCACATGGTTAAAAATTAAGCCAACCTCTTTTACTTAGAATTAGGCTTTTTTTGGGGTTTGGTTGGTTGGTTTGTTGTTTCTTTAGATACAATGAACAGGTAGATGCCTTTTTTTTTTATTATGCACCAAATTAGTCGGAAAAATTTAACAATCTGTTCTTTAAAAATCAATGTAATTTAGAATTCTAAAGAAATACAGTGGTTACTCATGCCTGAGCACATCAGCTTATATTGTCATTGTATTAGGAGACAGGTAAATAAATTGGTATTGAACTTAGGGGAAAAGAATCCTCATTAGGAGCTGGTTAGAAACAATCTTTACAGATTTTTTAAAAATCAGCTATTCGACTGGGACATGAAACACGATGACTGAAAGCACGTTGTAAGCACTGCAGTTGAAAAACGAATATGGGACAGAAGTATGGTGTCAAAATGAAGAAAGGATAGGTCTGCTTCAAAAGCCTTTAGACGACTCTGCAAATGTTTGTAACAGTATCTCGAAGTCTGGTTTTTTTTTTCCAGACAGACCATACAGGACTGTTAAGGAAAAGCTTTGACAGGAATGTTGGAAGGATGCCAGTGACACTGTAGCTGCCTCAAGCAGCTTCACAGAAGGCGTTCAAATGTTTGGAGCAGACCTCAGCTCTGCACAGCTGATCTAAATTCCATGATCTGGGCTACATACCGGACACGGTCCAAACCAGCCACCGGGCTTTGTCTCTCGGTTGGTTTTTTATTGTAACGCCGTGCCAGTCTATTGTTTCGTGGGGTTGTAGCTAAACTTGTTTCAGCCACGAGGCTGAGAAGCAATCTCTAGAAATAATCTCTCAGCTGCTGAGGGACAATGTCCTTTGCACAACTACGCTTGAGGAAGGCGAGGTTAAGAGGTGCTAATGGTAACGAGTATGGGGAGATTCCATCCCTCTCCCAGTTTTACCCGAGGAGCAGATGCTGGGCGGGGTCCCAGGTCGGGAAAGCAGAACTCTGGAGAAATCCCCGGCTTTCTATGGACTGTCCCACGTGTTGTGAAGCTGACCTGGGCCACTGGAGAATAACCAAGCCCGTTCTAGAATTCAGACACACCTGCTGCCACCTCTGCATTTATCCTCTGCATTTATCCTGTGCCAGTGACAGAACCATCTCCACTCGCTCTGCCCCTCACTGCTTTCTCCCTGAGCACCTGAGGACTGATCACAGCACCACCAACTCCCATCACCTGAAAAGGAAGCATTTCTGGTAAATGGCACAAATGCATGTGATCCATACTCTGTGATGTGGGTTTTTTAATAACTACACAATTTTCTAAGCCTGAAGATTAATTTAAAAAAAATAAATTCTCTCTTGACTCTGCAGTGTAAACACTGAAATTAGTGCCAGGAGCATGCCAGGGTAAATGTGTTTACTGTACCCGAACTGATACTTTCATCAGGTTAGTGATACCTGATTTTTATGGTCCGTGAGACACGAGTTGAAACCATTCAATTTTTTTTGCCACCAGCTGTTCGTATCCCCCCAAAAAATGACTTACCAGCAAGTGTCCTCATTAGCATCTGAGTCTGAATAAGCACAGGAGACTAATTTACCACCTGAGCCCTTGAAGCCTGCACTGAGCACGGCGAGGTTCTGCCGAGCTGGCAGCAGGTACAGAGTGCATTCCGGGGACAACTGCAGCACTGAAGCGTCCCCAAGCTCCAAGGCTACAAAAAACACAGCACTGGGTTTGATCCAGCTTGTGCTCCCTTAATACCAGCTGCCAAGATCCTCGCAGCTTCCACTAGAAATGTTCTCAACCTTAGTTTGTAAGCACTTAGTTAATGGGTTTCCTTATACTACATGCCCTTCCAGCAATTGATTTGCCTTGGAGACTCTAATAAATTACTCTTTAAAACAGCAGTTTTGTTTAGCGGGACTGGAGGAATTTAATACTGCAAACACTACCCTACGATTATACCACAAAGGATACACGGTAAGAAACGTGGTCCAGTGTTACATTATACCACAGCACAGTTAAGTTTTGTCGAATGATTGACATTTGACATCACGAACCAATCTCTATTCCGCTTTTTGACAGTTTTTATGAGGATGACAGAGTTTGATAAACAAACACAGCAGCACTACCATAACACTGGTGAGAGATGAACTACACTTTTACACTAAGATTTTTTAATCTCACTCTCTCATCTGCTTGCTTTTTTTCTTTCAGTTCCAAGGTTAACTCTTCCCCAAAGCACGTCGTTTTTCCCAAGCTGTCGCAGCCAGCCTTACACACGCTCAGGTGAGCAGGAACGCGTTGGGTTATCTGAAGGGAAAACATCCGGGCGCTTCCTCGCTTTCTAATTCCTCTGACGGAGCGCTCACAACTCTGCCACCGTCCCGGGCAAAGAGGAGGCGAGTTTCTAACCAGGAAACCGGCCCCTCTCCGTCACGCCCGCGGTCGCCTCGCCGCGCCTCGCCCAGCGTACCTGGCGGCAGCCCCTCGGGCCGGCGCCCAGCCCCGCGCCGCGCCGCTCCGCCACATCCCGCCCGC
>VWZN01010524.1:874854-917027 GCA_013396955.1 Regulus satrapa | reverse complement strand
CCGGCTTCGGCTCGGTGGCTGAACTCCCCTCCCTCAGCCTCCTTCCTCCCGCCGAGCCTCAGCCGATGCGAGTTTGCATCAGAAATGCCGGCGGCGCTCGCTGCTTGGCCGTGCCCGAACCCTTCGGCCTCGGTAAACGGGACCGGCCGAGGGCTTGAGAGAGAGCGCGGTGCTCGCTGCGAAAAGCTCCCCGGAGCCGGGGGAAAGCTGAGCTGCGATGTCGGAGCTGCCATTTTACACACGGCCTCCCTGCCGGCCGCGGGGGAAGCGGCTCCGGCTGCGTTTCGGTGGCTCAGGAGCTTTCCCGGCCGCTGCCTTCTTCCCCAAGGAGCTTTTCTGCCGCTTCCAGCGCTTCTCGCTCGGAGTCGAAGCTCTCTTTGTGAGCATCGGGTGTTTTCGAACGCAGGAGGATAATTTGTAGAAGAATCGCACCGCTTCTGTGGTTTTTTTCTTTGAGGTTTTTATTTCACTCGTCTGCAGGAGGTGATCCGCTGTATTTTGTTTTAATTCGTATGTGTAATTCTTAATCGAAAATTACCTCTAGGTGGTGGTTGTGCGCTGTGAGGTAGGTAGAGCGTCCAGGCAGTTATTGTCTTTTAGGAGGGTTTTTTTTCGTGTTTTTTTTGTGTTTTTTCTGTGTTTAATTTTGCACTGATAAACCTATTTAAATAGAAAGCTGTCATCTCCCGTGGAAGTGGGGTTAATGTAGTCTTTAACGCTACAGACCTAATCTGATCGTAGGGATGAAGAAAAGGGTTGTGTCCTTACCTTTTAAAGAAATTAATTTGATTTTTTTTTCTTTAGAATTCTTGGGTATTTTGGTATAATTACAGAAATTGTTTTCTGCTTTGTTTATATGCTGTGACAGGCATGAGGGTTGTGTCAGATCGTACTCCAGTATTACCCAGTGCTCTGCCTCTGCTACTCCCTGAAGAGATTTCTGTCATGAAACAGTAGAATTGTTGAAGTTTGGAGTTTATTTTTTGGCTTTTTTTTTTTTCCCCTCGAATTAAAATTGCCTATTTATTGGAGTGATGCATCGACTTCAGTGAAAACACGGACATGCTTCCCGTTGCATGTGTTATATCAGAACAGGGTTTTAATGTGTTTTTAATGTAATTTTTAATGTATTTGTGCTGTTTGTTAAATGCCTTTTGATTGACGTGTTCAAGATTGAGCTTGAAAGAGGCATCGGAGCAGTTGGAGGTCGTGTCAGCCACAGAGTTAGAGGGGAACTCTTGTGTTTACAGAGGCTGAAAAGTCAAGTTTCAAGTGGAAGTTTATAAAGCCTCAATAAATGCCCGGGCTTTTAATGATGTTGAAGGCCGTTTTTAATTTCAGTTTTTTTCTTGCTCAGAAAAGAACGGAGATCTTCCAGCATAATAGACCTGACGTGTAAGATTGCTAAAGTAGCTAAAAATAAAGCCACGTAAGAGCAAGCTAACTGTGGAAAAATACGATAAGACATGAAAAGATGGAATCTGTTTACTCTGTAAAATACCTCTCCAGCACTGGGTCTTCTTTTTTTTAACGTTTAGAGTGTGTGGCAAGAGGGCACATAGAGAAAGCCTCTGTTGGATGTTCAGAGCCTTGGAATTCACGGGTGTTGACTTTAATCATGTTCAGCATTTATGGTATGCTTTAAATCAACTGCAAGTTCAAGTTACTTCTGCTAAAACACCAAGATATGTAAACAGTAGAGTAAAATACAGGAAAGGAACGATCGGTAGAATATTGTGCCCTCCTCTTTTTTCCCCCTATATCCCACTCCCTTCACTGTTTCTCTCTCTGTGAGTGAAGTTTCCATTATGTCCCGCTTGTCTAAGCCATTAAACAAGTAGTTTGCTTTGCACAATGTGTCTTTAAGCTTTGTGATTCACCTTCCTTAATTTGCTTTTAATTGAAGGGCTTTGTTAAATCCGCTGTGAGCTCCAGGAAGCCGAGTGGTGATTCCCGAGTGCTGCTGTGCTGCTTTCCTCACACGGGTCCAGACCTCCAGCTCCACAGGGTTCTGTGGGCTGATCTCTCTGGAGTTCAAACTGGCACCTGGAGGCTGTGGGGCATTAGTTAAAAATTAGGGTGGCTGTCAGTAAGGTTTGTTGAGCCTGTGTAGATTTTTGGTTTGTTGGTATAGATAACCCGGCAGGTTTTGCTGTGGGAAAATAAAAGTGCTCCTTACCCTGCCACCAGCAGGTGTAATCCCTGTCATTTAAAGGAGAAGGCCAATAATGAATGAGACCTCTACCCTCTTCATGAAATATAACTGTTTTAAAAATAATCTTGGAGGACAAGGCCTTGGTTTGTGAAGTGTTGGTAAGATCTATCACTAGGAAAATACTTTGGCATCGAGCCTTGCTGCAGAAATGTCTGGTTTTCCTGCCCCTGCAGCAGCCCTTGCTGGTGTGTTACAGCCAGTGAGCAGCTGAGGAACGATGATGCCGTGGGTGAGATCTGCAGGCTCTGTTGCACCCTGCAGTGGATTACAGCCGTGGATGTTGGTGCCACCAAAGGTGTCCGTTCCAGAGCCTTGGAAACGGGGCAGCAGTGGTGGCACTGCGTGCTGGCAGTGTTGGCCTTGGTAGAGATGGGAGCTCCAGCCCAGTACTGCCAGGATTCAAAAGGAGTCAGGAGCTCCATCTGCTCTCTGGGAGGAACTGAAGTAACCGAAAAAATCTGTGGAGTAGCCATGGGATAATTCCATAGAAGTGGAATGCCTTAAGGAGACACCGTAAGCACCTCTGAGGGCAAGAGAAAGATCCCCAATTTTGCAGTAGTTTCTTTCTGCTGCTTCTCCAGGCACGTTCCAGGTTCTGGACTGCCAGGAATGCCCTGGGCTGTGCGGGGAGTACCCGCAGGCAGGGTTCAGGAGGTGCTCATGGCCAGCAGTACAAAGCTTCTGGGAGCTTTCGGCTTCTCATGAGCTTAAGGCATCACGAGTCTCTGTAACACAGAGGTGCCTGGAGTTATTCTGCCCTAGAAAACGGCTCAAGTTCTCTGGAAACCCTCAAATGGCTGGAGCAAGATTCTCCTTATTTGCTTATTTGTGTGTGGGACTCCTGACGAGTTTAGGAACACATTTCTTCTGGTTTTCTACACTAGACCAGTGCAGGAATTGCCGATTCGCTGCCAGGTTTGCAGTGCTTCACATGAAGTCAGTGTTTCTTTCTAAATGAGCACTTAGTCCTGCTGTTCTCACTCGTAGCTAAATGGCAAAGATTTCTCAGGTAAAACTCTCCAGAGTTGCCTCTCCAGAGAGCACACCTTCGTTCAGGAGGTATAATTTGGCTTACGGTGGCTTTTGGTTGTTGTTGTTGTTTGTTGGCTTTTTTTTTCTTTTTTTTTTTTGGTTAGTGGCAGTCTGTGATAAGGAAAGGACTCAGCTGTGACATTAAGGCTTGAAGTGTGCAGTGTTTACACTTTAAACTTTTAAACTAAGCAAGCCCAGTGAAATAATTTGCATGAGTAATAATCTTAGCTTTAAAAAAAATGGTTTTTGTCAGGTGAGAAGTGAGCAGCAGTAGTAAACAATTATCGAACACTCAAGATTATTTGTGAACAAAATTTCCCGATTTCCTGTTGCTTTCTTTGTAAATGGACAAATTTCCTTTAAGTTAATGTAGCAGGCAGTTACCACTTCAGGTGGGAGAGGGCGAGTCTCAGAATTATCGATGTTGAAAGAGTCTTTTGAGACCACGTTATCCAATTCTTCCTCTCAAGCACAACCCTTTGTACTCCTGCAGCCATGAAATGCAGCTCTTGGGGGTTTTCTTGTCCATTAAAACAATTGTTTAATCTAGTGAAATTGATCTTGTTTGGATAATTGTCTTTCTATATCTACTAGCTCAAAATTCACATGAAATCAATAATTTTTTACAGAGCTGTGCCTCAGTATACCCACAGTTACATTTGGATTCCCACCGTTTATTTTCCTGTTGCATTACAACAGATGGGAGGATGGCATGGTTGAATTTTGTCCCTTGTTTTTTGGATTAGGAAGTTAATGTTCTTTCTGAAAGTACCGAATTCCTAAGGTCAGAGGTGGCCACCAGGGTGGATTAGAGTCAGATCCTGATACAATACAGGAACGACAGAGCTCCCATTTGTCCCGTTTGAAGGGGGTTCTGCTATCCTGAAGAGTTGTAGTCTTCCAAGATCATGGGGCAGGCAGGAATAATGACGAGTAAATAACATTTGAACTGCCAAAGTGAAAAGAAATTGGTCCTAAGTTTTGGAGGCTTTTTTATTAACTTGTTACCCAGTGGTATATTAGAGTTGGGTTTTTTATTTACTTACTCAAAGATAGCTTTGCAATACGTTGGGGAACACAATGCAGTGTTGTTTTATTAAATCTCAGTTTTGAGAACCCGTGCAGTAATTTTTTTTTTTTTTTTGAGCATCATTGTTGAACAAAATAGGTGATAACATTTTGAAAGGCTTTTTTTTAAATGAGAGGACTACATTTGTTGTTTGTTAGTGTAGTGTTGAGAAATACTGCTGTGGTGTAAGTTACTTTCTCTGCTACCTTTTTGGGAAGATGAGATGTAACAGTGAGTGAAACAGTCTGCTTTAAGGCATCAGATTAAAATACTCTGTGCTAGAGCATATTAAAATGTCAGAGAAAGCTGTTTATGAATACCAGCTTATTAATTATAATTCTGTAGTTTTGTGTGTCGTGTGTGTTTATTTCTTTAATGGTAATCTTTCAGGTTGAGCAGAAATCTCTGTTTGCTCTACACGGTAAGCTGAATACTGCATTTTGTATCTATGTGTAACAAGTCTTCTGTGTGTGTGTCTTTACCCTAGATATTGAAGCACAAATTCGAGAAATTCAGGGGAAGAAGCCTGCTCTCGATGAAGCACAAGGAGTAGGCCTCGATTCCACAGGATATTATGATCAAGAAATTTATGGCGGCAGTGACAGCAGATTTGCTGGATATGTCACTTCTATTGCAGCAACCGAATTGGAAGATGTAAGTGATTTTATTTACTTTTTTTGGTTTGGGCATACAATGTAATTATTGCAGAATTGATTTGGAGTATTTTTTAGTAGCAGTTGCTTAGAGTAAAACCAATTTTCATTAAAGCCATAGTGGACTAAGTATGTCTCATCTGGGAAGCACAAAATCAGGAAGTTATTTGGGCTGGGAGGTTGTTTTGTTCCAACCCTCTTGCCAGGGGCAGGGACACCTTTCACTAGACCAGCTTGCTGAAAGCAACATCCAGCCTAGCCCTGAACACTTCCAGGGATGGGGCATCCACATGGTTTTTGTCAGGTGAGAAGTGAGCAACAGTAGTAAACAATTATTAAACACTCAAGATTATTTGTGAACAAAATTTCCTGATTTCCTGTTGCTTTCTTTGTAAATGGACAAATTTCCTTTAAGTTAATGTAGCAGGCAGTTACCACTTCAGGTGGGAGAGGGCGAGTCTCAGAATTATTGATGTTGAAAGAGTCAGCAGCTTGTGCCTGGGCTTCACCACCCTCACAGCACAGAATTATTTTCCTAATATCCAATCTAAAACTACTCTCCTTCAGTTAGAGACCATTTCTCCCTGTCGTGTCACTGCTTGCCTGTGTAAAAAGTCCCTCTCCAGCGGGAAGGTACTGGAAGGCTGCAATTAGGACACCCTGGAGCCTTCTCTTTGCCAGATGGAACAATCCCAGTTCTCCCAGCCTATCCTCACAGGAAGGTGCTCCATGCCCCTAACCTCCTGGTGACCTCCTCTGGACTCCCTCCCCAGGTGCCTCTCCCTCCTGTCCCTGTCCCTGCCGTGCTGGCCCCCAGAGCTGGGTGCAGTGTTCCAGGTGGGATCTGAGCGGAGCAGAGGGACAGAACCCCCTGCCCTGCCCTGCTGCCCACGGGGCTTTGGGTGCAGCCAGGCCACGTTTGGCTTTCTGGGCTGGGGTCGTGTCCAGCCTCTCCTCCACCGCCTGCCCCAAGTCCTTCTTGGGCTGCAGTTCTAAGTCTGGCTTTGATTAATGAATTTTGCTTCGAGAGCCTCGTAGGCCCAAGCAGAAGGCAAAAAGCTGTGGCCTGGCAGTTAATGTTAGCCTTGACTGGAATCACTAACTTTGTTCTGTTACTGCTGCCAGGATTCCAGGTGACAGTCAAAAATGGAATGAAACTTCTGCCAGCAGACTTCAGTGACTGTTGTATGACCTGGTTCCAGTTTCAGAGCTGTTTTTAAGAATTGGCTTTTTCACTGTGTTGTGTTCTCCTTATGTTAATTTCTCATGTTGAAGGTTGGACCAGTTGCAGGAGCGATCAGATCTAGAAACCTTATCCTAAGTACATAGGCAACTACATCTCACACTGAGAGAATATTTCTAAGAATGAGCAAGATTGTTGAGTTTAGTACCAGTTGATACTTGAGGTATTTTTTTAGTGCTGTACTTGTGTCATCTACAGACTTCTAAGAATGCCTTATTAAAAATTGCTGTTACTCTGGAGCTCACTGAAAGAGTTTCATCATTTTATGAACAGTTTTTCTTTTGGGTTGCTGTAAATAATTGAATAGAAACTGACTGCTGATCTGAAGAAATAGTAAAACCAAGTGCTTGTTATTGCCATTGTGGTTAAGTGTAACTAAACTAACACAAATCTATCTCTGAATTTTTCACTGGTTCTGAAGCTTTTTTATAGGGTTATTAAGTCTCGTTGCATATGTGTATGTGGACTTGTAAGAAAAATAGTTTGACTATCTCTGCACTGGTTCTCACATGCCAACTAGGGAACTGTAACATCAGTAGCACTAATATGAAATACTAACTTTTTGTCTAATTAATGTAGAGAGCATACTTGATTAAAGTAGCTTATTGAAGAATACTCGAGCCTTCTTAGTGCTGTGAGCAGGTTTATCTGATTCACCACTGTAGGAATAATTAGAAAAGCTATATGAGAAATCTTGCTAAAATTCTGAATTGCCATTCTACTGGTCCATTTTCATCTTTTCTATGACCACAGCATGTTCATTTGTTGTTATTTTATCCAAACACAATCCCAGCATGACAAATTCACCATCTCTTTACTGACAGGATGATGATGACTACCCTTCCACAAGCCTGCTCGGGCAGAAGAAGCCAGGATACCACGCTCCAGTGGCATTGCTTAATGACATACCACAGTCTACTGAACAGGTACGTCTTCACTGAAGGCACAGTCAAATACTCTCGTAAGCATTGAGGAAAAAGAGGTGTTAATAACAGGTTTTCTGTTCTGGAAATAGAAGATGTAAATCAAGAGCTGTGTTTTTTAAACGTTGCTGTAAGATCGTTACTGCTTTAGTTTGGAATTCCACAGGGTGATAAAGATTGGTGTTCGTGCATGTAAGGCCAGCATGAATATAAAAACTAAATTCTTGAAATTTAAAAAAAATTGACATCAGATAGTTCATTAAGTTAAACTAACTGGGAAACTTAATATCCTTTGTACTTCTCATTTTTTAAGGAAAATGTAATCGCCTAAATGTTACATTCCTGGAGTATCTGTAAAATTGAAGTAGCATTAAGTCACCCTGCAAAAAGAAGGGGAAAGGTCAACAGCATGAAATGTTTTGGTAACAAATGAATAAACTCTTAAAACACCAAATTTTTATCAGAAATGATTTTATAAGAAGTTCTGTGTTTAAAAAACCTGAAATTCTAGTTACAGAAGTAAAATTTAAGTCAGTATAGTGTTTTGACATTTCCTGCATAGAGGCAAAAAATACTTTTAAGTCTTTTTAATACGAATACAGTACCAGACACTTTTCATATGAGTCTTCGTAGACCTGTGACTAACAGATTTTCTTGGTTTTTAGTATGATCCTTTTGCAGAACACCGTCCCCAAAAGATTGCAGATCGGGAAGATGAATACAAAAAGCACAGGCGGATGATGATAATTTCCCCTGAGCGTCTTGATCCTTTTGCAGATGGTAATTTATTTTGGCTTTTCTATACCCTTCATGAAATTTTTGTCTGTAATTGTCTTTAGCCCTTTGATTTCTGTTGGCATGCTTATGAACTTAGTTTTGTTTTAAACATCCCCTTTTCATAGAGATTTGGTTGAAAATTTAGATGCCATATTCTTCATCTTTATAATACGAGTTTTCTTTCCAGGTAGAAGGACAAGAAAATTGTCAATGAGCCATTGCCATAGAAACACAAAGGGTTAAAGGTTTCTCTTTTCATTTCGTTTTGGGTTGTGCGTTGTACTTTGAACAACTTGTGTATTGAGTGCTCAGATTCATTCAGTACCTTGATAGTTTTCATTCCAAGTTATAGATTTCCAGGGTTACTGCTTTTGAAATGCTAGTAGAGCACCTAATTCTTACCATCCTATGTAAATTTTAGGTGGTATAGCTAAAAGAAGCGAAAGCATATATAAGACTTTGATACTATTAATAGTTCAAGTCTGTTCTGATAACTGTAGAATGCGAGTCAGGAGAAGGGGTGTTAGTGGGTCTGAAATTTTCTTCAGGTGAGTGAGTGTCACGTGTGGCAATAAGGTGCCTGTTGGCTTAAAATGAGTAGCTATTTTGCAGGTTTTACAAATGAGAATTTCAGCCTGCATGAATTACTAGGGATATTAATTATTTTACTTGCTTAATTGTAATTGATATAAACATGTGTTGTCAGAATTCACAGGCCCATACTAACTGTCCTTAATTTCTTTCCTACAGCAGTACTGCTATATGCCAGTCCTGTCTGCATTCTTAAGGGTGCAGTTCAACACATCCTGTGTAGATTATGGTGAAAAAGTATTCCAAAGGAAAGTCCTATCAAAGCTAGTGTCAGAAAGACACAGCCAATTGGGCAGTGATCTTCAGCATAGAAATGTTTAAGAAGTTTATTTTTTTCCCTAAAGTATAATAGCTATACCACTCGTATAGCAGATCTCCACATTTTTCTTAAAGAAAAGTGTTTTTCTTGACAAGTCTCATTTCTATAAAGTTGGGCTTCTTTTAAAGTATTTAAAAATTCTCTTAATGCAAGATACAGAGCATAAAACAACATATGGTGTACAAAATCCATTACCTGTGAGTATTGTTGTGGTGGTGTATGTACTGTATTGCATTCAGCTCCCAATCACAAGTGTCCCTTGAGAAGGGAAGAGGGGGAAAGTGTCATCAAACAGTATTTTGGGGTTTTTTATTTTGTTTTATTTTTATTTTTAATGAAGCCCTGTTAGAGTATGACACTAGAAGGTCTGTGAGACATGTCCAGATTTGTCCAACTTATAAATGGGTCTTTATGATTAAACAGTTAAAACATTACTTAGGTATGCAATAGTTATTTGTAGTCAGATAACAAGTAGGATTTAACAGCTTACACAAGGTAATGTTTTGATTATAAATATCTTTCCAAAGTGTTACTAATGGTAAAGAGATAATTTTCTAGGCTTCTATTCTGCTGCTTGAAGTCAGAACTGCTGATGGAGACAAAGGCACGAAAGTGTACGTATTCCGGATTAGCAACCCAGGAACCCATCACTTCTGAAGACTCTTAACTGTGTTGTCATTTTATCATTTTTATCGGCTTTAAAATATTTGTTTGAAACTGCAGTAGATATGTTTGTGTTCAAACAGGTTAAATTGATCAGCAAACTGAATAAACGTAAGATACATGTAATTTTAAAAAATTTCGATCAAAAAGTAAAATTAAATGATCATGGAATAATATAATACTAGAGCAGGACAGTAGAAGTCCATAGTTTCTGCTTATCCTGTACTCATTGTGCTCCATTCCTGTTGCTGTTCTCTTCTGCAGGAGGGAAGACTCCAGACCCTAAAATGAATGCCAGAACGTACATGGATGTTATGCGTGAACAGCATTTAACAAAGGAAGAGGTGCGTGCAGGAGAGGCTTTTCCACTTGGACTGACAGCCTTTGAAAGCGTGTTAGGAACATGAAAGTGGGAACATAAATTCTCTTTACTTTGTCTTGGCTTAAAAGCCCCTTTCTTTGGAAAATCATGTTCTTCATGTGTTCGAAGTTGGTAGAATTTACAAATCCAAGTCCTAAAAAACTTATATTCTCTGTGATAATACTTAAGCAGTGCAAGGAAAAATAGTCTTAGGGTTTTTTTTTTGTAGAACTTGGGCTTGTTCATTTTTTTTCAGAGGTGGAAAGACAAAATCTAACTAACTGAGAATTACTCAGTGTGGGACATGTTTGGTTTTGTGAGCTCTGTGTATAGGAAAGCCAGAGAGGTTTTAAAAGGCTTTTCATGAAGTACCTACAACAGATGTTGCAGTACTAAGATCGGCATAAGATTGGCATTTGTTTTTAAATATTCAAATAAAAAAAGGAGAAAAACAAAAAACATGCTGTACAATTTATTTTAATAGTTTAAAATATGTTGGTAATATCAGCGGATTTCTTGTGTAATACCACCAGTACCGTCTTGCTAATTGGAGAAAGACCTTGTAGTTCCAGTGACTTCTAACATTGATTTCTCTTAAGTGAGGAATTTATTCATAATTTTGGCAATCTTACTGCTTGTGGATCCGTTGATAAGTGCAAAACAGTCTCTGTTAGTGTGCTGTTACAGCAGTATCATCTCAGGATCTGAAATAAGAATTTCAGGGCTTTTTTTTTTTGTCATGGGATGTAGCTCCTGTGAACATTTTTCTGAGTCACCCACCTTTAATTTGCTGGAGTGGTACTTATTTGAAACAGATGGGTAATGGTTTTAAGGCATGTAGCTATTGGTGACAGAAACTGATAGCTTTAAAAATTCTCTGTGCATTTGCTGTAAGAATGGCTGGTATTAAAAAAAAGTAATTTAAAAACAGCCCTTCAAACACAGCTGCTCTGTCAATATAGAAGAATTTGAAAAATGAGTGACCTTGAAATGAAAGCAGTAGCTAATTGCAGGTTATTTGAGCAAAACCTCAAAAAAAGCATAAAAAGATACTGAAAAAAACTTCTGAAGGTATAATTTGAAGGGTTCTTATGTTTTTCTTTTTTGTGCTCTTGAACAGAGGGAAATTAGGCAACAACTAGCTGAAAAAGCTAAAGCTGGAGAGCTTAAAGTCGTCAATGGAGCCGCTTCTCAGCCACCTTCAAAACGCAAACGGCGTTGGGATCAGACAGCTGATCAGACTCCTGGTGCTACACCTAAAAAATTGTCCAGTTGGGATCAAGCAGAGGTAATGACCTAGTGCTCATCAGCTGTCTACCATAAGACACAATCAGTGCTAATCCTCTCGAGTGTTAGAAGTTTCTTACTGTATTTAAGAACAACTTAGCAGTCTTTTATTGTGCAGGATGAGGCGCCGATCCTTTCGGTTTTTGTCTTTATGTAGACTCCTGGACACACCCCGTCTCTGCGATGGGATGAAACTCCAGGCCGTGCAAAGGGTAGCGAAACTCCAGGTGCTACCCCAGGCTCAAAGATCTGGGATCCAACTCCCAGTCATACACCAGCAGGAGCTGCCACACCCGGCCGGGACACGCCCGGTCACGCCACGCCAGGCCACGGAGGTGCCACTTCCAGCGCACGGAAAAATCGGTGGGATGAGACCCCCAAAACAGAAAGAGGTATTTATGGCAAACCGGGAGCTGCATAATAGCTTTTTAGATGGTTAATTGTACTGGGGTTCTTTTTTGCTGTAAATGTAAGTGTATTCTGACATCTGGTGGTTGATGTGGGGAGTTGCTCTTGGCTGGATTCTCAGCACTGGCTTCTGCCTGTGCTCAAGTGGCATCGATGAAAGTATCTAGGCTCAAGTATGGAACAGCAGTTTTGTCATATCTAATGACTGCTGCGGGTTGGGATTTTAATGCATAAAGGACACAGTAAAGCACACGCTAAGAGCTTTTCATAATATGTTTGTGTGTGGTTTTAAATTGTTTTGGGGTTTTTTTTAAGAGGTTGTTATTAAAACAAATTTGAGAAGCATCTCACTGGCCTAATTTGAGTTTGAGTCTTGTGTCAGAAAACATTGAAACACTTATTACCTAATGCTTTTATCAAGTGAATACATGGAGTACCCTGTTCAATTCCTAGAATATGTGTAGTTTTCTTTTTTTTTTTTTTTTAAGAATCTTTCTATGCTAAGGTTCAGCAAGAAGATGACACTTTTTTTCATAAAACGAAGCTCTCTGTTGGATCTTTTTAGTGTTTTTTTTCAATATTCACCAAAGTCATCTTTGCTTTTTGCCTACTGTTTGTTAATTTGATACTGAGAATGAGTTTGAATATTGTGTAGGTGGAGTATGTAGTGTTGAGCTTTCTGAGAAGGTTGGGTTTGTTTTTCCTCAGATACTCCGGGCCATGGCAGTGGCTGGGCTGAGACACCTCGTACGGATAGAGGTGGTGACTCCATTGGTGAGACACCAACCCCGGGAGCGAGCAAGAGGAAGTCCCGCTGGGATGAAACACCTGCGAGCCAGATGGGTGGCAGCACTCCTGTCCTGACCCCTGGCAAAACACCCATTGGTACACCAGCTATGAACATGGCAACCCCTACACCAGGTAAGCTCAGTCCCTTGTCTAAGGCTCCACTTTGTGTCGTGTTTTGAAACGGATTTCTGCCCAGCGTGCTCTCCTGCCTGTATGAAGGCAGTCAGTGCATGCTCAGTTCACTGTTTTTGTGGCAATGTCCACAGCAACTCATTTCTGGAGAGGAATTGAAAAACTAGGGTTACTTGTCTGTTGCTGGTCAGTTGGTAAAGAAAAAAGATAAAAGGTACATAAAGGTTGATATCTTATTTGCTGCAGAGTTCAGGGGCTATGGAAACTTTGACTCAAGAGAACATTTAAAAGTTAAGTGAACAAGTCATCTTCTGCATACAAAAGGATTTAAAAAAATACTTCTTTTTTTCTAAATTTGAATGCAGGTCACATCATGAGCATGACTCCTGAACAACTGCAGGCTTGGCGCTGGGAGAGGGAAATTGATGAGAGAAACAGACCACTTTCTGATGAGGAATTGGATGCTATGTTTCCTGAAGGATATAAGGTAATTAATATGGATTAAAATATAGCAGACCACGATGAAGTTTTTTTACTACCAGGGAATACTGATTTTTTTTTTTCCCCAGAAGTAGAATAGAATGTTTAACATTAAGTATTGCTTATTGGCTGTGCACACTTGTTAGACTTGATTACTGATTTATTGTAAATCCCTTAGAAAAGGGAGGGGGGGGTCTGAAAGTGATCTCACAGGCAGTCACTGCTGTGCTTCTCAGTGCTGGATCTGTTGCTGGTCGCTGGAAATGTACTCTGTGTGAAATGATAGAAATGCTAAGTCCAGATATAGACAAACATGGAATAGGGGCACAAATACTGAGATGAGAAGTATACTGTGTTGATTGAAGTGCTTCTTTAATCCTTGGAGACTTCACAATTTTTTATCCAAGCTCTTAGCAGTGAGAGTGAGCTTTCTTCTAAAATATTGTCAGTACAGGATAAGTGCAAATAGAAGCTGTCGGGGTGAGTTTGTTATTGCTAGGAACATGGGGTCTGTTGTATGCAGTAACAGACAAATCCCCAAAGAAATCAAGTGAAAGCTACAACTTCAAGCAATGTTTTGTATTTGATGGCTTCTTTTTTATATCTGTTGCAATTAAAAGGAGTTTGGTTCTTCCTTCATTAGGTTCTCCCACCCCCAGCTGGTTACGTGCCCATCCGTACTCCTGCTCGGAAGCTCACAGCGACTCCAACGCCCCTGGGGGGCATGACAGGATTCCACATGCAGACAGAGGACCGCACTATGAAGAGTGTTAATGACCAGCCCTCTGGCAACCTGCCCTTCCTGAAACCAGATGATATCCAGTACTTCGACAAGCTGCTGGTAAAGGAGATTGCGCTCATGCTGATCTGACTCCCCCGGTTTCTTTTGATTTTGTAGCAGTGCTCATGGATTTGTCTGGAATTACTTGTAGGTTGATGTTGATGAATCGACTCTGAGTCCTGAGGAACAGAAGGAGAGAAAAATAATGAAATTACTTCTGAAAATAAAGAACGGCACACCTCCCATGCGAAAGGTAGGATGACTTGTCAGATCCGTTGATGTAGTCTCATTTTGTGTAATGGGTGTTTGTTTTCAGGTTCAGTTTCAGTTGTCCATGGGATTCTCTTGAGGATAATCCTCTAGGCTTTGCTACCTATTGTGGTTTAAACCCAACTGGTAACTAAGCCCCACACAGCTGGTTGCTTCTCTCCCCCTTCCCTTAGTAGGATGAAGGAGAATCTGAAGAGTAAAAGTGAGAAAGCTTGTGCACTGAGATAAGAAGAATTCATTAATAATACAGTAAAGGAAAGTAACAAAAACACAAATAAAATGAAACACCCTCTTCCCCCCCTAAAAAAAAAAAAAAAAAAAAAAAAACCACACAGAACAACCAAACAANAAACCCCCTCTTCCCCCCCTAAAAAAAAAAAAAAAAGAAAGAACCCCCAAGAAAACAAGTAATACAGATGTAAAACAGTTATTCACCACCAAGTGATGCTCAGGCAGTCCCCTAGCAGTGACCCGTGGCCAACTTTCCCCCGTGTTCATATGCTGAGCATGGTGCCTGATGATGTAGAGCATCAGTTTGGGCCAGCTGTCCTGACTGTCCCCTCCCAGTTTCTTGTGCCAATCAGCTTTCTCAGGGATGGGGTGAGAAGGAGAAAACGCCCTGTCTCTGTGTAAGCCCTGCTTTGCAGCAACTAAACATCCCTGTGTTATCAGCACTGTTTCCAGCACAAATTCAAAACACAGCCCCATACCAGTGGCTGTAAAGAAAATCAGCTCAGTTCCAGCCAAAACAGCACACCCTGTTCACACCTTGTGAAACTGGATTTGTAGAGTGTTTTGCTTATGTGGCTTTGTAACTTTCTGGATTTTGCTTCTTACACTTAAATTAGCTACTTAGTGTAGCTCTTCTTTAAATTTTGGCCTTCAGCATTTAGGCAGCATAATAGCAGTCTTTTTTCTGCAAATGCTTTAAACTGACCAAGCATCAAGCTGTCTGCATGCAAACAAGGGCTGTGAAGCTATTTTCCAAATGTATGCTTCTCCTGAAAACTGAACACCCGGGCACTAACAACAGAGTGTTTGTCATCGCACGTTTGTGTTTTACAGATGAGCATAAAATTGTTTGAAATCGTTTTGTGGTGGTTGGGGCAAGTATTGGGAAGCCTGTGGATGCAGTCAGCTACATTTTAAGTTGGTCCATACCTGTTTTGTGATTGTTCAGTGTTGTTTCCTTAGTTTAACCGGCAGGTGTTGTGCTTTTGTCCAGGCTGCGTTGCGGCAAATTACCGATAAAGCTCGGGAATTCGGAGCGGGGCCACTGTTCAATCAGATTCTGCCTCTGCTGATGTCACCAACGCTGGAAGATCAGGAACGTCACTTGCTTGTCAAAGTCATTGACAGAATCCTTTACAAATTGGATGACTTGGTCCGACCATACGTACACAAGGTCTGTGGCAGTTTGCTGCTTCATCTCTGGTTTGCTCTTTCTGCGTTTTGTGTGCATCTCAGAAGATGATGATGCCACCTTTTAAAAACGTATTTGGCTTTCATATTTCTTAAACTTTGAAGTTTTTATAGTGTGATTGGAGTGTAGGCTTTAGAGTATTGAGACATGATGTAAATATGACTTATGCACATTTGAATGTGGGAAGGACCTTACCTGATTTAGGTAGACTCTCCAGGCCACGTCCTTAAGAACTGTAACAAACAATGGAATAGATTATATTTTTTTTCACATCATTGTAAATGATCTTTAAACTTGAATGAATGGAATCATCTCTGTTTCATGGACTATAATAGGGCTAGAAATACTATAGAAAGTATTAATAAAAGGAAATATTAATTTGTCTTTTTTCAGATCCTTGTCGTCATTGAACCACTGCTGATTGATGAAGACTACTACGCTAGAGTGGAAGGCAGAGAAATTATTTCCAACTTGGCTAAGGTAAAGCTCCATTCTTTTATTCTGTTAACTGAGTTAGCTTACATATACCTGTATGTTTATAGGCATGGCAGAACAATAAACTGTGCTGTTCATAAATCCAGTTGATATGTTTTGTGTTCTGTCCTGCAGGCCGCGGGTTTGGCGACAATGATCTCCACCATGCGACCTGATATTGATAACATGGACGAGTATGTCAGAAACACAACAGCTCGAGCCTTTGCTGTTGTTGCCTCTGCTCTGGGCATTCCTTCTCTGTTACCCTTCCTGAAAGCTGTCTGTAAAAGCAAAAAATCCTGGCAGGCCAGGCACACTGGCATCAAGATTGTACAGCAGATCGCTATTCTTATGGGTTGTGCTATCCTGCCTCATCTCAGGAGCTTGGTTGAAATTATTGAACATGGTAAGTTCTGCTTTCCCAAAGTTTTTTTACCCACTTTATATCTGGAAGATTTTTCATACTTCAGTAAGGCACAGTGACAGTAAGGTCGTGATTTTGTTGTTGCTGTGACACTGAGAAACATTTCAGCTGACTCTGAAAGGCGAATAAAGATGAATAATGATTCAGTATTCCTGAAAATGAGTTAATCTCTCTTACACTGCTCCTGCCACAAGTACAGGAAATGGTACTAAACGCTGCTGTCTTGCAGGGCTGGTGGATGAGCAGCAGAAAGTTCGCACCATCAGCGCTTTGGCCATTGCTGCTTTGGCTGAGGCAGCCACTCCCTACGGTATCGAGTCATTTGATTCTGTCCTGAAGCCCTTGTGGAAGGGTATACGTCAACACAGAGGAAAGGTAAATCTAAACCACTTCCTTTACTTGGAACTCAAACGTATGTGTACCTGCTGTAACTTATTAGAGACATATTTTGCATTTAAATAGGGTTTGGCTGCATTCTTGAAGGCCATTGGTTACCTGATTCCACTCATGGATGCTGAGTATGCAAATTACTACACCAGAGAAGTCATGCTGATCCTTATCAGAGAGTTCCAGTCTCCTGATGAAGAGATGAAAAAAATTGTGTTGAAGGTACGTGAGAATGGTAGTTTAGCATTTGTATTGAATATGTATGGAGAAAAAAAAATCCTAACCAAACAAAAGCAAAATCCCATCCCAAATCACCCATCCCA
Organism: Regulus satrapa; assembly: GCA_013396955.1. Classification (NCBI taxonomy): domain Eukaryota; kingdom Metazoa; phylum Chordata; class Aves; order Passeriformes; family Regulidae; genus Regulus; species Regulus satrapa. The sequence continues at coordinate 900,003 of VWZN01010524.1, read as the reverse complement.
CACCCTGCACCAGATTAAAATTGTTGGGTTTTTGTTTCCTGTCAGGTGGTAAAGCAGTGTTGTGGCACAGATGGTGTTGAAGCAAACTACATTAAAACAGAAATCTTGCCACCTTTCTTCAAACATTTCTGGCAGCACAGAATGGCGCTGGACAGAAGAAATTACAGACAGGTATTTTTGGTGGTTTTTTTTTAGCTAGGAAATTACTTACAGTAAAAGAAAATTGGAATGTTCATTCAGGCTAGGTACTGATTTTTGTCTGTGTCCTGAAACTTGGTTGTTGTTTGTACTAGCAATTTAGAAGTTGATTAGCTAAGAAGATTTTCAGGTTCTTAGGAGGTTATCGTAACATTTTACATCTGTGAATGTCTTCATCAGTTGCAAGGTGGGGTGGTTCACCCCATTTACGTTTCTAAAAACACAGGTAAAACTACTTTTTTGTAATGGGATTAATACGTTTCTTCAGACTAGGGAAATGGTTTGCAAGGTAGAAAGTAGATTTTAACTACTTTTAAGCATAATTTTTAACGCTTATTTAACATTTCTATATTTCAGTTGGTTGATACGACTGTGGAGCTGGCAAATAAAGTTGGAGCAGCAGAAATTATTTCTAGAATTGTGGATGATCTGAAAGATGAAGCTGAGCAGTACAGAAAAATGGTCATGGAAACAATTGAGAAGATCATGGGAAATCTGGGGGCCGCAGACATTGATCATAAACTGGAAGAACAGCTCATTGATGGTATTCTGTACGCCTTTCAGGAGCAGACAACAGAGGTACGGCCAAGTGCTGGAGTATTTGGCTCACAGAAGTGTGTGCTTCTAAGTTAGGTTTTTAGAATCCCATTTTTTTATGTCAGTGCTCTAATCAATGAAATCCAGAACCAATCTCTGGAAGTGATAGCATTTTAAAAGCTATTTTAGATGATGACAAATTTAGGTAAAATGCGATCTTGCGAGTTGTCTCATTTTCCTTTGTTTTTACCCTCAGGATTCTGTGATGCTGAATGGTTTTGGCACAGTGGTTAATGCTCTAGGCAAAAGAGTGAAACCCTACTTGCCACAGATCTGTGGTACAGTTTTGTGGCGTTTGAACAACAAATCAGCCAAAGTCAGGCAGCAGGCTGCTGACCTGATCTCCCGTACTGCAGTTGTCATGAAGACCTGTCAAGAGGTATGGACTGCTCTTCCAGATTTGCTCTAGCAGGTCATAGTAATGAGAGGGGAGGAGAAAATTGCCTTCTAACTCTTTCTACTTGGTTGTAGGAAAAACTGATGGGACACTTGGGTGTTGTTTTGTATGAGTACCTGGGTGAAGAATATCCTGAAGTACTGGGCAGCATACTCGGCGCTCTTAAGGCTATTGTGAATGTTATAGGTATGTTTTTGCATTGATTATTTGGCTGTTTAAGAGCAAATAAAAACCCACCCTATAACTAAATGTGCTTCTTTGAATTCAATAGGTATGCACAAGATGACACCACCAATCAAAGACCTGCTGCCACGGCTGACACCTATTTTGAAGAACAGACATGAGAAAGTACAGGAAAATTGTATTGATCTTGTTGGGCGTATTGCAGACAGGTAAGCTGAGTAATGGTAAAATACTTAACCTTCTTTGTGGGCAATTACTGTAGCAAAAGCTCAAGTTTGGCATCTTGGTATTTCTTGTCATATCTCCTTGTGGTTGGTGAGTTTGTGCTGTGTCAGGCAGTTGATCTACATAGATTCCATCAATCAGAACGCTAAATATGGTTATTTATTAAGATCTATATGAAGAGCAGAAATTAATACATGCTGAGAGACAGGCAGGCAGCCAGCTGCAGAAGTGCAGCTAGCAGAGTCTCTGTCCAAAACATCCAAGGTACATTGATAAGACACTTAACATACATTGGCTAAATTCTATAAACATCTCTATTGTTAGGCAGAATTCTCCCCGAATCTCAGAAACATTCCAGAGCCAAGTCTGCCTTATGTGGCAACATCTCCTGATATTTCTAAAGTTGTGCATAAAACTTGAGACACACTGTTGAATTACCTAATAAAGGAAATGCTTAAGCTATTACATCTATGGATAGCAAATGAATAGGTGCTACAGTTTGTGGCTTTATTTAAAGTCTTCTCACATCACTGAAGAGGTAACTCACTTTATTCTCTTTCAGAGGTGCAGAGTATGTTTCTGCAAGAGAATGGATGAGGATCTGCTTTGAGCTGCTTGAGTTATTAAAAGCTCACAAGAAAGCTATCAGAAGAGCCACGGTGAACACTTTTGGTTATATTGCAAAAGCTATTGGGTAAGTTGGTTTAATGCTTATCCACTTCTGCAAACAGTTGCGAAACGTAGTGATGGTTGTTAGTTTTCTGGTGGGAAACATTCAAACTTGTCTAGGTTTTATATGTGCAGGCTTGTTTTTACTCATTTTGAAGAATATAGTCACATATTAACATAGGATGTTGCACTTCTGAACAAATATGTGGACTAATAAGGTTGGAGTCCTATTTGGGAGTAAGAGCTGTTGTCTCATGAATTTTTGATACTGTGATGTGCTTTCAGATCCTCTTAGTATTATTTCATAAACTCTCCTTTAAATAATTTATTTTCTCTCTTTTCTTTTTTTTTATTTCCTTCCCCCCACTAAATCAGTAGTTTATTGATTTTAAAGGTTTGTTTCCACTAAGGTCATACTACAAGTCAGCACATTGTGGAATGAAGCAAGGTTGCCACCTTTATGCATGTTCTCTAAGTGACTGATGACTGACTGAATGCAGACAGAGCAAGCAGCCAGGAGTGTTGTGACTCCATCCAAGATAAAACCTCTCTCTGTCCGTGCTTGGTTTTATACAAGTCTGTGATTTCCTCTGAAATCAGAGGAGTAGTGGGGGAGGCTCTGCTACCCTCCAGAGTTCACAAGAGGAAGAGCAGAGAGCAGGGAAAAAGCCAAGTCTAGACAAAGTAAAAAAATGTTGGCTATGGAAAGAAATCCTTTAGCTATTCTAGAGTTTAATGTTTCATGTTTAATGTTCGGTTTGTTTCCCAGTTCTCTCAACTTTAAATGAGGACTAAACCACGTTTCTCTGCCACTTGTTCGAAGCTTAACTAACTTTATCCAAATCCTCACTGAATTTATTGACGTGGATGCTCGTGTTGTCTCTTCCAGACCTCACGACGTATTGGCCACACTGCTGAACAACTTGAAAGTACAGGAAAGGCAGAACAGAGTCTGTACTACAGTAGCAATTGCTATTGTGGCTGAAACCTGCTCACCTTTCACAGTGCTGCCCGCACTCATGAATGAATACAGAGTTCCAGAACTGAATGTCCAGAATGGTGTGTTAAAATCTCTCTCTTTCCTGTTTGAATACATTGGAGAGATGGGAAAAGATTACATTTATGCTGTTACACCGTTGCTTGAAGATGCTTTAATGGACAGGTGAGTGCAATTCTGTGGTACAGTTACCCATAGTCAGGCTTCTAAGTATGTACCTGATTGTTAATGATAGCAAATATGCATAATGTCCTTGTTTGCTGAAGACTTTAAGTGACTTTAAGCATGATTTGGAAGCCATTATTTGCAAACAATTTGGGTTATGCATGCACCAATTTTACTAATCGTTCTGAAGATAAAAATTACAAAAGCATCTTCAGTGAGTCAAGACTTCTTCCAGTAAAACTGCTTTTGATTATTTGTATTGTTGGTATTTCTGTGGAATTGGGAGTGCAGTAATTTATCAGAAAGCTCCCATCTTTTTTCACTTCACTGATTTTTGATACTCTGCCTCTTGCTGTCAGTAAATACATCTTAAAAGTGTTGTTAGTGCTTTCAAGAGGGGTCATATTGGACAGAAACACATGATGCTTTTGTAATCATGTTACTTCTAAATCTAATTAATTAATACCCGTTGTTCTCTTTGCAGGGATCTTGTACACAGACAAACAGCCAGCGCTGTGGTGCAGCACATGTCCCTTGGTGTCTACGGGTTTGGCTGTGAGGATTCCCTGAATCACTTGTTAAATTATGTGTGGCCCAATGTGTTTGAAACCTCTCCTCACGTCATCCAGGCAGTTATGGGGGCTCTGGAGGGCCTCAGGGTCGCTATTGGGCCCTGCAGGATGTTACAGTACTGTCTACAGGTATGGCCTTGTCTCTGCTGGGCAGCAGAGAGCAGTTGTCAGGCAGGACTTTCTTTCCAGGAGACAAAAAAGTCAACTGAAGATGATTTCCAGCAAAAGAAAAACTGGCTTTTTGTCTCCAAAATGTTATTTAAACAGGGTGTTCTGTGCCAAGGACTTGAATAGTGGAAATGGCAGTAAACAGAGGGTTTTATATAGGGAGATAGCTAATTACTTGACAGAAGTACTGTAGAAAGAGCAGGTAACTTAAAATATCAGTTGGCTAAAGTAGCCTGGCACTTTGATTTCTAAATTGGAAATATCTCAGAGATTTTGAGGATGTGAACTAATGACTCGGGAATAAATTAACTTTTGGGAGGGGTTATGACAAGTAATCAGTGAGGTAATAAATGAGAAGATAGGACTAATAGTCATGATACGTCATTAGCCAAGAAAAACAGACACTTAGAGAAGTGCAGCACTATAAACCAGTGCTTTGGTTAGACTTGATACTGCTAGATCAGCACTGGGCAGCTCAACTTCTGTAAATGTCCACGGGGTGGTGAAATCTGAAGGCTCCTTTTCCATGAGATTGCATATGACAGTGGCTGTGTTGGCTACGGACCGACCTCACCTAACAGGTGGGGAGCAAGGATTCAAGGAATGCAGGTCAGTGTAGAGAAGGTGTGACAGCATTTCAGTAATAATTTGCAGATAGGAAATCTCACACTTTTGCAGTGTGGGGAGCTCAGCATGAAGATACTGATATCAGTAGGAAGGTGGAAGTCTCTCTTGCAAATATTGTTTGGATATCGTCATTACACGGAAGAGTTTTTTCCTAGCACTTGTTTCTTCTGCCCATTTATTAAATGCTTATTTTGCAACACTTGATTAAATTCAATAAAGGAACGCTTTTATGACGTTTTGTTCTGTTCTGTTTTCTAGGGTTTGTTTCACCCTGCCAGAAAAGTCAGAGATGTTTATTGGAAGATCTATAATTCAATCTACATCGGATCACAGGACGCTCTGATAGCACATTATCCAAGGATCTATAATGATGAGAAGAACACCTATATTCGTTATGAACTTGATTACATCTTATAATCTTCTTGTTCAGTTGTTTGTGTTTAATGCACAGCTGTTGTTCAGTTAAATGCTTCGGATTTCATGATGTAAAATTTCAAAATTTTTGAGATCAGTGTAGAGCTGGTCAGAAGCAGAGCTAGGTATCCAGTAGCATGATTTTTTAAATATGTCCTTGTTTTTTGATGTTAAACAGTTAAAGCCAGTAGTGACCAACAAAACAGTGATTACAATGTACTGGAGGGATTTTGTTTTGGAACCATCTTTATGAAGATTTAGATTTCATTCCTTGTGTTTAAAGGGGAAGTTTATTTGAGAAATAAACATTTGTGTATAAAAACTAATTTGTGTGTGGTTTTTGGACAGAGGGGCTTGTAAAATAAGTCCCTTTGGATTAAGTATTTGTTCATGTAATGAATAGGTGGTATAAAACATTTTAACCCTTTTTGTCATCCACTAGCTTTTGAATAAATAAGAAAAATGTACCAACTGTAGTTAATGTGTCTATCTTTGTCATGCAATAATGTAGCTGTACCCTGGCTGATGGTTGTAGTAGTATCAGTTTATTTCCGTGGAAAAAAAATAGTATTTAATTGGTTGTTGTTAACTGCTTCATATGCAGTATCCTAGTGGACATGGCTTGTTAAATTGTTACAAGTTCAGCAGTGTAAATTGCATTTGTAAAATCAGTTGTGAAAATGATGCATATTGATCATCCCATGTTAAAAAAGCCAGATATTTATAGGCTCTGCAATAATTTCACTTAAGAGCTAGCAAAGCTAAGTCCCCAGCACCTTAGGTAAGGCAGTTCCTAAGAAAACCATTCTGCTCACTTGCTTTTTGCCTTCTGTGTGTGTACTAGAAAGAAAAAGGTCTTGTTATCAGTGAAGCACCTAAAATCCAAGGACAAAGGATTCTGGTAGTGGTGTGCATTGTCAGGTAACAGGAGGCAGGAGCTGGCTGTCAGACACCTTGCTCGGCGAGTCCTTGACTCGAGGATCCATTTCCGTCTTGCCAAGCTCAGTGCAGTGGTGTTATCCCACTCCTCTGCTGTTTTACATAAATGCCAAAGTCTGTTCAGCATGTAGGAAGATTTCACCCTGCCTTTCAGGTCACATTTTTTTGTTAGGGGTTTGGGATGGCACAAAAGCAATTTGGGGGACCCTTTTGTTAATAAAGGTACTAATTTGTTAGGAAAGGTGAAAAGTGGCTTTTTTCAACAGTGAATTGTGTTCTAAAACTTAAGTAAGAACCAGCTGCACCCTCTTGAAGTCATTGCTGAGCTGTTTCCTCTGAGAATTAGGTGCATTCTAGTTATTTCTAGTGCTTTGTCACTGAAGAGTATTGTTTGTATTACAGATAACCTGGCATCTTCCTTGCCTCAGAAATCCTGCAAGACAGAACCAAGCAAGTGCCATAGACAGGGAGGAGGGCTGAAGAAAAAGCACTGAGTTTTGAGAGGCAACCCAAAAGAAGTCTCTGAAACAGGAATGGATGATGGTTCCTGACTTCTGGATATGCTTCATCAAACTGATTCTTCTTAGAAATAAGTAAAACCATAAAAAATGTTAGAGGGGAGCAACTTCAAATTGTTCTCATTTTTCTGTTTTTGAAGCCCATCACTTTTAAGTCTCAGAAATACTTTCATTTATCTTTTTGAGGAAGATGCAATATGTTTCCCCCGTTTCTTGAGGAAGACAGAAAGGGGTGGGAGAACATTTGATGAAACAGAGTCATACATAAATCTGTGATGTTCATGTTTGGGTTTTCTGCTGTCCCAAGTATCTGGTATGAAATCAGGTTTGAAGTGGCAGTATTTAAGTGCAGTTCTTGATATGCAGAGCCATCAGGAAGTGTTTTTATCCTTCTTGAGACTTGGTGGATCTGTGCAACTCTTACCCAAAGAGGCCATCTCTGGATCGTAGACATGAGATTTTCTGGGAGCCTTTTTACAGCAGCTTGTAAAGGATTTTGCTTCTGTTGTTTAGCAACCACACCGAGTTTTATTTAGCACAGGAAGACTAAGGAGGAAATCTGGGGGAAATAAGTACCTAGATATGACATCTGTCCACCTGTAGTCAAACATGTTTCTTTTCCAGTACAAACTGAAGTAATTAAAGTCAATAAGCTGAGGTGGTGGCTGGTATTCACCTGCAGACTTCTGGTTCTGGACAGCAAAGAGCAAGGAGTTTAAATGAATGGAAGGATTTGGATCACTACTATTTAAATTCCTTTAATGGATAATTAATTGTGCCATTAATGCAGAAAAACAGGCTAAGTGAGCAAAACATCTGCTGTTTTGCTACTTGTTTATAAAACGGGAGACATGCCATGGCTTGGCAGCTGAGAAGTTAACCTAGTCACAGAATTAGTGTGATTTTGGATAAATACAAGTAATGAGCATAAAACCTGTATGTCTGGACAATCCCTCAACTCCCTGAATTAGGTTTTCTTTAAAAGGGAACCAAGGTCCTTTCCAGTTGTCCTCCAACCCACTTTCTGGATTTACAGAGAGCTCTTAATTTTATCAGTGAATTGCAAAAGAAGCTCTATGGGCAGAGGCATCACTGACAGTTGATTCTCCTGAACAGGCTCATCCAGTATGCAGAAAGAGGTGGGAGCAACTATAAGGGGAAAAAAAGAAAGGTATGTGATTTTTTTATTTTAATCTGTTTCTAACAATTAATTACAATTACACATTTGGATAGGGGCAGTGAATTAGGAGAATGCAAACCATACATCTTTGGGCTCTTCCTAGTTTAGAATATTGTATTTTACCACTTAATGTGGACTCTGATTGCATCTGATTTTTTTCATTTCTCCTTTTTAATGGAAAAAAAGGATGCAACTGTTATATATACCTACATTTCCTTATAGTCTAAACTCCTCTTATCAAAGGATGCCCTTTACAGCTTGAGCTGATGGAACTAAAATTAGCTAAGGCTAACAATTATCTTTAAGGTACACCAATCTTCAAAGTTTGGGAGAATTTTTTTGGTCTGTCCAAGCTTCTTTCAGAGAGTAGCTGAAGATATGGATCTAAAATGTCCTCATTTTTATGTTTTGTTTTAGTTGCATTTTATTGCTTCCGCTTATGAGTCTCCTAATCTAACTCACACATACACACCTCCTTCACTGCCACTGCTCTGCCATTTTGCTTGTACCTCATTTCTCCATGGATCTCTTTAACCTGCATCTCTCACCTCATTTGCTGCCCTGAAAGCTGCACTCTCACCCCTGTGTCACACTTCCTTTCACCTCGTGTGTCTTGGCACAGTAGCAGTGGTGGCAATGAGAACACTGAAATCCAGAAATCCTCCTGCCCTCCTGCTTGCCCTGGCAACTGCAGCAGTTCCTGGATGTGTGGGGAATCACTCACTGCTGGAAAAGTCTCACTCTGATTGTGCTGCTCAGGCTGGGCCAGCTTCAGGGGGTCTGGAAGAACATAGCTGCCAAATTTTAATAGTTTTGGGAAATACTAGGGAACACAGTGTGCAAATATAGTCTGGTTTTTCTTGTCCAGTCTGAGCTACAACAGGGGCTCTTCCTCTCTGGAAAGTGGAGATGGAGCCTGTTGAGTGGCTTTTTACATTCAGCTTCTTCATCTTATAGCAGAGTAGTTTTAGGAGTTAGATTTGTCACATTTGTCACAGTGTCCTGTCCAGACAAGGAAATGGGATGCCAGGTTACTGAAGTGTTATGTTTTTTGTGATGGTCTTTTCTCTGTACCCAGGGGGAACACTGCAAAGTTATTTCCAAGCATAGCAGAACTTCCAGCCTGAGCTGCTGCTTGAGGCAGAGTTAACAAGTTCAGATTCATAAATAAAGGTTTGCTAGTAACCCTGAAAATATTTTTGCTGGTTGTTGTTACAGACATAGGGTCAAGTTTTATTCACCTTTTTTCAGAGACCCTGAGATGACTTAAGGAGTGGCACTTGTTATTCCCAAGAACAGGATTTTGATGCCCACAATGAAGTTTTAAGATTTTTGGGCAGAACTTTGAAGAATTATACAGCCACGTAGGAATGTGATAAAACAATGTTTCAAATTGCATGTAAGAGTTCTCAGTTTTTAGCCAGACTCCCAACATTTTGTTCTCAAGAATGAAGTAATTCTACTGTCCAAAAACTGCTTGATTGTGAAGTAGTTTCTGACATATTACAAAAGAGCTCAGAGCTTGGTATGGTTGTAATAAACAAAATGCTCATAACAATAAATGCTAGGAATCATTAGGAATGCTTGTTATCAACTGTGGCATACATTCTGTTTACTGACTTCCCGGGCAAACCAAACCAAGGAGTTTTCCTTATCACTTTTACAGGCGTGTGATGCCCGGAGATTACACGGCACAAGTTCTCTTTTCTGTTACTTTTTACAGGTTTGTCTCTTAAGATCTTTTGGTGCAATGACTGTTGTGAAATTGAGTTTCAGCCAGTGTTTCATCACACTGATAATTCCACATATTTTTCTCCAAGCTAAGGAACATGGTTTCACTCAGTTTAAGCTGCTGTAATGAATACCCTCATTACTAATAGACTGGGGTGGGACAGGAAACAGCTTTCAAATTTTGGTTCTTCACTAAATGTGGGAAGTGTTGATATGTAAGTAGAGTGTTACTTCATGTACATCTGTGGACCAACTGCAAAATTTCTCTCTTTGTCAATTTAATAAAAATGGAAGAGGTAAATATGAGAGCCTCTGATCTAAAGTATAAACGTCTACATCAGGGTGATGCCATATGCTGGAATCTCACCGGTAGTAATGGAAAGATTTCTGCTCCCCTGGCCTCCAGTGGTTCCTCTGACCTGTGTGGTTTGAAGTGCAGCCCTCCCTGCACTCCCCTGCCAGCTGTACCCCTGGAACAAAGGCTGCCCAGGGGTCCAGCACGCTGCTGGTAAGGAATGCTGCGTCCTCACTCCTAACAGGAGCCCCAGGCCACATGGTCTGGAAGCTATGAATAAGCTGCTCTATTTGCCGGCTAAACAGCAGAAAATGATGAATTCTGAATAAACGAGGAGGGAGTAAATTAATGGACCTGATCTATTTATCCCAAGATTGTATCAGATTGATCTCAAAGCAATTACTGTGACTTCTTGTGTGACTGTCAATTACTAGCGCTCATAATTAGAGTTTTGGTTTTTATGAAAGCTTGCTTTCCTGATGGAAAGAGATTTTGTTTGCTTGCTTGTTTGTTTTAAAAATCATCTCCGAAGTCAACACACATTTGTTTCTTCACTCGAAGTCTGTTCCTCTCAGAGACAGGCGACATTTTGGTCACCTTGATAGACAAATGTTTCTTTGTTTTATTAGCAATCTTCTGCACTGAGCTGGCCAATAAAATTATTCAATGAGCTGTACAAGTCGTTCCCCTTGTGCCCCATTTCCTCAGAGGCCTTGTGTTTCTTGCTGAAGAATGCCATCTTTCACTGGTCCTGCTGCTCTGAAGCAGTGGTTTCTGTGAAAACCATGCCTGAGCCAAGCCTGGGAATAGGTTTGCCTTTTGCTCTTGGTTCCTGGCTGTTGATTGAGACCAGATGTGACAGCTGTTCACCGCTGTGGGGTGGCAGGGTCTGAGGTGACTTATTTCTAGACTTTTCTTAGGTAACTTTAGAAACAGTGACCTTCAATCCTTGCCTGTCATCCAAAACAGTAGAACAGAGCTGTGTTCAAATAGTGAACCATACGTTTTTGTCTCTGTTGAACTCTTTAAGTCTCCAAGGATCTGCAGGTCTTGAGCCCAGCTGATAAAAGCAATGCAACTGGCCATTTATTATTTTAGCTAATAAAAGAGGATATTGTATATTAACTTTTTCACATTCCAAGGCACTAACAACAGAATGAAGGTTAAAGGCATCTGATATTCACAATTAAAGAATGGAGCCTTTGTTTTTAGCACAGTATGCAGCTGAGACAGAAGGAATATGGCAGGAAATGAAAACCAGGTGGCTTGAGTTTCAGGTTTTAAGACCAAAGAAATTACCTTCAGAAGAGGCTGTTTCCTCACTCAATAAAAGTAAGTTAAATATACACAAAATCGTTTAATTATTCTTTACATTAGCTTGCAGATGCTTCTGTACGTAGACCTTATATTTCCACAGAATTAGCACAATGATGTGTGGATTAGACTTAAAAACCTGCTGAGATGGAACTAGAGCTTTCTGTAGCATTAGGTTCTAAGTTCATTTTGACAAGATTCAAATGTACATAATATTCAGTGAGTGCAGGCAATTTTTTACTCACTCCAGTATATATTAAGCATTCACCTGTGTACAAATGTTAATGTTTATATTGCTGTAATACCTTTACCAGTTAATGGGTACTCATATACTCAGAGTGGTTTGGGTTGGAAGGGACTTTAAAGAGCTACCATAGGAAGGGACATCTTCCACTAGGCCAGGCTCCTCAGAGCTCCATCCAACCTTGAACACTTCCAAGGGATGGGGCATCTCCAGCTTCTCTGGGAAATCTGTTCCAGTGCCTCACCACCTTCATAGGTGCCCTCTTTCAGTTAAAAGCCATTCCCCCTCGTCCTGTCACTCCATGCCCTTGTAAAAACTCCTTCTGCAGCTTAAAAGTCCCTCTCCAGTTTGTGTCAGTATCTTAATAAAGATCATAAACACCTGATATTCTTTTAAAAAGCAAAATCAAAGGCGTAATTGTTTCTTATTCCCTCCTTTTTAGCATTATATTTGTTGTGAAAGATGTAACAACGGTAACTTTAACTTACTGTAAGGCATCCACAAAGTACAATGATTAAGTCATCATTTAATACAAGTGCAGTCTTTTTAAGGTACAGTCTTCATTTAAAGCTTAGAAAATTAGAGACAGCACAAAAAACCAGCTTGGTTTTTTTTCCCCTCTTGAAAATGGTGAACTTGACTTCCTCGTGGGAAGCCGTAGGGTTGTTTTGCTGCCCACACAGCAGCAGCANGTTTTTTTTTTTTCCCCTTTTGAAAATGGCGAACTTGACTTCCTCGTGGGGTTGTTTTGCTGCCCACGCAGCAGCAGCAGCAGCAGAGTTGTAAATGCCATTAGAGCTGCAAACTCGTGCAGCTGGAGTGTCCTGCAGGAGGAGGCTGGGTCCCTGCCTTTGCTGTTTGCCTGGGTGGTGCTGGAGCAGTGCATCGGAACAGGGGTTCCAATTAAAGCCCTTCTCCGATTGCTTTGTCCACAGCACCAGCCCTTTTGTCACCTGCTTTTCTGTGGCACGAGAATCACTCACATGTGACTCGTGGAGGACTCTCAGGGGGTTGCTGAAAAGCTTCTTTTGCAACTTTTTCCTTCTAGAAACTGGCCTTCCTGCTTAGTATCTAAACTGAGGCTAGAGGTGCTTACTGATGAGGGTGATTCCGCTCGTGTGAGCAAACACATTGTTAAACACATCTTACAATTTCTTGGTGCTAAGGTATGTTTTTTTTTTAACTAGTTGATGCCAAGCCTAGTTATCTTCATCAGGTAGTGTTTCCAAAAATTGTTCTTCTTGTCTGAGGTTATTCTGTGTTTCAGGATCATGTTTGAAATTTTCTGCCACTTCCACACAAAGTATGATAGGCCTAGGACAGCAACGGGCCAAGATTCATACAAGAAACCAAGAAACTCAACCTTACTTTTCCAGTCTTTTTGCTGACTCTGGTATTCTACTGAGGAGGCAAGTGGGCTTCTTGATTTGCTAAGCAAGTGCTTCCCTGCTAGTCATCACCACCCTATGGTGATTTTTTTTTTCTTTTTATTTTGCTATGTTGTGTGTAAGATTTTGGTAGGATACTTCTGCAGAGTTTACATAAACAGAGATGTTTTATTACCAAATGCTGTCATGCATAGCATCTGCTTACTATTTGTAGAAACTAGTTAGTAGTTGCATAAGCATTCATATGGCTTATATATATTAAGATCTCTCTGAGTCACTGTCTGAAGATGGGAGAATAACTTCCCAGATATTCTGTGTCCCAGATGTTAAGATGCATTTACATGCCCATGTGCAAATAAAAAAAACCCACATCTCTGCTCCTGGTTGCAGGTTGGTTTTTTTTTCTTAGGGACAGTTACAGTTTCTAGATTTCTCTGTTTTGAGGCAGCTCTTGGGCATTTCAGTCACTGGAGACAGACCTGCAGTACATACTTCTTGGAGTTACTATGTTTTCATGCTTTGATTATTCTGTTGGTGTTATTCTGCCGTTCATGACAGCCTGTCAGCTGCCAGCTCTGCTTCCTCCATGCTGGTGTAATGCCATGTACCACAGGCATTTTTCATGTAGTACAGTGATTTTTAAAAAAAGACAAAACCAAGCACAAAGTCCAACCACCACCACATTTACATTTTAGTGTACATCATTAGTTGCTTGAATTGCATCCATTCTCACTGGGTTATTTTTAATCACTTTCCAAGTGTGGCCTATAAAGAATTCTCCATTGTCAGAGACCTCCAGTCTGGGTCCTTGCTGGCACTGCAGGATGCCTGTGTGATACAGATACTGCCATATGGGAGATGCTTTGAGACTTCCTGTGCAGTTCAGGTATCAAAGAACTTCCTCACACATCTGTTAAAGGTTTTGCCTCTGTTCTTGCTTCCTTTCAAGTTCTTGATGCTGCCTTGTTACCTGCCTCTGGAGTTTTGCTGCTGGGGACTGTAATTTTTTTCCTTCCATAGGAATTAACATGCATCTTATTATAATACTTCTGTTACCATTGCACATCATCTCTGTAAACACAAGCAATCCTTTTATTTATTCTCCCCTATTTCAGGAATGTGAGGTCTTCTCATTGATAAAATCAATAATCCTCAACCCTGTTCAGTTCCTCTCTTAACACCCCAGCTGATGAGTAATTACTTTTAACTTTTTATTTTAAACATGTTTATTCTTTTGAATTTTTATATTGTTTTACTCATACAGTTTTCTTCTTTATTAGATCATTTTATTGTTATATCTCATCCATTTTATAGGCCAAAAGCCAAAATAAAACTCCAGCTATCTTAATCAAGCTACCTCTATGTTTAGCTCAAGTGCTTTCTTCTTCACCTCAGAATATATTTCTTGAGGATGGAGACTTAAGGTCTTGGCCCAATTTTATGTAGAACAAAGGTCTTAACAAGCGAATAGTTTTGTTTTGCTCTTTTAATTTACAGTTAGAATGTGGAACTGTCTTGTACACCTTGTGTGTTGTCCAAAGTTTGAGTTATGTGCTTAAGATCGGGCAAGTGTGGGCGTAAAGAAGGAGCAGTGCCTGGTGATGAAAGCACAGGAGTGGATACTGGGACTTCCTGCTCTGCCAGAGTATTTGCTCTGTCTTCATTGCAGAAATTGTCACAGTACCTGTTCTGGGAAACCATCCTGATGGGAGTCAAGGGGGTCTTTCAGTAAATCAAAGGACACTTGTTACCTTGTTCTGAGAGGGAAAATTTACTTAGCCATATGCATGATTAATTTTATCTGCTGTTTTCTTGTGTGTTGGGTACACATTGGATGTCCGTACTTTGGGCGGTTTTCTGCTTCATTCTAACTATGATATATCACTGAAAGTTGACCCTTTAGCCCCAGTTCCTACTTGGATGTATCTGTGGAAAGAAGGCATTTAGCCTCTGGAAACAAAGGGCTTAGAGCTGGTTTTAGGGCCTGCACGAATGAGTGTCAGGATCCAACCTCTGAGGGAGACCAGGAGATCTGCAAGCCACAGCTGAGCTGGTAAATCCCCTGTAAACCTTGAGAGAGTCACTTGAGGCCACGCTGCTCCCTGGGCTCGAGCACCTGGGCTGTGCACAGTCAGGAAGGCTGTGCCAGCCATGCTTGAAAGCCCTTCCTCTTCTTCCTGGAGATATTGATGGAGATTAATCTGTTTTATTGTCTTTCACATTCAAGAACACTAAGAAATACTGCAGTTCAGTAGCTGTTGAAAATTTAACCACTTATTTGCATCTGGGGTAAATTATTGCGAAGGCGTGTTTAGGGTGTGAATTATTCCCAGCAGCCTGCCTGTAGAAGGCCTTCTGAGAGCCCTGCTGGTGCTCTTCACTGTGACAAAATGTGCTTTCTGTCCTTCAGTAGGCAGGTTCCCTTTCCTTTCCAGGGCTTGGCTGTGTCTCATTGCTGAGATGAGAATGCTTCTTAGTGTTTCTTTTTTCATAGCAGCTAAACTGAGTTGCTGGAGTGAGCTGAGGCCATCTGTCCTGATACTGGAAAGGAAGAGTACAGCCTGCTGTCAGCTATCTTAAGCTGCTGGCAAATCACTGGTGTGACGTGGGGGACTTAGGAAGGAGTCTCTCGCTGAATTGCAGACCGTGGTGATTAAACCAGTCTGCCCTACTTGGCGGACTGGTTCAAGATGTTGCTGTTTAGTGGGGAGCATCCCAGTAATACAGACTTGGCTTTTCCTGCCTCTCCGACGGGGTTCTCCTCCCCTCTTCCACGTGAGTGGGTTTGGGTCTGTAACACACTGTTTGGAACATTAGTTTCCTGCGTAGTCAACAGAAAAAGTCATGGAATCACTGAAATTCTCTACTGAAACATGTTTCCTGTGCTAAAGGAACTGCAAAACCTGCCAGGAAGTGCTGTGTGATAGCAGTATGATTTGTAATGTTATTTATTGTAAGTAGTCACTAATTCTGTCGTGGCTGGACAGCAGAGTTAAGATGTTAATGCATTATTAAATCATTAGTACTAGTATACAAGCATAAATTCGTTCTTAATGTGAAGTATAAATCAAAAAAAGCTATATCTTGATACACTCACATAGTTTTGCTTTGAGAAAGAACAGAATGAACTCTCACCTTGCCATTCCCCAGATACATAGGTTTGACATTTTTGAACTCCAACATTCATCTCCCATATCTGAACACTGGCTGCTTTATGGCACTCTTTTCCTACCAGCAAGGTGTTTTTCCATTCTCACTGTGCTCTGGGATTTAGGGAATTAAAGGGGAGTAAGGCAGCTGTACCATAAGCTTAGAAGCTCATTTCTGACCTGCTTTATTCTTGTAGCTGTATCTGTGGCTGTGTCTGGAGATGTTAATAGTGACATTATCTGGAGCACAGCCATTGACCCAACCTTCTGATCTTGCAAGAGGATCAAGGAAGACATCTGCACTCATGCAGAATTTTACAAATGTGCTCCAGGCTTTGTGCAAGTTCAGGGCCCATCTGTATGGGCTGGATCTATAGATTTTTATCTGGGGACGAGGCACGTGTGCTGAGCATTATTTATTCCATCCATTGCTAAGTCAAAATACTGTGCAAAACACATGTATAAGAACACACAATTCCAGATGAACTTTAACTGTTGTACTCTGTATACATACAGAGTAATTCACACTGATTTTTAGAAACATAGAGCAGATATTCACATTGTGTGAGCTCCAGAAGTCTTCTACAGTGAAAGACAAATCCATTGAAAAGGAGATTGAATAAACTGCAACAGAGGTACTCAATCTTGGAGTCATGAATTTCCTCTCTGATACCTCATTCCAACTTAAATAAATAGAGGGTGGAATCCTCATTTCTTAGAGGCAATGTAGGGTTTAGTTGGAAATGCTTCATATTTTAGTCTGTTGGATCTTTCTTTGACTGAAGACTCTCAGCAGTTCTTACCCACAGAGGCAGGGTTTTCATAAAGAACATGCAAGATGAACTGATGTTGATGTTTTTAAGCCCCAGAGCAAGATTATGTGCTATCCAAAAATCCAGTGGAAATAAAACCGATCAACCACAGGATGTTCCTATCCATGGCACTTTCTCCAAGGGCTCCACCAGTGTCAGTACGTGCTGGGCTCTTTCCCGGGATGCATTGTGCAGGCAGCGTGGTCATCAGGCAGATCATTAGAATGTCACCAATGTCATTACAGTTAAGGATGAATTCCTGCCTCTCTACCATTTCTCTCCAGTTGCTGTAAGATTTTAAGAGACACTCATGAGCTAAAGAGATTATTTTTTCCCTCACAAGAACACAATAAGCCTCTGTCAAAACAATCAGTTGTTTATTCTGATGAATGTATGTGATTATTAAAACCAGAAAAACCTCTTGGAGAAATGGAGTTTCCATCAAAACCTTAAAAATTATTCCATTACCTTGTTTGGAAATGAAAAGGAGTTGGGGTAGAGAATTCTTTGTTTTCTTTTTCTTTGGAAACATCCTTATTTGGCATCTGTAAAGCATTTACATTCTGTAGTTCTGGATCAAAGTCCTTTCATGGCTCATGTTACTTATTTCCTTCTTTAACTGAAGCACAGAAAGAAAAATGGTTTTTTTCCTCCCTCAGGCTTACAGGGTAAACCATTGTGAAAAGTCAAATCCTAGTTTTTAGCAAGGAAGTAATGTACATAAAGAATAAAACATCTCAAAATGTATCATCTGAAGAGCCACCATCACCCACTTCAGAATGAACAATGCAAGTCCCAATAGCAGTTCCAAAGCACGTAAGGTAAAATTTAGTAAAATTAAACTAAGCTAACTGTGCTGCTGGATTTCTTTCATTCCTCATGTTCCAAAGGTTTGTGCTCTTCAGGGGAAGACCTTTGTCCTCCTCAGCCTGAGTAGAAGCTAATACAGTTGGCCAAGTACTGGGATACTCTTGGACCAGGCACTAGAAAGGTGACAAGCAAAACACATTTTATTCATTTGCATGAGTAGTATGATGAAATTTCCAGTTGCCAGAAGTATTTTCTGATAGAAGAACAAGAAACCCCTGTGTATCAGCTATGGCACATTATCTTGTTTTAAACTTGCAGGAGAGTGTAGATAGTTTTGTTTCTGAATGCAAAACAAACTCTTTCCAAGTCTGCCCCTCCCATTAGTTCTGTGCCCCAAAGACCTGGTGTTTCTGCTTATTTTCAGAGCTGTGCTGGCTGTTTGCTGGCTTTGTGCCTTTTGTACACACATGGTGCTGAGCCCTCTCACCCTCTTCAGCTTGCAGGCAAGCTCCTAGGCTGTGGCCTGTGACCTTGAATTTTAGTTCCCTCCTGTTTCCAAGTATTGCTACAGCAGAAGTACATATAATGGTTGGGTTTGATTTATCTCGTAGGGAGAATTTGGATGTATATAAATTTTAGCATGGCTTGGGAGGATGCAATTAGCTTGAGGTAAGCCAGTACCATAGTATTTGTACCCTTTGTTTTCCTGGAAACAAATCATAAATTCTCATCTATATTTTAGTGTGCTGAGATATTTATATTGGTTTCCTTCTCAGACCTTCATCCTGCGAGGTTCTAGTGTAGCATTTCCTTGTCGTAAGGGAATGTACTGTTGTGCAAAGCGTGTTTGATATCTAACCATAAAGCAATGTGCACTACAGGCTGCTGGGCTGATTTGTTTCCATTAGCCTGCATCCAGCAGATCTGAACATATTCCAGAGTTCCAGCATTCCTCCAAAAATAACGTTACCGATACCCTCTGTCACACTGTTCTCCCTTACAGAGCTCTGTGCCACATAATTTCTCTAAAGCAAAGGGAAAAGCCTTTGGATTATGAGCTAAACCCCACCATCAGAGAGAAACACAGACTACCACAAGCAGCGCTGTTCCCTCCTCGGTGGCAGCTGCATATTGGTCACCGTGTGCTTCCACACCCCTTCTAGGTAGGTGCAATTTCAGCAATCACTTTTCATTCTTTGTGTGACATGCAAAATTAAGCAATTTGCTTGCTTTTTGGCCCTGTGAAAAATATAGTTGAGTTTGGGGAAGGAATTTGCTATCAGAATATTCCCAAACCTTACCTGAGCAGATGTTGGACTCTTCCTGCTCAGGCAAAGGCCCTCTCTTCCTCTCTGCACATTGAGAAGGGATGGACATGGATTCTCGATGTTGCTTGTGCAAGGTTCTTTCAAGACTGCAGCCTTGGACAGCTGACCCAAACCCTTGGTTTCTTTCCAAAATTAATCTGTTTCAGCTGATGGATTTCAACACTGCTGGCATGCACCCATTGGTGTCCCACTGGCTACCCTAATACTAGACAGAAATGAAGATTAGGCAGGTACTGTGAAGTGAAAAGACTAAGAACATGAAATCTTCCTATATTAAAATAATGATGATTTCCTGATGCAACTGAGATTAAAAATTGGTATTTTATATTAGTGTGACAGTTCAATAAATTTAATCTTGAGGATGCAAGTGAAAAAGAGACTTCAGAACTAGGGATTTTAAGTAACTAATCGCTGTAGTTTATATATAAAAATGGTGTATAAAGACAGGTTAGTGTAGTGTTTGAACTCTAAATTATATCTTTTTAGTGAGTGTGACTAATTAGATGAATACCACTTACACAGTTACCTGATGTTTCACTCAGAGGGGCATGGGGGATGTTTCAATGTAACAGGAATCCTACCCCCTGGAGACAATTTGCTGAATTCTTGAAAGGTCAGGCATACTTCAAAACGTAAGTCAGTGGAAAATTTCTCATAAAGTTTCCCCTAAAAGATGAATGACATAAAAGATAAAGATATTTTATATACCCATAAATGGAATAGGGTTGAGAAGAGAAAATTGAAATACTGAGCTTCCCTCTTGTTAATCTGGTTTTCTTCATCCTTCTTTTTCCTCATTTCTTTTTCCTTTTTTTTTTTCCCCTCTAGTACTTCAGTATGAGTTGGTATAGAGTGTCTGTTGTGGTAGAGAGTGGACTCCACAGCCAAGCCTGCAGCTCCATAGTGTGGTGAAGTGTCTAATGTGTTGGGAGGTTTTTTTGGTTTTGGTTTATGGGTTTGGTTTTTTTTTTTTCTTCTTCTGTTGGAAAACTTAAAGCAGAATCAGATAGCTTGGTGTTTTCCAGGGAAGAAGAACAAGAAATAAAAGTACAAGCCCCAAACAGCAAAGTGACATAGATCTCTCTGGCCCTTTTTATGTGATACAAGGCAGTAGACTTACCTGGTTTATAGACTGAGTACTGGCTTATGTGACAAGTTGCTGAAGATTTTATTGCAGTCTGTTGTCAGGAATGGTGAAGATGGGTATGTATTTTCACAGGCAGACCACTAGCATGTTGCTTTAAGAACTGAAGTGAGGCTAATGCTTTCTACTGTCAGTGAAATCTTTCTCTTTTGCAGAGATACATTTCTAGACTGCCGTAAGCAGAAAGGAGTTGACCCTGTTTAGCCTGTCTAGTTGTCACCTGCCTTAATTCCTCCCCTGTTTTCAATACCTAATACTAATTACATGGACATCTGCAAGAGAGTTTCTAGCTCAGACCAAATGTAAGGACACCTTAATATATGAGGGAGTATTTATTCTTTTTTGATTAACACAGCAGAAGGCTTTAATAATTATAATTCCAGCTTTAAATTCACAGTTTCTTATTGTATAATTTGTCTAAGCTTTGCTGTGCATTGACTACATGGCTAAAGATGTATAATCAAGAAGTATTTGAAGGGAGGGGAGGCCTGTGTCTGGACAATTGGAAGTGCTTCCAGTGTCTCTTCTTTACCCCTCTCTGCCCTTTTCAGTGGATTGATTCACTTTGTTTCGTTTCATACTGTCCCCACCTTGCCCACCATCCTATGTAAATACTAAAAAGTAGATGTAGGAGGAAAAATAGCTTAATGGGATATAAAGTATCTCCTTTGGGAAAAAAAAAAAAAATCCACCCTGTGAAAAAGAATCACTAAAACAGAAGGAAGAAGACTTGGAGAGGGCAACAACAGGCAGCTTGAACCATCTGAGATGACCACGCCCTTCCCACCCCACAGTCACCCCGTGTGCTGGAGCAGTGCAGGAGGGGCAGTGGTGGCAGCAGTGATTAGTTACTGTCTCTGGTGTTCTGCTTGCCAGTCTCCTGCTGTGGCCAGTCTGCCCTTCCATTTCGAATTCACACAGCTCTCTGCATTAGTGCTTGTTTCCCCCACAGCAGCAGACACTCGTAATGATGCTTATACATCACTCTAACCTGACTCCCACTGATCTGTAAGGGGGGAAGAATGTGCAGCAAGATGTTCACATGCTGCTGTTAGGGGATAGGCAACAGGTAGAGACCAGAGGCATGCCAGGTATCTGGCATTATTGGAAATGGTTAGAGACGGCAGATATGTCTTCTGGGATCAGTCCTGTCCTTCATCCGTGCTCAACGGTGGCAAGCAAACAGTGCTGAGGAAAATGCTGACTGTATGTACTGAGTTTTCTTCATGAGGCAGAAGCCAAACATATGTCTAGGAACAATTGCACCCTCCATCTGTGAGTGATCATCATTCTTAAATACAGCAGCAGACCTGACTTTAAAAACAGAGCAGAACCCTGCTCCTGCCTCTGCTGCTCAACAGTGCAGGCAGAGCAGGAGCAGAGAGGGGGGTGGCAGTGCAGACTTTTGGCTGCCTTAAAATGACCACATCCTGTTAGGCTGCAGAAACATCAGACTAATGCAGAGATCTGTCTGTCTGAGATGCGGGAGGGTTTGTAGGTATTCAGCAGATAATTTGCAGACATGTTTGTGTTGCTGCAGGAGGAACAGGGTGCAGGGAGCACTCCTGAACTTGCTCTTTTGTGTCAGCTGTTAATCCATTTCTCACCCACGTCCAGCTCACCACAGCATGTCTATACAGCAAAATGGATTTATTTCAGTGAGAATTCTTTCTTCCCTGATACCACATGGGAAGTGCAAAATTCTTAATATTGTGTCTGTGGTGGCAGAGTCATGCTCAGAACAGTAGCTGGTGGCCTTGACCTGAAATCTTTCCCCAGCTGATGCCTTGAGACTTAGGGCATCACAGTCGTGTCAGAGGGTGTTCCTCACAAAGTTGGAGAATTTCCTTCCACAGGCAGCAAGCCAAGCATCATGAGGAACAAGCACCATGCAGGAATGCTGGGGCAAGAGAGAAAATTAATGGTGAGTCTCACAAATCCTAAGCCAATACCCAAATGAGGACTTGCATTATTACCCCATATGAAAATGACACGTGAGATCTTAACCAAAGGCTGATCATGTATGATGATGATGAAGTTCTCTTGAAGTCACAAGCCTGGATATAAGTGTGCTTGGGAGTTTTGTCGAGCCCAAGTGGGTATAAGAATGCTAAGAGGCTTTCCTGGCACAAGATCTAAGTGAGGAAGTATCTCATATGTGTATGACTGCTGATAGCAAATGGCTAAACAATCTAGTTTAGATGGAACTGGAGAAACTTGGGCTTTTCTGGGAACAAAATTAAAAGGTGAAAAAAAGAAAAAAAAAGGCAGACATCTGTGATACTGGACCCGTACACTACAGAATGTAATTGTGTTGTGGCCAGAAGATCAAGAAAACTGCGTGGACAACTGCAACATATTTGGGGCAGTTCTGTTCTTCCTTTCTGTTGGACAGAAATTACTGAAGTGCTAAAGTTCAAACTTCCATATTCCTATTTTGCTTCTTAAACTATGCAATAGGGGGTTTTGTTTCACAGAAGGTTTCAACTGGATGCACAGAACCCTCTTAGGAGCCAGCAACAAAACAAATGCACCCGCTATCCTTGGAGGGTTTCTTTCCACTTCCCTGTCAGAGGCCCAGTGTAGCCCTAGGGCTTTTTCCTTTCCAAATACAGGTTTAATCCAAGATGACGGTATCTGGCAAGCTCAAGTGTATTCTCATTAAGGATGTTGCACACCTGTTTTGATGGTATTTTTTAATGTCTCTGGGTGGAAAGTGAACATTTGTGCTACAGGTTTGAAAGTTGCAGGTATGGCCATTATTTGAAAAGTTAACTAATGGCTTTGTGACTCTTCTTCAAAAAAAGGGCAGCTGAGCATATGGCATAATTTCACATGAAAATGTGTCATGGAATTAGTTAAGTGCCAGCCTGGGCTAAGAAGCTGATGAGTAAAATAGCTCAGAAAAGCTTTTGTTGCTTGTGCATGACTGGAACGTAGTTGTTCGTGCTGTTTTGTGAACAGGAGAGGAGGACATTGTACTTTCAGAGGAGTCTTGGTCTCCTTTACTGTGTGGGAAATGACTGTAACCCTGCGATTATACTCTTGGCAGTTCATGCAAATGACCCTTTAAATGGAAAGTAAATAAAATTGTAAGGACCTCTGTAAACTGAGAGCTGTCCGGTTAATAGGGGATGTGCACACTTCCTGCAGTTCTGCATGTCCCTGGGGGCCTTTCCAAGGAGTGGCATTGTCACTGGTTGGTCCTCCTAGGCACCATCCTGTGGGGCCTGGGAAAGAGGAGCTGGCATGAGACTCTGCTTGTTGGGAACAAAAAACTTGGGAAAAATATTATAAGATTGTCATGACCCATCTCCTGTATGACCACTAGCTCGCATCTAGTCCAGTTATTGACTCCCACTCCCAAGCAGCTGGGCTCCTACTTAATCAGCAGATTTCCATTCAGATGATTTATCCCCCTGTCAGGAGAGTGTCAGAGGTCCCAAAGAGGGTACAAGGATTTGTACCAGATTTTTTTGGATCAGAAAGTGAGGGGAGCAAAGAACAAATCTGAAGAATCATTTTCCTTATTAATCCACCAAGTTTAATTGCAGGGAGAAGGTTATAATGAATGCTAGGTCATTAGAAATAGGCCTTTATAACCAAACAATCCTTTCCTTATAATGCTGAGCGTTCCCTCCACGTTCCCTCCTCTTTATTGGTTTCTTTTTTTTTTTTTTTTTTTTTTTTTTTTTTTTTTTTTTTTTTTTTTTGCTTGCTCTCAGCTGGGAGCTAACTTCTGCTTACTTCTGACCTCAGTGTGGTGGGTGTTTTTCAACAGAGCCTGGGAGTCGACTGTCAAAGCAGACTTTCTGGCCTGAATTGGTGGCACACAGAAAGTTACAGTTTGTCTCGCTGTTTTTTTTTTTTTTTTTTTTTAGACTGATTTATATTAACACTATTTTACCTTTAAGACCCCTTTAAAATAGTTGGAATCAAAATGTGCTGTAAATTGTGTGATATTTTAAATCCCCACTTAGAATGATGCCTCAAAAGCCTGAAACCAAAATCTACTTCCTTGCTGGACTGGTTTTCTTCCACAGAAAGACACTTAGTTTTTTTTAAACTACTTAGAGTCACCTCATTCTGTAATTAAGGGTTGAAAAGCCATAAATCACTGTCATATTGGATGTGTTGCAGTGTATGGGAGTTTCATACTGCAGAATCGAACTTGTGGGAAAATACCTGGCCTTTGTGTGACTTGGAGGAGGGGAAGAATGAATCTTCATCCTTTGCTCTTCTCAGCAGAGCCAATGTCCTTGGAAAAATGTAACTACCCTCGTCACCTTCAGCATGTGTGTAACTCGCTCTGCTGTGCATTGTGCCAATGATTTTAATCAAATCACATGCTTCAGGGATTTAGCTTGTCAACTCTGAGAGGTAAGAAAGAATGTAAATTTACCCCTCCATGCTATTTTTTTTTTTAATTTATTTTTTTTCCCCTTTTCCTCTTCCCCCCTTGCCAGCCCCTGGCCTTGCACGCTTGGCTGTGCGCTGGTGCTCGAGTCACACTGTCAGCCAGCTCTGAGGGTGGAACTGAAGTTTCCCCCCAGGTCAGCTCAACAGGAGCAGTGGATGATGTTCATTTTCCTCTACAGCATGAGGCAGGGACTCTGGGGCTAGTGTGTTTGCTTATTAAACTGTACTTATTATCTAGTATGCAAGATTTTGAAAAATGAAGTAATATATTGAGTAGGAAGAGCCCTGGACTGTCAGGAGTTATCAGTTTTCAAGATAGCTACTACAAAAAGAGGCAAAAAAAGAACCCCAAAAGACTCCTGTCGAACAATTTTATCTGTCTGATGGGATTTGTACTGACACACGGAAGGAAGGGAGAGGTTAAGGGTTTGACTTCTCCCTGTACCCGGGCTCGGGGATAGCGCGTTCGCCGCTTTCCCTCAGCGCGGCGGGAGCGAGCGCGGTCCCTCAGAGCTGGGCCCTCGGGGCTGCAGCCGGCGCGGTGCCCCAGGGCCAGCCCGTGCGGCGGGAAGGGCTCCGTGTCCCCAGGGCCAGCCCGTGCGGCGGGAAGGGCTCCGTGTCCCCGAGGGGCCGCGGCCGCTCCCGTTGCGGGTGCCCCCGGCGTGC